>LPNX010954282.1:203188-228552 GCA_001517045.1 Pseudotsuga menziesii
GCAGACATCTTCACCAAAGCGCTTGGACGAGAAAAGTTTGAAAGATTCAGAAACATGCTCGGACTTATTAACATCCCTTCAGATTAAGGGGGGATTGTTGGAATATAATCCGTCGGGATTATACGTTATTGTAAATATTAGGAATATGAAGAGACTCTCGGATGTGTGATCCCAAGAGTCATTGTAAATGTATAAATAAAGGCATTCTATGGAGAAATAATAACAATTCGGGAGTTATTTCACTTGACAAATATAATAATAAGAAACAATATTCCATTTCATGTTTTATAAGGAAATCCATTGACAAAGATAATATAATATTAAGAAACACAATTCTAAATATTTAGCAAATATTAAAAGTCAAATTTTAAAAATAATATTTAAAAGAATAAAATAAATAAAGGAAGTTATTAATATTTATCAAATTAAAAAAAAAATAATTTTAAATTAATTATAGAAATCCAAAATGAATAAGAAAAGATAAAAACTATATATTTAGTTAAGTAATTCCATATATATATATATATGAATGAGTTAAAAAGTTAAAACAACTTCTATTCATAATGTCTACAATATTTAGACTTAGTTACATTAAAATCAAAACATGAAATATGAGCTAAGAAAATTATCAATAGCAAAATTTAATAAGTAAAACTCTATAAAAGGTTACTCGAGTAAAGTTAAATGATACACGACCAAATACATCTATCAATATATAATCATGACCCTACATAGAGTAAGAACTTTATGAATTATATCAAAATGGACATGACATATCTTAAGAATTATACCAAATTATCATTAACAAAATGAAGTAGAAATTTTTATGGTCAATTGATATAAGAAGTATCAATATAAATGTATGCAAAGAAAATGCCATAGTCTGAAAATCAACTGAATGAATAAAAAATAAATAGATGCATCTTTTCCAAGTTTGTCATGTTTAACATTGAAGCACGTGTTGCTTCAGATTTTCTCCTGGAGGTGGCAAAGGCCACATATCTGTTGTTTCCAGTTCATGAGTCATAGGGGAATTTGATGTTGTTAACACCAAAAATTGTCTACATAGTTCTCTATCATCCAAACCATAATTATACGTCATAATCCCACCTTTATTCCCTCCATTTTGACCTTCATCCTATGATGTTTGTCGACCATACGATGAGCTCCTTCCCTCACACATTAGGGGGCAATATGTTAACACCAAAAATTGTCCACATAGCTCTCTATGGTCCAAACCATAAATATACATCATAATCCCACCATTATTCCCTCCATTTTGACCTTCACAACTAAATTCAACCTAAATTGGTCCAAAACATCATTATTCCTTCCCTCATAAATACAAGGAGGATGGGCATTTATTGCAACATAACCCCCATTCTCCGGAAAAGGACCAAAAAACCCTAAAATGAGAATGGGTCAAAACCATGGGAAAGAAAATATTGGATCATCCTATAAATACATTGTGAAGGTCTTCCCACAACAACTTTTAACTCTTACACTTTTGGAACACTCGAAATTCCATACTCATGAAGCCATTTTTCAATCACACCTTTCGCCACACCATCCCACGTTGCATGTTGAGTTTACTTCATGAAACCCTTGATCCCTTTCCCATTGACAACCCTTGTTGGAGAAGATAAGAGCACCGGATCGTGGGAGTTGTCGGACCACATCCTCAAACAGTTGCAGTGACCCATCCTATAAAAAGGTACGTTGTATTTCATTTTATTAGTTAGAATAAAATCATAAAATCTAAAATAACAGATTGCTATTTGTTTGATAGTCAAGGTTGAGGTCCTCCCTTGCACCATGAACTCTATCCTTAGATCTGATTGATCTAAGGTAGGTGCTTTTGCACGTAGTTGGAGAGAAATATCCATTACAGTTTTGACAACTCCATTGGCTTGATTCTCTTGGATCTATGTTTTTGCAACTATTTTTGCTGGTTTGTTTTACTTCGGTACCCTCAACCGTTATAGATCTGACACCCTTTCGGTAGATCCAAACCAGTTCCTTCCTAGTGCCTGCTTCCCCGACCTTAACCGATGTTTTTTCATAATTTTTTTTTAGTTACGGTCGGATCACACCTTTTCGGCAAGAAGACGCGATCACGTCATAGGTTTTTGCCCAATAAGTGCGACCTAGGTCGTGCGTTTTGCCTCGATAAGTGTGACCTGGACCCAAATTCCAGATCGCACCTGTCCATCCGTTCAGAGTGACCCATGTTGCGCATGTGACCCTATTTGGTGCGATATTTTGTGCGGAAACCCTTGTTAAGTGCGACCTACATTTTTTTTCCGTCTCTGTCGCGGTTGTTTCTCAGTCCAGTGCAACCCCGACTGCACTTGTTCCACTGACAGGTGCGACCTACCATTTTTCCAATTGTGTGAGGTGTTTGAGTACCATTTCAAACCCCCTGTCTGTGATATGCCCCTGCACGGACTGCATTTTCCCACATTTGATTTCCTACAACACCTTGGTGTGTTTTGCAGTCCCCTTTTTCTTGTATGTGATCCTATCTGAGTCGACTTTAATAGTTGAGACCCCTATTTGTTTCCTACACCCTACAGATGTTCCTTGTGTGCTTGTTTACTTGCATATGTTCTTTTATCTAGAAGCATTAGTTCTTATGTGTTAAAAATAATTTACTTTCAATACTATTATTTATTTTTCTGCATTTGCGGCTCTGGCATGCGAGAGTTGGGTTTTTAGAGATCACACTCGACCTTTGTACACATCTCACACATTAAAATAAACATTTGGTTCATGACCCCAAGCCGAGCCTAAAATTTATCTTAACTCAACCAACATTGTAACCTCATTTGAAGACTAAAACAATATTGTAGTTATGTTAGGACACTGGGGATAGGCATCCAAATAACACCCCTTTGTCACTTACATCTAAGACATAGTTGTTTCTTTCTAGGGAGCCAAATTCCTCTAGTATTTGTTGACATGGTCACAACCAATTTATTGGGGGGCCTCTCGCTCTGCGGGGGTAAGCCACAATGAAGGGGTTCCAGAAGTCAAGGTGAAATATTGCACTCCATTTTGTATCGAAGGCTAACTCTTCATAGTCCTCCTGTGCATGCCGAGGACCATATCGGGTGTCGAGGACCAAAGGGATGAAGTGCCAGGAAACCATCCCGAATGTGTCATGAGCGAGGTAGCCTAGTTTCCAATCTTTTAGGGCTCTTTTACCCGATGTCCCTCTCGATAGTGGGATTCTCTCAGCCTTTTGTTCTTCCATTTCATATTGTTTGACTGTGGATTTAATGACCCAATAGAGGATACGATTTGTAAGGGGATTCCATATTGTAGTTAGGAGCTTGATTTCACTTATATTCCATAGGTTAGTGCATCATTTTATTCATAGGTGGTGCTGCTTGTTGGCTTTCTGGTCGCTTTGTTGTCGAATCTCCTACTATGAAACGCCGTTACAATTTGGTTTTAGAGCTTGCTTTTTGGCCTGTGTGCCACCATTTATCAGCTCTCCTTCTGCACACTCGGCTGTAGTTGGATTTGTAATAAGGATAAATGGTTGCAATTGTTGGTTATGTAAATAGTAGATTGACTACAACTGATACTATTGGAGTCTAATTCGAGCCTTAAAGTAACCTAATTAATTGTCCCAATAAGATCAAACCTGTCCAGGACTAGAATACAAAGTCTATTTCGATCCTTGAAATATCAAAATCAATTTTGTTCATTTGAATTTTGAAGAAACCCTAAAAGAAAAGCTGATGCAAAGTTAAGAGAAGTATTCTTATGAAAAATGATATGTTTTATATCTTAGGTCATATGATGTTGTCCTTCCAATGGATTACTTCGAGTCATATCACATATATGCATGGGTATGAGTATGAGTACGATTCATATCCTTATTTTTTTTAATCAAGAGAGTGCATCGAGGTCGATGCTATTCCAAGGGGAGGGGAATACAATATCACAGTTTCAACCCTTGTTATATAATCAATCATGTAAATAAATAAGAAATTGTTATTATTTTACTTTCGGGTAGCTAATTTTGAATATACCAAGATACAATGTTTAGAGTTCTAAAATTTCATGTGTGAGTCACTTTTTTCTTGAAAATTTGAAGGTGAGGATCAAAGTGGTTTCAATTTTCAAACCATAAAAGAATCTAAAGAATTATGTTTTCATACCTTATGATTTTTCCAGATTTTATGTTAATACATTGGACATTTTAAAAGCATTTATTGGGAAATGGATATTACCAATTTGAAGGAAACTAAAAAAACATGTGGGGTATGAATTGGAAGTGATACTTGAGGGCCACATAATATTATATAACTTTGGATCTCAAGTTTCCCATAGCCTAGAATCCTATATAGAGAGAGGAAGAAATTGTCGAATAGGTAAAGGAAAATGTATCAAATATTTTTTCAAAATATGGAGGGGTCGGAAAAAGTACCTATTTACATGTCACTGAAGTGGATTTCCTTCACCATTTACTTCATCCTCAATTTCCATCTCATCATTTTAATGGACCTGAAATGTGAAAACAAAAGTTAAACTCAATATATATTCGCATGGCAAAAAGTATACCAAAATGAATGAGATATTTCCAAAAAGAAATTATTGTTATTTGTTTCTCTAGTGGAAACTGGGTAGGTATAACTTCCTCTGCATTCTCTACATTATTAGCACTTACCTACATATACATTAAAATGTAAGTGACTAAAAACATATATTTGTTTGACATAGGCATTGGTAAGTTCAAGTACTAATTTAGATATAGATCTCTTCATACATGTTCTACTTGTTCATCACTATAAGGTTGAGGGGTGCCGAGATTGTAAAACCATTTAGGAATTGTATAAAATGCATATGTTCAAAAACATTTATGGACATGAGACTTTGAGATCTCTCTCTCTCTCTCTCTCTCTCTCTCTCTCTCCCTCTCTCTCTCTCTCTCACACACACACACACTATATATATATTATGTGACATGCAAAATATATGATATTGTAAATGTATTTTTTTTGTAACATTGTTTGTAGAATTCCTTCTTACGTCACCCATGGATTTATTTTCTCGATCAATCAATTTCTTACACTTATCCCTGCAAGATGATGCATACCGCTCAAGATCCAATTGGTCCATCATTCTCAACATGAAATCCGGTAAATCAACAAATGGAATATCATCTGCATTGGGAGGACGTGGCCGATTACTTAGTGATAATCCAACCCCTATCAAATCATCTTGAACATGCTCCTTTATTTCCTCCCTCACAATAGTTGTTGCTTGAGATGACGACTCCAACCCGTCCTGGAATACAACCACTCTAGATGGTTGAGGTACTAAGAGAGGTGGTGGAGCTATGAATTGAACATTTCACATTGCGTCGGTTCTTTGATATGTACGACCTTTTCCAGGACCATAGAATTTTGATCCCGTATCTATATAATTTGGGTCCATGCACAACCAAAAAGATTCATACATCATTCTAACAAAATACCGAGGCACCTCATCATTATTTGGAAACTTCCCATATGCATACAAACCTCTCATAAATATACAATGCAATGATTGGATATTTAAATTGTGCAACCTTTAGACTTTTTTATCTTCAGGTTGCAAATCAAGTAATGACAACATTGGTTCTTTCATAACTCCAACTTTAACTTCTTTGTAGGAGTGGCGACCCATCATCGACAATCTCCTCCTACGCATCATGTAAAAAAAAACATGGGTGGATGGTCCAACACTACAATAATACTTTATCAAACCTTTCAAATTGTGCAAAATGATCACGAGACTCTCTTGATTACTACTAGAGATATTGATGCTATCCAACTCAACCTACAATCTACTTAATGTTGTGTCATCCCTTCAACGGTGAGCATCATAATGTTGTCTTCCCAAGGTAACTCCTCGAGAAGATCTCTATGATGGGGATAAAGAGGTTCATAGCTTGGATTGCAAGCATAATGTTGCACCCTATGATCTCTTCCCTCCTGACGATATCCAACAGGAGGAGCAAAAAACCATATAAGATGTAGAATGTGAAACTATTAATACAAAGGAATAATTTTCTAGACAAATCTAGTTAAATTTAAATATAACGTGTTCAATAAAAATACTTGGTGGAAACCTCTCACCACACTGTACACTACCTGAACTAGAAGCAAGCAATTCTGTAGAAGGAACATCTATACTAGCACATGTATAAAACAATAAAGTGTCAATTATAAAATCACTTGAGAAACTCCATTTCCAACACATTAAACATGTCAAGTAATATTTAGGTTTAAATTTTACCTAAAATAGCTCTATCAGATGGTGGGTTGGCTGTTCTAGGTGTAGTAATAGATTAAGACACTGAAAGTGTCAGGTCCCCTCCTGTATGAGAGGATGTGACTACGACACTGCTTCTATCATTTAAGTGGGGAAATGAGCCCCATAGAGATAAACAAAAAAATTCTTCGAAAATAAAAACATACACATAAGCATAATGTATGTAATCTACGACGAAATAAGTACATTTTATTCAAAGCATTCATCTTGTTCACAATTCATAAAACAAGCAGAAATTCATCATGTTCAACCATTCAACATGTTCATGATAAATTATCAATTAAATACATTGCAGATATTAAACACACAAGAATACTTATCTTAAAAAAGAGTTGCCCCGCAACCAACTACGTCACTGCAACGTTCCACCCAACCATAGGCCAGTGTGCTCATCAATATATCAGCACCACTGCCACCCTGATCTAGGGATGATTCCCACAAGAAATAAGGGAATAATAGGCTTACACACATCAAGACATACATCCACAGTCAAGCCAACACACAGTTGGGTTTCATAGACTTCTAAGGAAACAAGCCAATAACATACGGGTTCCTTGGACTTACTCAACCAATCCAACAATCACCCCAAACAATGTCAACCATCTAACCGATGGGTGCCTTGGACTTACTCAGCCAAGCCAACACCAGGATGAACTTCACATCCAAATACAAGTTCCGGGTATGGACCAAAAACGTCCTGGGAACCAAAATCGAAAATGGTAATTAGGGAAAACGACCCAGGTGAGCATATCATTTTAGGAAACATTTAATGGCTTCATAGAGGCAAAAATGACCTATAAAAACCTCCAATTCATGGATCCATCTTCCCAGCCACTGAGCATAACCAAAAACGAATGCAAACAAAAAATCAGATTGGTAAATGGGGAGAAAAACCTTGGGAACCAAAAATGATTCAACAAGCGTTCTTGGGAATTATGGGAGCAAATAAAACCTCATCAAACACCAAAAACATGAATGCCAACCTCACATGCACTCAACAACACAAAAATGACTTCTCAGCCATGGAGAAAAATGGAGAAACTGCAGAAAACGTGAAGGGGATTGCACAACAAACTCCAGTTGCATGAGGGGGGAAAACACAACCTCTAAAAACCCCTAGATCGTGAATCTCCTCTGCCCATTCACTGAACCAAAAACATATTTTCCCAGCTATGGAATGAGGAACAACCAAAAAAATGTGAAGGGAAGAGCCCAGGAGCTCCAACTGCATGAGAGAGAAAAATGTATGGGTGAATAATGGGATGGGCATACTTTTCCAAGCATTTACTTGCCCAAGAAGTCAAAGACATGTTTTCCAAAAATGGATGGCTCCCCAAATTTGAATTTGACTCCCATACTCTTCCCATCCACATGCATTAACTTCCCCAACCAATTCACAAAAGACAAAATAGGTAGTTGACAGTTTTATGGGTTCTCCCTTTGAAATTTGGATTTTCCCCATTGGTTCAAGGGTTTGAATGTTTCCTCTCCTATTCCTTGTGAAACAATTCCCCCATCTCTTTAACGTTGCAGCACATATCTAGTTGTGGTATTTTTATTAATTTTCATTTTACATGATGTCTCAAAACATATTGTTCCTGGCTATCACATAAACCATCGGCATCATTTTTAATCGCCGATACATAAGACACAAAATACATGGTGGGGCCTTTTCATTGAGCTCCACCATTATCAAATAAAAATATTTAAATCATGTGCAATTCAATACCATGGGGAAAAAACTGGGGTGTTATGTTCCCCTCCCCCTTCAACAACACTGTCCTCAATGCTCATAAAAACTAAACAAAATGTTACACTAGCACTACCTTAATGTTCTGCCAAATTGAACAAAAATGGATGCGCCAATCACATGGCATCCTCCGACTCCCATGTAGCCGTATTAGGATTGTGGTTCTTCCTCTGCACCTTTACCTATCCAATGGTACAATATGGGACTCCTCCTTGGTTGTCTTGCATACGAAATCCTCCAAGTCCTTGATTGCATGCATCAGTACACACCGCATAATCTTTTTCTGGGTCTTGGAGAATCCTTCTCCTCAGCTTGGAGAATTTCCAATGTATTTGGCAACCAACAATACCTATGCTCAAGCCCCAAGCAATGAGTCAATTCCCATGTTAGTATTCACAATATTTTCCCAAAATCATAGATGAATCACATGCACATGTATATTGACATAAAATCAACAAGAAGTTGTCAAGTGAACCAAATACTTATCTGCATAAGTATATTCTTTTGGTTCCATAGGTGTCCGACTGGGCTTTATACAACCATGCCATTCACAACCCTACCCCACCTCACACCTGAGTGTGCATTAAAGGGTAGCCAAATTTCTGCAAGCCTCGGATCACTTGAGAATGCCTCTCAACCGAGGTCTGACATCTCTGTTCTTGAGCCCAACACCTCCTCTAGGTGCTCACCAAGATTAGGTGCTTCCTTTTTGAACACCACAATGAATTTAATTCACAGGTCATATTCATTCCTATAGGATGCGATTTATAACAAGATTTTCAAAACAATGGCTGCATCATATGCTCATGTATATTTACAGAAAATAAACAACAACAAAAGTTTGATAAGTAAACCAAATACTTATCTATATTGCATCTCTCAACTGAGATCTGGTCAGCCCCGCTTTAGAGCCTAACACCTCCTTGGGTGCTCAATGGAAGCTATAGCTTAAGGGCCTAGCACCTATTCCTCTGCTCACCAAGCTTAGGCGCTTCCTTTCTAGGCACCATAATTTTTTTTTTTTTTTGTTAATAAGCATAAAACCATCTATTAAGAAATGAAAATAAGAATTACAATGATCCAACAGGTGCCATGGAGGCCACTAGACTCCTCACAACAGGCTGCTCATGAAGCCAGCAAATCTAAAAACCGACCAGACCCATTCATGATTTCAATTGCCATACTATTCATAAGAAAGTTCTGATCATAGTGGGAAAAGGTCCCAGCACATATCTCACCTAACAGTCCACAAAAAAACAAGTGCTCAAAAACAAAAACACCTGCTTCTCCTGCCCTTCCTTCTCGATCTGACTTACAGCCAACGAATTGATCACATAACCCAATACGATCTGATCTGGACGCCGTCTTCCTTGCATTCTCTAGCATGTCTCTGTTCTCCTTCATGACAGAAAACGTCAAAAGCCAGGCCATCTGTGCCTGTCGATCACTCAGCAATGAACCATCAAGCTCAGCTTACAAGGGAGCCGAAGAGGTCAACGTTGAGAGAAGCCTTACGTGGCTGATGTAATCGGCCTCAGCAAGAGCTTGACAGTGATGGAAAAATTCCTTTTCCTCTACCAGATTGGGGAATGCCGACTGGAAAGAAATTCCTGCCCCTACACCTTTGTTGGCCGTTGCATCTGCCACTGAATTTCCTTTACGCCTGATATGCCTGAACGTGACCGTTGGGAATGCTTGTAGAATAGAAAATAGCTCCTCTATTCTACTCTCCCATCTCCAATTTCAGGAAATCTTTGAAGTAGAGGAGCTCGCCTGGAGTCTGGTTTCCATAGAGACGATAAGACTCGAGTCTCCTTCCACAATCAATGGGGACCAACCGATGTCCGCTGCCCATTTTAGGCCCTGCACCAGACCTTCCAACTCATCCAGATTGTTTGAACTGTCACCAAGATCTCCCCAGAAGATCCCCAACATCTGTCCCTCGTGGTTACGAGATGCTCCTCCAAAACCAGCCGGCCCCGGATTCCCTTTTGCAGCCCCGTCAAAGTTTAACTTGAAAGACCCTGCCTTCGGGGGCAACCAGCAATCCGGGATTTTCCTGGTCACCGAGTGAACATGAATCTCTCCCTGGTAGGTCGTGATCGAGGTGACCCCCCATTCATTCAAAGTAAGACGTTCTTGAGCCTCGGCTTTGAAGTCCTCCGTAGTCCAAGGGGTCAGACTTAGAGTTTCTTTGAGGTGCTTCTCTATATTGAGCCACACTTTGTCCGAAGAACGACTCTTTCCTTCAAAAATACGGCCATTGCATTCCTTCCATAGTTCCCAGACAAGAAACCCTGAGAAGAGCTCCCACATTCGGTTTAGGATTGCATTCTTAAAATTCTTTGAGGGCCATTTGGCAATGGTTTCTGATACATTTCCTCCAATGCGAGCCCATCTTCTGAATCGCTGTTCACCTCTGACCCATAGCTCTGAGGCAAACCAGCAACCTTCGAGGAGATGATCAAGAGTTTCGAGGGCAGAGAAGCAGAAAACACAACACGAGGGCCCTTGCATGCCCCTTTTGAGGAGGTTATCCTAGGTAAGGATCCTATGACGGACTAAAAGCCAGCAAAAGGAAGCTATCTTCGGCCAGAAATTATTGTACCAGATTTTTTTCCATTTTTCCTCCGGCTGGCAGCCTTCCTCATTCTGCTGGATGTGAAAAGCCTCTTTAATCTAAAAGGTTCCTCTGTTGGTATATCCCCATCTGATCACATCCGGGCTATCCACAATGGGAATTTTGCGGCTGGGGAGTTCCTTGAAGAAGTCTTCCAGTCTATCTTCTGGAATCAGATGTTGCCACCATTCTTTTGACAGCCATGTCCGATGGATTTGGTCGGGTGCATGGGGATCNGATGGATTTGGTCAGGTGCATAGGGATCCCAGAAATCCATGACTTTTTCCTTGCCACGCCGTTGGAGTTGTATCTGAAGGTCATCAATTCCTACTGATTCAGCCATCTTCCCTTGCTGTTGCCACGCATCCATCAAGAAGAAGGCTTCTTGGCCATCCCGAATCTCCCAGAAACTGTGTTTCTGAACTAAATCTCGGTTCTGTTGGGCCATCGTCCAGATTTGAGACCCCGGAGGAGTTCTGTCATAGCGAATGAGTTGATTTTTTAGCCAAAGGTGAGCATACTTGTGATGCCAGACCATGGCCCAAGGTTCAGACGAGTGTGTCACCCAGCACCACCATATCTTCGCTCCCATCACTTTGTTGCTGCTAATAGGATCCCGGAAGCCCAGCCCACCTGCCTCCTTAGGCCTGCAAATCATAGCCCAGTCCACCAGCGCCCATTTCCGGCGATCATCAGTGCTTCCCCAGAGAAAATTCCTTTGGATGTTCCTTATTTGTTTCAAAACTGCTTTAGGTGCTGAGAGCACCGAGAAGAGATACAAAGGCATAGCTTGCAGGACTGCTTTGACCAGAACCATACGACTTGGAAAATTCAGAGCACGATAGGTCCAATGAGTTAGTTTCTGCTTCATTTTGTCCAGAAGTTCCTTCCACGATACCTGTTTGATGGTAGACTCAGCTAACGATGCCCCTAGGTATTTCGATGGCAGAGTACCTTCTGAAAACTGCAGAATACGGAGAATATTTCTTTTGGCCACCCGAGAAGTGTTGAAGAAGAACACCTGAGACTTTTCTTTATTGATTTCCAAACCACTGGCCAGGAGGAATAGATCGAGTCCCTTCTTGATGCCTCGGGCTTCTTGAACTGAGGATGGCCCCATCAACATATTGTCATCAACAAATTGTTGATGCGTCTGAGCAGGCTGATTCTCGCAGAGGTTGAGGCCCTTAATCTGCCCCGAATTCTGCATATCTCTGAGCAATCTTCCTAGACCCTCGGCAATGATTATGAAGAGAAAGGGGGATAGGGGGTCCCCCTGCCGGATTCCCCGAGTAGCTGAGAATGGCTGTGATGGAGTACCATTAACCAAGATGGAGAAAAAGGCTGAAGACACCAAATTGATAATCCATCTGATCCAGTTTTCCCCGAATCCAAAGGCTCTGAGGACTCCTTCAAGGAAATCCCAATTGAGTTTGCCATAAGCTTTAGATAGATCAAGTTTTAGCAACATACCAGCGCTTTTGTTCTGCTTCAAGGAATGGATGGCTTCATGAACTAGAATGATGCCATCGAGAATTTGCCTTCCTTCGACGAAACCTGCTTGCTCCGGAGAAATGAGGATGGGCAGAAGCGGCCGCAACCTATTAGTTATAACCTTCGTGATGATTTTATAAACAACGTTGCAGAGGGCGATTGGTCGAAACTTTCCGGGATCCTCCGTTCCCTGTTCTTTGGGAATCAACGTTAAGAAAGTTGCATTGAGGGCTTTCAAGATGCCCCCAGTCTTTCTGGAGCTTTCCACGATGGCTAAGAGTTCTTCTTTTAACCACTCCCATCCTTCTTGGAAGAAGTTAGTAGTAAAGCCGTCTGGCCCTGGATATTTGTCCCTGGCCATTTGTTTCACTACCTCCTCCAACTCTGGCATCTCCGCTGGTCTCATTAGGATTTGATTGTGTTCCTACGTGATAATCCTGCGAATATGTCTGAAGATCTCTGACTGGGCTTGCCGTCTATCCACAGCCGGTTCCTCTAGAAGATCAGCATAGTATGAATTCAGAGTTTCTTCCAACTCCTTTTGCTTTTCTACCACTGAGCCGTCCTCTTTTTTAAGCCTGACAATTATGTTACTTTGACGGTGTTGGATCGTAGCTTTGTGGAAGAATTTGGTGTTGTGATCGCCATCCCGGAGCCATTGGTTCCTGGACTTTTTCTCAAAAAGAACCTCCTCCTGTTTCTCTTTGAGATTAAGCTCTTGGAGGAGAACCCATTCTTGATCTTTAAGCTCAGGCGTAGGACCCTGCTTGTGAAATTCTAACTGAACCTCCTGAAGGCGCCGGTCAAGCCTTTTCTTTTCCTGAAAGATATTTCCTAAGAAGTCTTTGTTCCACTGCTTAATGTGGCCTTTGAGAATTTTTAGTTTTTGCTGGAATCTATACATGCAGGTCCCATGTCCTGGGTTGATCCCCTTCCACCAGTCTCGCATCCTATCCGAAAAACCTGGCTGCAAGAGCTAGAAATTTTCAAAACGGAATGGTCTCCGAAGGTTTTCGACCTGAATGGACTAGTCCAGGATAACCGGCCAGTGATTAGACCCTGACGATGGTAGAACCACAGCCGCCAGCTCACCTCCTGCCATCATGATGTCTTCCGAGATGAGGAAACGGTCTAGTCAACAGGCAATGCTGCGGTCCCCAGCTCTGTTGTTATTCCAGGTAAAGGAGCCATTGGCCGTGTGAAGATCCACGAGGGCAAGGTCCTCAATAGTCTGATTGAAGAGCTCATTCACTTGGGTCAGCCGTCTAAGCTCGCCCTTCTTTTCCTCTAAAATTCGGATGATGTTAAAATCCCCTCCCAGGACCCAAGGAAGCCCCCCCGATTCCTCCTTGAGGGCATGCAGGGAAGCAATAAACTCTGTTTTATGAGAGCTTTGTGACGGACCATACACGCTGGACAAGAAACCAAGTTGATTAGCTCC
Organism: Pseudotsuga menziesii; assembly: GCA_001517045.1. Lineage (NCBI taxonomy): Eukaryota > Viridiplantae > Streptophyta > Pinopsida > Pinales > Pinaceae > Pseudotsuga > Pseudotsuga menziesii. Next base: position 216,824 of record LPNX010954282.1, read on the forward strand.
CACAATTTGGAAAAAACCAGAAATAGAGAAATGGGTACAGCGGAAGTTCTGAAGAGAAACTAACTGAGGATCCCAAAGGATTCCAAGGCCACCCGCCGATCCATTAGCATTGATAGCCATCCTGTTACATCTAGGCCATGCTTTCCTGGCTACTTTTGCCAGCTCCTCCCCCGAGCATTTAGTTTCTTGGAGAAGGATGATCCATGGCTTTTCGACCTCTATTTTCCTCTTTAGAATACGAGTCTTTAAAGGACTTTTACAACCTCTTATATTCCAAGAGATGATCTTCATGAGCAACTGGTTTAGGGTTTAAAATCCAGAGCCGCCTCAATGGTCAGGTACTGGCCAGAACTAATCAGCTTTTGCCCAAGACGTTGGATCCTATGTGTATTGGTAGGTCTGCCCCGCTTTTCTCCCTTTCCTTTGCGTTTGCCTTCGACTTCTTTCAACGAGCCCTTCTGAACCCCGAGGTTCTTGCCGATCTTAGTGATGATGATGGCTTTCTCCAGAAGGTTTACCTGCTGGGGCGAGATGTCCTTTGGATTATTGACTGCGAAAGCCTCTTCTTATCCATCCAAATCCAGGTCGCCTAGGATCATGTCCTCTGCCTCCGTATCTTCCTCTGCATTCGTTCTATCTTCCATAACGAGTTCTTGAGAAGAAGTCTTATCCACCTGCTGCGACTCCAGAGACTTCACCTCACTTGCTTTCTGAGTATCCCGATCCTTTTCTCCATCCACAGGAGAGGGTTTTTCTTGCAGAGCTTCAAAATGATTTTGTGTTTGAAGTTTTTTATTGATCTCAGTGCCAGAACCAAAGCCTTTCTTAGCCGTTCTCTTTCGATTGGTAACCTTAGTGAATCCCTCCGCATCCTTACCCTTTGGTCCAGTCGCTGGTTTCCCAGGGGGTTCATTTAGGGGAAAGTCCCTAAACAGGTGACCGTGTTCATGACAGCGACGACACCTAAAAGGTAACTGTTCATAATCAATAGCTTGAATCCAGTCCTCATCATCGTGTGTTAGCTCTATAGCTTCGGGCAGATCCTGGGAAATGTCGAGATACACACACAATCTGGCATATGAAATGTATTTAGCCTGCTTTGTCTGCTCCGAGATCTTGACAAAAACACCCAGAGTATTGCCAATCTCCTTAAGGATCTTTTCTTTCCAGTATTATGCAGGTAACGAATATAACCTCAACCAGACCGGGGAAATGGTCATATTTTCAGTATCAGGATTGAAGCGCTCTTTCCAGGTGTGCAAGTACAGCCCTGCTGAATGAAAAAAGTATGGCCCGTTGTCAAAAATTCTCGCCCTATCCTCTATATTGAAGAAAACCACAGTAAAAAACCCCTTGGCACCGAGCTGGAGGTCATAATGCCCTTGAGGCTTCCAGGTGGTATTTATGCACCATATCAGGGCTCTTTCGTTCAGCCAGAGGCCAATAAAATTCCCAATCAGGGTGTGATCATTCAGATATTGAACCTCATCCCTAAAGCTCATCGATCTGATCTTCAACTTTGGCATCGCCTTGGATTTTGGCATGCAATGTCCGGTTTTCCTCCCTGGTCCAGCTGGTGCCTCCACCGGGGTTGAACCACTAGTCCCTTCTCCTCCCGTCCCTGGGAGGTGATTATTTGCTGGAACCGTCTCTTTTCCTTTCTCTATCACGTTTGCAGAAGAAAGAGGAGGTGTCTCCACCCCCACGGAGTCCACGCCCATGAGACCGTCAGGTCGTGACACGAGGAGAATGCAACCTGACCCGTCCCAGAGATAACTCTGCCCAATCTGACTCAGAACCAGCACCCTAGGTCGCCATCGAAACCTCCTGCCTGGGCACCATAATAGATTAATGCATATGTCATATTCATTTTTGCAGGATTCAATACTTAACAATATTTTCAAAATATTAGCTGAATCATTATGAACATGTGTAATTACAGAAAATCAACCAGGATTTTCCAAGTAATCCAATACTTATCTATATATCATCTCTCAATCGAGATCTGTTCAGCTCCGCTTCAGAGCCTAACAACTCCTCATGTGCTTAATGATATCCCTGGCTTAAGGGCCTAGCACCTCCTCCAAGTGCTTACCAATGCTCAGGTGCTTCCTTTCCAGACATCATAATACCTAGGGGTTATTCTCTTCATGGAGCTCCCACTCTCGTGACAGTCCCCTTACGGCATGAATGTGTGCAGAAAAAAGTCTAATTGGAAGTCTTACACCCTAGGCATCCTCAGTGATGCATATCGGTGCCTAGCTAGCAGGGGGCAGAAGCTATGTACCCAAGTACATACTTCAAGAGGACCCATGTACCCCAAGTACATATTTTCATCATCTCACTTGCATTACATACAAGCATGCACTTCATATGAGATGTTATCATAAAATATTCAATCATAGATTTTCAAACCTATTCCCAACATATCCCTCCGAGAAGCTATGTATCCAAGTACATCATTTTGAGAAGCTATGTATCCCAAACACATCCTTCCGAGAATCTATGTACTCCAAAGGCACACTTTCATCATCTCACTTGCGTTACATACAAGTATGTAGTTCACATGAGATGTTATCATAAAATTTCAATCATAGATTTTCAAATCTATTTCATACATGATTTCCCAAATCTCAAACGATCAATAACATTGATAGTCAAATAAGAATATGAGTTCACAATTATGCTTCCTGCAAAAAATCAGATTTTTGCAACCATGAGGTCATCTGGTATATTGTTTGGCTCTTTCCAGTGGGAGTACTTATCCCTTACTTACACATGCTTCCTAAAACCTGGACATCCACATACAACATGTCATCCCGACACAGTTTTAAATCAGCCAAACAATCATAGTTGGCAACATGAAACTTTATACATCAAGCAATGCAAGACAAGCATATCCACTGTTAGCATGATTCAAAACCATTGCAGGAGATCACAGTATCCCATAATCAACAGAAAAACTTTCAATTTGAAGTTCCAAAATCTGTTCTCATTCATGAGTTTTTCCCTCATAATGTTTGGCCTTTTCACATGGCTGATTCCTGCCTCAAATTCACCGAGTACCACTTAGAATGCTCTGTCCCAGTCATTCTATCTGCAACCTTCAGGCATCAATATCTCAAGCACTCCTTGGGAAAACCCTTCACCTATATACATACCCAACTTCGACCACAAAATACCCCTCAATGACCTCCTGCAGTATCCTGTAAATCCCATACATGATTTCACATCTGTCACATTTCTCAATGTCCATACAATTCATGGTCCCTGAGCAATTTCAATACCATCCATAGATGTGTTTCATGATTTTCCTCATTCTTAGAATGAATAATAATGTCATCAAGGATGACAAGAACAACTTGTCCACACACCTGCTAAAAACACCATTCATGGAACATATGAACGTAGCTGGTATGTCAGTGAGACCAAATGGTACCATCTGATGCCAAGCCCTTCTTTTGACAGTCTTTAGCCAGAATGATACTTGATTTTTAGTCCGGTCCCAAATTTAGCAGAATCGCTAATCTATCTGACTCTGTCAATGTCCTAGGCAGCGCTCTTTCCATGAGCTGACTTCAAGCCTTCGGTAAACTAGATTTTCATAAATATCTCGCTCCCATCTCTAACAATTAACTGAATTTCTAGTTCGCTAATGACATGGCTGGAGTTCTGTCAGATTTAGATCTACGGTGGATCTCAAATATCATAGGGTAGATTTAATCAATTATCACGCCCGTCAAGACTTTCTTTCTCTGTGCTATTTCACCCAGTGAAATAGCTCACAGCCGTTGATCTGCTTTAAACCTCATCTGTTGGTATCGATCTATTTTATGGTGATTACCTTCACATGTCACGGCCTATTCACCTTTTTTATCCTTCTCGCTATTCAGTCAATAGAATTCCTCATGGTCGTAGATCCTCGACCCTTCAAATATCTGCCACACGATTTTCCATTGTGAGGATGATTTAATATTGGCACTGTTGGGTTCTCTCATACGTAACTCCAACCTTATGAATGCCATCTTCAACTGTGGAATTGTTCCTGTCACGATCTTAACTGCCTACATAGGCATGAACGTAGGCCTTGCTTACCATCTATCCTTGTAGTGATCGATCGCTGATCTAGAAACATGAAACAAGGTTATTCTGAACATAATTCATTCATGAAATCCTCAATGGATTATTAATTTAACTCTCATTCAATTGATCAGAGAATCGATCAATCGATCTTTGTTTCTCTCCCTCTCAGAAAACTTTATTCACATATAGGATTATCAATCATTAACAGAGGATTCAATTCACAAAATCACATATTCAGATAGAATTGAATTTACATAGAGATTATGCTGAAATAGGATTTCTTCATTCAAACAATGAAATTGTACATACAATTTTGTCTCAGAACCTACGTTCTAATCCTAGCAAGACGTAGTCTTCCTGATAGCCTCTTCTAAAGTTCTAGGTTTATTAAACTTAATCCTGCCTTTGTAAGCTTGAGGTAGCCTACTTGGAAGACGCTCAGTCTTCACTTTATCATTTCTGATGTATCTGGCATACTTCAACAGTTTCAAGTACTGGTTTGCATAGTCCTCCATGGTCAACTGTCCCAATTTCATCTTCAGCTGCTTGGATGTTGTGAACTTGCCTCACATTCCCATCCTGATGTGGGAAGTTCCTACGCAAATGGTTTCCTCCACATTCCCAACATTGGAGTGGTTTCCCCACAATTTCGTCTCCTTGAATGTTATGGACTTGAATTTCATTACCATTCCGATGCAAACAATACTCAATTAGATGGTCTCCTCCACATCCCCAACATCGGAGTGGGTCCCTTGGCTTAGCTCCCATCATTCTGGTTGGCTTAGTCACATCTTGTGATGACTGAATTTGTTGATTTCAGGAGTGAGAAGGTTTGAAACCTTTCTTCCTTTGGTCAAGCTTCACATTCTTCTTGCGGGAATTTCTCCTACTCCCTTTGGTATTTGTTGTCTGATGCCTAGAGTTTATCTACCTTTGGAGGTCTGTCAAAATTTGTAGCATGGTTGCAGTCAACTGATTTTTCTCTTCCAGAGCCTTGGTCATCCTTTCATTTTCCTTTCTGCAACCCTGTAACTCCATCCTCAGGATTCTTATGGCACCTGCAGCATTTAGGGAACTCTATTGTTCCCTCTTCCCAACATCTTCAGTTTCATGTTCTTGGATATTGTAAGCTGGCCTTACATACCCTTCCCCATTTGGACAACTCCTGCATAAATGGGGTCCTCCACATCTCCATCGTTGGAGTGGCTTTCTACTCTCTTGTGGATCTCTTGGATTCCCCCCCATAGCATCTTTGCCGTGTCCATAGGGATCTTGTGCATCATCCATGTTGTTAATTTTCTTGGTGCTGATCTTCTTTGACCTTCTTGGTTGGACCAAGATCAATTTTTCAATCTGCACTATGACTCCGCAAATTGTGTTAACAACATCATTTGTTAGACAATCTCAGAAATTCAAAAAATGACTTACCAATTGCTTCTTGCAGGAATGAACGGTCAAGTTGAATTTCATCGGGTTGGCTAAGTTTAGCAATTCTGCTAATTAGCATTCCTTCTTACTACAGTTTTCTTTCTGCAATAACGTCTATTTCATTTCGTGCAATCTAGTGCACAAACTCACTACCATTTTCAACTTTCTTGCACCTTCAAATCCCACTGAAACCCTGTTAAAATTATTTGTTTCAACGAATTTTCCATTTTCCTCCGATCGACGAACTCACCAAAGTTTTCCGACATGTCGACTCAACTCACCTTTTCCTTCTAACGTGTTGGAAAAACTCGTCATTTCCTCTCGATCGGAAAAACTCCACCTTTGCTTGCGATGTGTCGGCAAAACTCTGATTTTGCTTCCAACACATCGACAACTTACCCTTTTCTTTCGATTAGGAAAACTCACAAAACTTTTTGACATGTCAAAAAATTCTGATTTTCTTGTCAACATGGAATTTTCGACACAATAAATTTTTTAAATTTTTTTCTTCTTTCCTTCATCGGTGAAAACTCAACTTTCCACCCAACATGTATCGGCTGAAACTTATCTTTTCACCTGACATGTATCGACTGAATCTCTGCATGTTTTCCAATGTGTGTCGAAAAAACTCAACCAACGTATCAGAAAAACTAATCGATTTTTGTCATTTTTTGAATACTTAGAAAATTTTATTTTCTTCCTCATCTCGTCAGCTCCATTCATCCTTTCATGTTGACGCCATCGGTGCCACTCAGGTAGTTCAGCCGACATGTATTGACGAAACTCAGCCAACCCAGCCAAAATGTGTCGGCTCTACTCAGGATTTTGAGTTGATATGCGTCGCGGTGATCTTCATCGGCTCGAATCAGCTAATTCAACCGACATGTGTCAGCTCAACTTGAAAAACTGTGCTGAAACAGGCAACATTCCAACACTTTGAAAATTTTTGGAAATTTTTCTCTGTTTGCTTCTTTTCTTGCTGACCATAGAGGGTGATTTTTCCTCTGTCAACTGCTCATCTTGGTCCATTAAGGCCCAATGTTGCAACATAGATATGATACCACACTGTCACGTCCCCTCCCGTATGAGAGGATGTGACTACGAAACTGACGCTATCATTTAAGCGGGGAAACGAGCCCCATAGACATAACCAAAAAATTGGATTGAAAATAAAAACATACACAAAAGCATAATGTATGAAATCTATGGCGGAAACAATACATTTTATTCAAATCATTCATCCTGTTCACAATTAATAAAACAAGAAACATTCATTATGTTCAACCATTCAACATGTTCATGATAAATGATCAATTAAATACACTGCAGAGATTAAACAAAAAAAATACTTGTCTTAGAAAAGAGTTGTCCCGCAACCTGTTGGAGACATTTACCATCATACACACTCTTTTGGTCAAATTGGCTTAGTTAAACCACTAACCTAAGTTTAATTGACATCAGTGGAGCATTAATTGCCATCATCCAGTCACACCCACGCCTACCTACAGTCAAGGAGGCTAAACTTAGCCTTCTCCTAGAGTCAAGGAGGCTAACTGGAGCACTCCAGGGGTGATCTGTGTGACATTAATGCACCTGATTGCTAACTGGTGGTTACAATCAGTTCAACCAGCCAGTTACAGTCAGTTAAGGTGCCTCTAGTCATTAAATATATTATTTTATGATTATTTATGATTATTTAATGATCTGGAGTCAACAAGGCGCCTCCACCAACTTCTGATGGTCAGTTCAACTTCAGTTAACCTCATTGGGGTTCATTGGAGTCATGCAGCACTAGCACTTGATGGTTGGATTGCTATGACATGTGTTTGATCTCCTTCAGTTGAGATTCAGTCATTTATTGCACTCTGACTTCAGTTAGGGTTTGGTGAGTCAATTAGGGTTTTGGTCAAGTGGTTAACCGAGTGAGATTGAATGGTTTAGAGTCAGTTAAGCTAGACTCACTCACTGAATTCGAATTGTCTCCTTAGGTATTTGAATTCTTCATGGATTTAAGCCATTGCTCAGCATTGGAATTGTAACCCATTATTGTTTATTAAATATACAGAGAGGAAACCATTTCTGGTTCTGAGAATTTCTAATTCATGAGTATTTGTTAATTATTCTTTGGTGATTTTGATTCCTAGTTCCTAGATCATGTGCAAGAATTAATACAACCAACTATGTCCTTGCAATGTTCCACCCAACCATAGGCCAGTGTGCTCATCAATTTGTCAGCACCACTTCCACCCCCGAGCTAGGTATGATTCCCATAAGGAATAAGGGAACAACAGACTTACACACATCAATACATACATCCACATTCAAGCCAACACACAGTTGGGTTTCATAGACTACTAAGGCAAAAAGCTAATAACATACAGGTTCCTTGGACTTACTCAACCAAGCCAACAATCACCCCAAACACTGTCAACCATCTAACAGATGGGTTCCTTGGACTTACTCAGCCAAGCCAACATGGGAGAAAATAGGCCCCCATCAAACACCAAAAATGTGAATCCCTGCTGCACATGCACTCAACAACACAAAAATGACTTCTCAGCCATGGAGAAAAATGGAGAAATCGTAGAAAACATGAAGGGGAGAGCACAACAAAATCCAGTTGCATGAGGGGGGAAAACACGACCTCTAAAAACCCCTAGAACGTGAACTTCCTCTGCCCATTCACTGAACAATACCAAAAATGGATTTTCTCAGCTGTGGAATGAGGAACAACCACAAAAACATGAAAGGAAGATCCCAGGAGATCCAACTGTGTGAGAGAGAAAAACGTATGGGTGAATAATGGGATGGGCATGATTTTACAAGCATTTACTTTCCCAAGAAGTCAAAGACATGTTTTCCAAAAATGGGTGGCTCCCCAAATTTGAATTTGACTCCCATACTCTTCTCATCCCCATGCATTAACTTCCCCAACCAATTCACAAAAGAAAAAATGGGAAGTTGACAGTTTTATGGGTTCTCCCTTTGACATTTGGTTTTTCCCCATTGGCTCAAGGGTTTGAATGCCACCCCCCCTATTCCTTGTGAAATCATGCCCCCATCTCTTTAACGTTGCGGCACATAGCTAGTTGTGCTATTTTTATTAATTTGCATTTTACATGATGTCTCAAAACATATTGTGCCTGGCTAGCACATAAACCATCGGCATCGATTTTAATCACTGATACATAAGACACTAAATAAATTGTGGGTACTTTGCCATGAGCTCCACACCATGATCAAATACAAATATTTACATCATGTGCAATTCAATATCATGGGGTCAAAACCGGGGTGTTACAAAAAGCAGAGACAAAAAGAAATCAAGTTCTTGCATGTTTTGTTAAATTTTTTTACATATCAACTATTTGAAAATGTAATATAAATAAAAATAAAATGTACCTAAATGTGTCATGTGTACATCTATGTGCAAAGCAGATGGGCCAACTCGAGGTGGATTCCATTCACCTGTAGTACATCCAGTATGCCCCTTAGAAAGGCGTCTGCCATAGTTGGAACTAGTACTGATATCACAAGAGAAATCACATTGATCCATCTGTGATGATATAGATGGGGACATATATGTCATTGTGCTATGAGAGTTTAAGGAAACCAAGTTTCCTTGACGCTGACCCTATGCACTTGTGCATGATGATATTTTTAAAAAATGTCAAAATATTTGTGTTCATATTTTTTTGCAAGAAACATTTAATTTATCCTAGAATTGAACGTGTTAAAGAATAGTCCAAATACCAGAGTGTTCCCTCCAAGAATGTGGGTCTGAAGAAGCCAAGTTTGACTTTGAGCACCTATGCATGACAATAATTTTTCAAATTATAAGCATGTCAAACAATATTTCAATTCATTTTTTTCCAAATTATGTGTATACTTGAAAATGTTAAATAATAGTCCAAAATACCTAAGTGACCTCAAATAAAGTGGGTTTAGAGAAGCCAATTTGGCATGATTGTGAATGTGAGCACCTATGTATGATGAGAAAATTTCAAATTATAAACATGCCAAGCAACATTTCAATTCATATTTCTTCAAATTATGCTTAGAATTGAAAATGTTAAATAATAGTCCAAAATACTTGAGTGTGACCTCAAAGAATGTGGGTTCAGAGAATCCAAGTTGGCATGCCATTGCCTCTAAGCACCTATGCATGACAATAAAATTTCAAATTATAAATATGTCAAACAATATTTCAATTTATATTTCTTCAAATTATGCGTAGACTTGAAAATGTTAAATAATAGTACACAATATCTGAGTTCGACCTCCGAGAATGTGGGTTTAGAGAAGCCAATTTAGCATAATACTGACTCTAAGAACCTGTGCATGACGAGAAATGTTGAAATTATAAACATGTCAAACAACATTTAAATTCATATTTCTTCAGATTATGCATACACTTGAACATGTTAAATAATAGTCCAAAATACCTGAGTGTGCCCGCTGTGAATGTGGGTCTAGAGAATCCAAGTTAGTGTTACCCCAACCCTGTGAATCTATGCATGACAAGTGATTCTCAAATCATAAACATGTCAAACCAAAATTGAATTCAGATTTCTTCAATTTAAGCAAACAAGCTAGCAGGTTGCTCAATATGAGCACATGTGGTGCCTTCAGTAACTCATTAGAAATAGATCTACAAGGGTTGGAACCACAGGAAACACCGTGAGGTACCTCATGTCAATCCATATAGAGTAATGAGAGATATATTAAGGTCATGGTATGGGGTTTAATGCAATGGGTTAAGCTGATTGTAAAAGTTGAATAAAATCTATCAATGAATAAAAAATTATGACAGTTGGATGCAATAGATCTTCTCATCCCTTAACTTGGTTTCCATATTGTTCAATATGCAGTGAAAGGGTTAACACTTAATTCTATTGCAACCTTTTTTAAATGACTTAAAATATCACATTTTTAGATGTTCGTAATGTCAACCTTTTATGTTTGAATTTCTATTTGAAATATGGAAATTGTCTTAGTTGAATCCACTAAATTCTGCATTACTAAAGTGAAACAGGTTATATGAGTTTGGCTCTATTCTCATGATAATGTTGGATAAGGTCAAACTTAGTCTTCTTCTTATTACAACCAGATCACAACACTTTCAAGATATTTCATTGGAAAGAGAAAAGTTAAAATAAAAGAGAAGATGTATGAATTGAAACGAACTGAAGGGATCTCAGAAGGTTGTAAAATGACTAGTTGGAGAGGACAATTTTATCTTTAACACAAGAGAATCTAAATCAATAATGACCACGAAGATTTCCTTTGTGATGAAATCACAGGGGTTCATCTAGTTTAACAAGGGATATCGCCTAATTTGTAACATTAATTGCTTAAAATAATTTTGTTAATAACAACTATTATTTCCTAATTACAATAAAATTGTGCTACACAACTTTTCAATTCAACCTATAGTGACATAGGTAACAACATCTCACATAATAGGAAGAACATTGATTATCACTTTTTATATAAGAAAGGATATAAGACGGTTTGCACTAAAAAATCATATATAAGAATGGCCTTAAAACCACACACACTAACCATTTCTTTTCCAATGTTAATTATGAAAATAAAACCTAACCCAAAATGATTCATAAATATAAAGAGATGAAAACATAAAACGATTTAATAAAATATAAGATTCAAGGTAATTAATAGAATGGAGAGAAGGATCATATTACAATTGTTCATTCTTACTAATGACCTAGCTTAAAAATGGGAGCATCCTTTATATATATATGTATATATATAAACATAAATGAAAATACTTAAGTAACTTAAATATTTATGCTATTTAAGCTACTTAAATATTTATGTTGAAATGAGTTATTTTGTCTTTTGGAAATGTATCATTATTGTTATAGCAGATTTCACCACTCTAGGTGAATCACACTTTCTATGGCCTTCCCCTGTTCCGCTGCAGACTCCTTAGACCCTATGGACCACTTTTTGTCCTTTGATGTTTACTTGATCATCCCTAAAAACATATGAAAAATGATATACGTGACTTTTAAACCTATAAGCGCGTACATACGCGGGTTTGACCACTAAAACCGTGTACATCGGGATGTGTGCATAATCCAAATCCTTTTGAAGTTTTCCTTGACATGGATCCGACTCATTTGACTCCTGGCCTTCCATATGCCTTGAGATCACTCGGATTCGACCTTTCATTATCCCTTTGAAAAGCTATA
>LPNX010954282.1:228756-323589 GCA_001517045.1 Pseudotsuga menziesii
TGGCTGGGGATGTTCCTTTTTTTTATTGGGGGTTTGCGAGCATAATGGGCTTGATATTATTGACTTGCTCTTTGTTTCTCCTTGTTTATGTGTTGCATTTTATAGTATGTTCATCCATTGACACTCCCCTTTATTGGTTTTACCCTTGGCTTGCTTTTTACCACTGCCTTCTCTGTATACGCATGTATTTGGCCAAAAGTCGCGTACATATGCGGATTTTTGGCCAAAAGTCATGTATACACGCAGGTTTTTGGCCAAAATCCGCGTATAAATGTAGGTTTTTGGCCAAAAGTCACGTATATATGCAGCTGTTCTTTAAACAATCGCGTACATCCTCCCTTTTGGTGAGTTTGATGTTGTGGGAAGTTGCTGGGTGGGTTGTGAGTGTGGTTGGGTCTTCCTTAGGTCTGAAGTTGTCTGTTGGATGCTGCTTTTGTGACCAGAGACCGCTTTTTCATTGATTTTTCTTTGAAAGTAGTTTTAGTCATTTAACCTTTTTGTTTTGCCATTAGTGCATTACTCTTTTTGTCTCGATGTCTTGCTTGGCTTGTCTTTTATACTTGCTGCAGAGACTGAGAGTTTTGGATGACTTTTATTGCATTTTTCATTCTTTTATATTGAAAAATACAAAGTAGTTTCACTCTTAGTTGCATCTTGGATATGGATTTGAGGAGGTACTTGCATTGGATTGCGTGGATGAGAGTTGTGTTTAGGCTTTCATATAGGAAGGATTGCATTGGCATTCGGAAAGGAATATGTATTTATGCATCTCATGTAGTGGCATACCCTATATTTCATTTGACAAAGATTGCACTTGGCATTGTTTGTTATGGTGTGCATATTTACTTCACTGCTGAGTCATAACTTCATTAGTTGCACGACCATTTCCCTTTGAGTAATTACAGCCAACTAAAATCAACGCATAATTTAAAATGAACTACACTCTTTTCTTTTATAGGGTGCACCAACAAGATTAGGTTTTAGGATCTTGGAATAGTTCATTGTGAGTAAATTCTCCAAGATCACTAAACAACAACATGTATGTGTCTTTCCAGGTGAGTGTGTGAAATCCTTGGTATAACCAGTGTTTCTCAGGATCCTCCTCTCAAAAGGGAGTTAAGCATGAGGCAGTGTGAGCGGTTATTGATTAGGATGAGCCCTAGTCATAACTGAGTAGCATCGGAGATATTTCCAAGATTGTATTCGTATCTGGGGGCTCTTTCGAGAGTTTTGGGATTTGCTACCCTGCCCATACGGTCAATCCCGCCTGCGACTGTCCGCCTGAGCATTGATTATATTGAGGTGACCTTAGTTGCCTTACCTAGGATATCGAGGGGGTACTTTGCAGGGGTTATTCTGCAGGTGTGCCAGCCAGGTTGGGGTTGGACAGCACAGTCGCTATATGCGTTGAAGCTGAGGGCCACTATAATTGGTTACGTACCTCCGCTTGTAGTGTATGGGATTTTTGAGCCTCTCCCAGGCGAGACATACCTACTGCATTCGGGAGCTCACATATCCTCCCCTTGGTTTGCTTGTATTTTGGCTGTAGATTTTCTTAGGAGTGTGCTCTTTGTGCGCTAGTTGGCCTTTGGGATCACGGTTACTTGAGTATATTTATGCTTTCTTGAGTTTGGGTCCTTTTATTTTTGGCATGCCTGGTATCCTATCACCCATATTGGTCCTAGTATGGACCCTGGTGTCAGACTTGGGGGCATCACAACCCCTTACCCTGCTCGTAGATTTGGGAATGGTCACATTCCGTCCTCTACTCCATTTTTGTAGGATTTTTATCCCTTTTGCTCGGTCTTTACACTGGTGGTCACCCTCATGGGGGTGGTAGTGGATGCGTGAACGTTGGGTCTACACCTTACATTCCTTTTTATGTCCCATTGTTCACCGCATTATTCCTTTGGGTGCTATTGTCATGATCATTCCTCCCTATATCCTATAGTTTGGATTCTTTATTGACTATTTTGGGTTATGTTTAACTAATATGGTTGTCATTTAGGGCCCAGTTTTTGTACACTCTCTTCGAGGTTTCAACCCATTCGTTCCTATCACAGGTATTATGTCTGAATTGGCATATAGGTTAGGATATCACGTCCGCTTGCACTTATGCATTGCCCTATGACCATTCCATCTTAACCTTAGGTACGAACCCATTCCATGGTATCAAAGAACCTTCATGCTGTTGTTAGAAGTGGTACTATGTGAATGGTATAGCTTTCCTATACATGGGTGTCCTAGTTAGCTCCCTTTTGCATTTGGTACCCATGCTGTGAGTCCTCTCTTAGGTCCGGGAGTCCCTTTTAGTCCCTCCATGTCCTTGAGCAAGAGCTTCATACTCCTCTTGAACTTTATGCTGGCCATTTCCCCGGGACTCCCTTATGTCAAGTTGTAATTACATTATCATGAGCTTTGCCTGCCTTATTGAGCCTTATGCCGGCTTCCCTGACATTGAGTTTCAGCCATATAGCCTGAGCTTGTCTCATGTCTAGCCATGCAGAGCCCTTTTTTTATATCCTTCGCAGCTTGATTCCCTTTTTACCGGGAGGGGATTTTCCCCCGAGTGTCGATATCCTACACATGTATCCTTGCATTGATCATAGGTATGTTCCACTACTTGGAACTAGTTTGTTTTCCCTTATGACACTCGTCTCCTCCTAGTCTGTAACAATAAAGCTATTTTATTCTTTTTTCAAGCTTTTTAAATAACTGAAAAAGTCCAAAAAAAAATCAAAAAACCAAAAAGCCGGATAAGGAAAGATGTCATCTTTGGCAGGTGTCGAGTCATGTCGCCTTCGAACAGAGCATTGTATATCACATCCATTTGTTGGGTTATAGTTTGACTTTTGGAGCTGTACTCGTTTATCTCCACCGACTGGTTAAGCTTCCAGTCCCTATGGAGCCTCTTTCGATGCCTCCTGTGTCGCAGAGATGTCCCAATTTGCATATCGAGTCTATGCTGCCTTCATTCAGTCACCATATGCCGTTATGCTCTTTTTTGAAGGAAGTTGAAACCTGAGCTGACCATTCCTTAGTTATCTTGACTTTGCATGTCGGCCATTCCCGGTACAGTTACTGGTTCATGCACCTTATGATTGAGTCCTTCTACATTATACAACTTTGCTGAGTACCTCATGTTGGATGATGGGGGATGCCTTAATTCCCTCCTTCCAGCGGATTTCATCCCATCGACTTCAGATCATTTATTTTGGGATTGGAATCTAGAGTCATTTTGAGTGCCTTGAGACTTGCAGTCATCAGTGGCAGGTTATCTCGCCATCGACAGTTTCTTGGGAATACATCAATGTCCCCTGATCGATGGACCCTTTCAGGTGTTCGACCTCAACACATTTATTCACACTTGTTAGTTTGCACTCTAGTACCTTGATTCCCATTTTCATTATTGGTGGGTAATCTCGAGTCTATTAACGGTATACATTAATGACCAGTAATCAGACGATGGACTACTATGTTCGACCTCAACACCTCTATTCGCATAGTAGGACATGTACTCGTAGCGGTTTGTGTAGAAGACTTTCTAGATTGGTGGCATCTCTTATATGCTACCTCCTTGATCATGCCAGTGTTCATGAGATTTCAGCTCTCGTGACTTGAGTCCAGTATATGTTAGATATTTCCATCCACTATGGAGATTTTGATCTATTATATATCTTCAGCCATTTTGGAGATCATGGTCCTTTGTATATCTTCATCATGGAGATTCTGATCTATGTATATTGTATGTGGTGATGACCACATATGTGATATCATGTATCATGCCTATTCATGGACATTGTACTCTTATGTATCCGGGACTGCTATATGTAATTTCAGTTGTATGCAAAGTTCTATTATTGTACTATGCTGATTGGGTGGCTGGTCTTCCATTTGGTATCCTTCATCACTCCACTTATGGGATGGACTTATAATGTATTTCGGCCATCGTATGACCCCTCTGACCTCACACATTAGGGGGCATCCGTTATAGCGGATTTCACCACTCTAGGTGAATCACACTTTGTATGGCCTTCCCCTGTCCCGCTGCAGACTCCTTAGACCCTATGGACCACTTTTTGTCCTTTGATGTTTCCTTGATCATCCCTAAAAACATATGAAAAATGATATACGCGACTTTTAAACCTATAGGCGCGTACATACGCGGGTTTGACCACTAAAACCGCGTACATCAGGATGTGTGCATAATCCAAATCCTTTTGGAGTTTTCCTTGACATGGATCCGACTCATTTGACTCCTGGCCTTCCATATTCCTTGAGATCGCTCGGATTTGACCTTTCATTATCCCTTTGAAAAGCTATATAAGGAACCCCTTGGTACATTGAAGGCATAAGAGAGAATTGAGAGCAAAGAAACTATAGTCCATTGTTGCTGGAACTTATGCTTGAGTCTACATCCCTTTGTCCCTTGGAGCACTTTTGTGTTCTTCCCAAGCTTGCCTTTTGCTTGTGAGCTTGCTATCGAGATATGGAGGATTGAAGTGGTGGAGGCCCAAGTGGGGGATTCAGTTTCTCCTGTTCGCAGATGTTCTGTCAGAGGTTGTATCTTGTAATCTCTGATTTATATTAATAGAAATATCTTTTCCTGTCCAATAATATGTGTTTGAATGAATATTTTATCCATTGGATTATGTCAAATGCTTATACATTATTGATTATATATGCTAGAATAGAGCTAACACCATGATATATAGAATTCTTGTATTGTTTACTTGTTGTTGAGGAAGTAACAGATCAATTCAAGCTGAATATTGGAAAGCTCAACGGGGATCTACTTCAACCGTCTGGAATAAGGTACGAGGTCTGATCCTTTAGTGTTAGACATTTAATTTCTATTGCATATTGGAAAGGATTGATTTCTGGAGTCAAGCTGTCTGTTGTGGTATCCCAAGCCATAGGAATTTCTCTCTGTAACAGAATTGGCGACTTGGCTAGGGATGTTCCTTTTTTTTATTGGGGGTTTGCGGGCATAATGGGCTTGATATTATTTGACTTGCTCTTTGTTTCTCCTTGTTTCTGTGTTGCATTTTATAGTATGTTCATCCATTGATACTCCCCTTTATTGGTTTTACCCTTGGCCTGCTTTTTACCACTGCCTTCTCTGTATACGCAGGTTTTTGGCCAAAAGTTGCATACATATGCGGATTTTTGGCCAAAAGTCACGTATACACGCAGGTTTTTGGCCAAAATCCGTGTATACACGCAGGTTTTTAGCCAAAAGTCGCGTATATATGCAGCTGTTCTTTAAATAGTCGCGTACATCCTCCCTTTTGGTGAGTTTGATGTTGTGGGAAGTTGTGGTGAGTTTGATGTTGTGGGAAGTTGCTGGGTGGGTTGTGAGTGTGGTTGGGTCTTCCTTGGGTATAAAGTTGTCTGTTGGATGCTTCTTTTGTGACCAGAGACCGCTTTTTCATTGATTTTTCTTTGAAAGTAGTTTTAGTCATTTAACCTTTTTGTTTTGCCATTAGTGCATTACTCTTTTTGTCTCGATGTCTTGCTGGGCTTGTCTTTTATACTTGCTGCAGAGACTGAGAGTTTTGGATGACTTTTATTGCATTTTTCATTCTTTTATATTGAAAAATACAAAGTAGTTTCACTCTTAGTTGCATCTTGGATATGGATTTGAGGAGGTACTTGCATTGGATTGCTTGGATGAGAGTTGTGTTTAGGATTTCATATAGGAAGGATTGCATTGGCATTCGAAAAGGAATATGTTTTTATGCATCTCATGTAGTGGCATACCCTATTTTTCATTTGACAAAGATTGCACTTAGCGTTGTTTGTTATGGTGTGCATATTTACTTCACTGCTGAGTCATAACTTCATTAGTTGCACGACCATTTCCCATTGATTCTACTGTAGTCTAAATAATATATTTGTATGTAGTAGATCATAAAGCTAAGTGGAAGGGGTGGAAAGGATGGTGAGACCACAATTGAAGTATATTTAATGTGAGGGTGTGTATCTCGCTCTGAATCCACACCCAAATATGGAACTGTAGCTCCAACTTTATCTGTATTTAACCTTATATTTTGGGATATGACTTTCAAAGTAGAAGGAATGCACCCACATCGATCCCACCTAGCATGATTAAATTCTCATGTTTGAGCAATCAAAATATGACCTAAAAAATAGGATCTAGTAGTAAAATGTGGATCTTATTTTTCAATTATAAGATCCAAGTCCTCTTCAACTATTTTCTATGATTGGTCTTAGATGGATGGATGATCCACTATTTTTGGATTTTTGATTTTAAGGAAACCCAAACTCAACATTTGAAAATTCAAAGATACAAATGGCAGATAATTTTCAAGGATGAAAATAAGAAGACAAAGGATTATTTCCAGATTTCTAGGTAGCAGTTCCAAATTTTCTGCAATGAAGAATGGATTTCGACAATGTTTCACATAGATAAGGAGATGTCCGGTTGGGATTGCTACCATTGCTTCAATAGTTTGTATTGAAGGTAGAAGTGAGGGGAAGTGTTAGGTTGTTGTAATTGCTATCCTAAAGCAGAAATAAGCTAAATGTTTGGTTTGGGTTGAGAGTTGGGGTTTCAGAGCTTGTCACACCACTAAGTGAAATAATGGAGTAAGATAAAGTGGATTAAGATGTTAAATATTTATCTAAAGCGTTCCTTTATTAAGGTAAATGTTATATAATATAATATAAACTGTTAGGAGTAGTAGTATAAATTAATTTATAAATAGATAAATTAAATAAATATTTATTATAAGAAAAATATATACATAAACAAAAGAAATTATATTGATTAATTGGATAAACCACATATGGCACACTATTTAGAGGATTCAGAGCTATATATGAATATGTACATGGAGTAGGAATGTACCTTGTAAATTCTTATGGATCAACCAACAAATGAATGAACTTCGTCTTTCCATTTGCTACGAGGTATGTAATTGAACAATGTGATGGATGGGATGTTGACTCAAATGGTGTTATAACTGTTGTTTAAACCATAGTTGTGATTTCAGATTTGAGTCGAGTATGATACAAATAAAATAAGAATTAAAAATTCTCAATTCGTACAAAATTTATCATTATACTGGGTAAAAATAAGTATTTTACAAATTAGCTACTATAGAACCAGGTTAGGCCCCTAGATAAAAGATATTCAATTAAAAAACCCTCTCTTATTTTTAAGACATCTATAAAAGCTCTGAACGGAGAGACAACATCCTTCACTATCTCAACAATAATATCTTTCATCCTTGTCAACCTCAATTAACCCATGATGGAAAAACATGTCACAAGTGGGATTTGAACCTTTACCCCCCACAACTTATCCTGTTAACCACCCAAGCTAGATTCAATTGACGCAAGATATTGATATATAAGAATACCACTCTATGAGTTTCCTATAAATATGGGCATATTTCTCATCGTCACCACATGAAATATCATTGAAGCAATGAGTGCGGTTGTGCTAAATTCTGTAATAGAGGCAATCTGTGGGTTAATGCCATAGAGAGATGATGGCCAAGGTAATATCTTTCCTATTACAAATACGATCGTCATGCTGGGGATTTTACAGCACTGATGGGATTTTTTAACGGATGTGTCGCTGCAATTTTTATGCATGAAATACTTTGGTACCTAAAAATTTAATAGGTTAACTGAACCTAACCGAATAAACTCAATAATTTGTGTCACACACTAAATTTACAAATTTCTGTATTCATTGGCCTGATTCAGGAGAATTTGGTAACTATTGATATCTACTTTTTGGTCGGTATCAACCCGTTCCAACTTGAACAGGTTCGGTGGTGGTCTGTCTGTAGCCACTTTCAGCTCGTTCCAGTTCCTAATAATTTCGTTGGTGGTCTATTCCCTTCTTCGATTTTGACATGCACCAAGACAACAAGAAGATGCCAATTCCACCAGACTAGACAGTAAGATAATAAAACATGATATCAAGAATTCACAACAAAGTCATAAACAATGATAAGGAGGTGTCAATTCCACGGGTTCGCTAAGAAATGACAGTTTGTGGCCATTCAAAAGTGATAGTGGATTCATCCATTAAGCATTGAAAGTGGATTAATGAGGGACTGGTAAAATTGACATGCCTTATATAGTTATCACACACTTTGACAAGGGGAAAAAAATCTACATCTCTTGTTCGAGAGTTTGTGGATGACAGATATCTAAATTTCTTGTCCAAGAAATTGTTAACTCCACTTCAACTCTCGTTGAAGAAAATATTTAACTCCGCTAAAACTCTCCTCCGAGAATATTTGCTGATTTTTTTTGTTGGGTGAGAAACTAGATTTTGCATTCTAAATGCACCCCTTCTCAAAAAAGTGTTACCAAACTTAGCATTTTCACCCTGATACACATTTTTTCGAAACCAAATCTCATACCTTTTCTCAACAACTCTTTTGTTGGCTCCACTCTATACATTGTTTCCTGCAATTTTTTACCCCATAAAAAATATTATATTTGATATAAAGGAATTTTGTTGTTCCATTAATTATAAAATGAGAGAATTAAAACGTATAAATGCTTAAAAATTGCACAATTTATTTTTGATACACAAACATATACTCACAACCCATACTTAACCCAATTTCAATCCATTCTCTTGATGGTTCTTCTTTGTATGTTAACACATGTTTGAAGACATTCAAGGATGGTAGGTGTATAAAAAATTAAAATATAAATATCGCAACCAATATGAAATCTTAAGTTATAAGGAAATACCAACTACTCACAAACTTTGCTATCAACTTGTTTCTCTTTTCTGTCCGTTCTTATGTGTTGAGTGTGTTCCATTTTGTTTTCTTTTCTGCAACAACACAATTGAAAATTAATATTTAATGCTTTATTTACTTACATGTACAAAATAGAAATTTTCAATGATTTCATACATTTGAAGCACACTCATGTTGAGATGGATTCTCCTACGATACAATTATGTCCATTTCCTTGACCATCTCCTTGCACATTTTTTTGGACATTCCTACTGGCATTTTCAAATATCACCTCATTTATCCTTTGGAATTTTCATAAATTTCCTCAGAATTTAAAATGACATTAAATTATTTTTATTCTAATATGAAAATTAAATATAGTAGAATTATTATTAAAGGAATAGTTTGTAGTAGTAAATACATATTCTATAATTTTTTCATGAATATTACTTTTTGAATGATTCTTTTTTGTTGTTGTACGTTTTTCTATTGTAAGTTTGAGAAGTTCCATTGACCTTTGCTCTAGAAACACTTCTTGTAGTTTAGTTATAAGCTTGATTCTTTGAATCATTGGATTTATTTCTGTACTATAAGTGGAAAGTAAGTCTATACGTTCTTTCCACTATATCACTCATAGTTTTATAAAAGTTTTATTCTCTTTCATTAACTTACAACACCACTCTAGATGAACTAAGGATCAATTCACTATCATTTACATATTCCATAATTTCCTTTTTTCTTATGATGACATTCAATTTTGTTGTTGTCAGTCCCCGCAGAACATTCAACATATGTTAAATAAATTTTTTGAAACATGTTAGTGAATATTCTTCAGTAAAATATTATGTAAAATTCAAGAAAAAAAATCAATTTAATTACTTTTTGATTCACTTGATTCATCCCTCTACAAATTTTCCATCAAGCTTTTACGCTCTTTTGCACTTAGATTACAAAGAATATTATCGAGCTTCTTCATTTTTTTGGCTTTGCATGACACACATTAACCAATACATATTAGTTAAACTTGCATTTTATTCAATCATATAGATTTAATATAGAAGTTACAATGATATTTCCTTCACATTTTTGGATGCGTTCCTATCATACTGATTATAATTACTACTCATTGAACTCTTGCATTTTCTATAAAAAAACAACCTAGACCATTATATAGAGAAGGTATTAAATATATTATACAAATAAATTACATTACTTCCACATAAAAAGGTAGTCTGCCATATCGATGTACTTCAAGAATTAAAACAACCTTGCGTGTCTACGTCGTAAATGCAATGGTGCATCAAATTGGAACACACTGTTAATGAAAAACATAATAATCATATGACATACACATTTTTCAGTGTGATATATATAATCTAAAGCACCAGTGATTGTTGGTGCACTGTTATTCCAAATGTGGTGCATTATACGAAAACAACTGCACTGAAAACTATGAAAACATTAAAAATAAATCGACATGTACAAAAAGGTTTTAGATCTGATGCCATAAGTTGTCCTGTTGCACCCAATGCCTTATATATAAAACCATAAACCCATTAAATCTAAAATGTCTAAAAATAAAAATCCAAATTATGAAATAATAAAAGGAGTTAAACCCTAATGTGGATTTTACATCCACATTAAACGAAAGGAAGTAACAACGAAGAAAGGGTCCAAGCATTGAAAGTAACTATGAAATCTTTTATTTTTTTGAATTTATTTTAAATCTTAATAAGAAATAAATAAATAATGCATTGAGGTCAGTAGTAATAATTTACATACTTGAAAATGTTTCTATGTAGGGTTTTTTGTGATCCATTATACTTTATAATTTTCGATCTTCAAAATAATTTGGTTGCTCCAAACTCCCTCTCTAGTGAGTGTCTCTTGCAAAACTCTCATCTCTAAATTTTGACAAAAAATGAAATAATGTTTAGTTTTTTTTTAAACACTTCATGAAATTAGTTTTTTGAAAAATAAATTCTTGTTTCTTTTTTAGTTTATGGGAAAAAAATCATGGCTCTTTTCCTTTTGATTTTCATAGCATCGATGCACTCATATATCCAAGCACACCAGTGTGACTTAATAGACAACCCACCGTTCAAGGATATTTTAGATTATTTTTATACGAAAATTGGCGCAAAAGGAAGATATACATGCATTGGTGTGTCATAATTTTATAAGGCACTGATTGTCATATAGATTAAAAAACAAACTTAAGAATGATCATTTGCTGGTACATATGATAAATATCATTGCACCAGTGCACTTATGTATACTCAGAGCATTTCTCTCAATTATATTGAAAAATGCTGAATTAAATATCCGTTATAAAATATAGCCGAAATTTTCTTTTGCATACATTTTTTTGGGATGTTTCACGATGGTGCATACGTGTTTTTGACACCTTGGTGTGTTTGGTTATGCAGGACACACTGGTGTGGTTGTATTTTTAGAGCGTGACCAGAGTAATTAAAAGGACCTTTGATTGTATGTTTGAAATTAAAATGCTATATTCATCTCAAATAGTCCTTTTGTATTATTCCACGTCAATTATAATACTTCATAGTATACATATGCTGCTTAAACTCACCTTTTCTTAAAAAATGGTTGCAAAACTATATTGCAAGTTATATTATGATATGGTTGTCAAAATTTAATTTAGGACTGTAGACATGTATTCATTGCTGATTTTGATCAAATGCAAGGAGAAAAGGTTATAATATCAAATGGACAATTCTTCAAATTCCAACTCATTTCATATTTTTCAAAGTTCATCGAGTTCTCCCTATCCATGTCCAATAAGTTCTGATTTTACTTATATTTTGTTTATCTAATTGAATTTATATTATATATCCATGTGAATCTGAATAACAATGTCTTCAATTTTGGAGGATCTTGATTTAGGATCAATCTTGAATGCACAAGATATTATACCAGTTGTAAAACATCTTATTAGGAGCAACATATTGCAAGCAGTTGGCAGATGAAAATGGACATCTGCCTTACCCCACCAATTGTAACATTCCATCTTCCATCCACAATCTTGGGTCATTGATGGTAATTCGTCATTACTTGCATCTGTTTTATGACACCCTAGTAGTATGTGGTTGTTCAAAATGTCAAGGTTTAAAGGAGAACCCTCGACATGTCACACTCACCCATTATACTAGTGATGGAATACCCAATGTTGATGGGATAATAACTCCTAGTATAGTAAAGAATCTAATAGGTGATATATAAAATACATGTAGGAATACTTTACTATGCTCATTTGTTGAAAAGTTGGAATCTAAAACAACTATGTTTTGTCCTAAATTGACCAACCCCTATTCTTTTGTTCATTCAATTGAAAGTTTAGTGATTTAGAGTATGGTATCAATACCACCCAAAAAATCTCTACTAGGATATCCACAAAGTTCCATGAGTTAAGAGAAAAAATGTCCAAGTACAAACCAAGGTTATTCCAATTGTTGAAGGGTAGCAATGGCTTCTCTCTTCATGTGCATTTGCAAAGTAAATACCAAACTTGTTTCAAATGCACTTTGTATGGTGCTTAGCCATCTTCTTTTCCTGTTCTTGATGTTTGAACCAAATTATCCCTTTTTGTTAATATTTTTATGATTCCCAAATCTTGGTAGATGATGCAAATCTTAGGATGTTTATCCTTTCACATGTACACGTTCCTCCCAAGTAGTCAATAGCACTTATGTCATTTTACATTCCTATTTATTGTCGATCTGATTACTTTAATATTGTCAAATACAAACATAAAATTTCCATGTATAGTATGTCAATGAATGGTTATGCTTGTGGAAAATTTAACAAGAAAAACCTATTGTATATTGATGGTCATCCATGCACTCATGGGAACATTGAAAGGTTCATAAATAGTTCTAGTTTCTCTTTATTTTTTGCAAATTGTTCATCTTAGAAACATTCCAATGAGCAGGAGTTATTTATGAAAAGGAAAGTGTTTATATTTGTTGTTGTGCATGCAATACATAGCTTGTCTATTGGTTACAAGTTGTTAATAAACTATAACTTTTGTAGAACACCAACTATGCGTCACAGATGCCTTGCATTGGGACTACATTTAGACATCCCCTTGGGATGTAAGAAAAAAAATTGAATAATTGTATTTTATTATTTTCAATGGGATAATTTAAATTCAGTGCTCAATTTGATTTTTTTCTTTTTAATAATTTTCTTTCAGTTGGACATTTACTATTGCAAAAAATTCCCATGCTTCTATAATAATTGTTTGGTAGGATGTTTGAACAAATGAATTACATTGTACTTACTAATATCATTGATGTAATGTTCAATATTTTTGAAATCAAGATTCTGATTATGAGCGACTTGTATACCATCTTTCTTTGCACCCAAATACAATTTCAAATCGGGAGAAGACTGAAAAAAGAGCGCAACTTAGAGAGGACACATACTAAGCATGGTTGAATCAACCGCCTACTCAAGTCCCACTACGTCTAGACTTACCAATTAGGAATTCCTATAGTAACAGTAGTTCTTCACATGTTGGAAATTGAGGCAATGAAATAGAGGTTGGTATGGATGGATTCTTACGATATGTAATGAACCCAAATCATATTTAAGGCTCACTAACTCTCTTACACAAATTTTCAAAAACAAACTAGATAACAGGTAGGCAATTTCGCAAGCCGAGTAAGTGAATAGAGTGGGGTTTATGTAACATCAATAAGGAAAGATAAGGATACTAATTTTTCAGGTTTCTAAGCACTTGGTGTTGGTCCCTTTTAGGTTTTGAACATCATCGCGTCATAAGTGATCTACTACTAGGATTCTGGGAGTCTTAACTTGTGCCAGCTAAAACCTTTACCAATAGTGTCCCATGAACCAATGGATATGAGAGGGATTAAGAATACTTATAGAAATATTATATGAATGTATATATCATTATTTTTAGGTTTATACATCTCAGAAACAACTTAAACGAATTCTAAAGGTACCATCAATAAAACTAATTTCTAGGGCAGCTCAAGGGGTTTGTCTTCTATCCTTCCCAAACAAGTGGAGGGGGATACAAATTCTCTATTTCATACATTGGGTATTTATATAGGTGTTTTAAGGATGCAATAGAACATAAAATACATGACTTAGTTACCGTGAGGCTGACTTGTGCATTAAACAATGAGACTACTCAAAACTAGGTGCAAATCTAGACAATGTTGAGTAAAATGATGTAAAAATCATTTATAATAATTCATATTTCTATGAAAATTATAGAGAATATTTATAAAATAAAATAACAGCCATGGATGTCAAAATCACTTTTAGAAATAGTTTATATAGAAGTCTTTAACCAGATGCATTAATACAATACATTTAGAAGCTACAATCAATGAGAGACTTGGATATTCGAACCCTCAGATGTCTCCAAGAATTGGGAACTTTAGGATCTAAAAGATAAACCTGCAGTACTGTCATTAATGGATGAAATACACTAATTCCCACTAGTAAATCCAACTCCATTTCTCATACAAGAAAAGAAGCTCAGCAAGTATTCAAGATACAGATGGGAGACTCTCCAGATATACAAGGGAGTTCAAATAAACTTGATGAAGACTTCAGGACCTGCAAAGAAACTCCATAAATGGCTGCACCAAAATCATGAACAAAGAGAGAACAAGAATTCTAAGGGACACATCACCCAAATCTCAGCTGAGGGACATCACTCAACCATTGAGTAATAGATCTCTCTAGACAAAATTCAAATAACCAAAACTTGTGAATGATGCACTCAACCTCATTTTTATAAACTTTGATTGCTTCTAGAATTTCCTTTATGGAAATTTGAACTCTAAATGAGTTGGCTGATTTTTGGACATCACTTTTGGCATACTGACCCACTTTCACTCTTGAATGCGCCCTCACTTGCTAATATTAGCCTCTGTAGATTTTCTATATGTTTCTAATCCTTCTTGGGTTGCACAAATCAAGAAAATTCCTCTAATTTGTGGTGTTTCCTTGAGTTTCTATCTTTTTTATAGTTTCTAACTTTTTCTTACTTTCTACTTTTATTTTTTTTGCCAATTTCCTATTTTTTACTTACACCTTGCTTTGGGTTGATTTCTTCAAGTTTTCAACTTTGATAAGGCAACTCTTAAGGACCACCTTATCTCTTATGCTCCCTCATATGAATTTACAACTCATAAAAACGATTCATAATTAATTAAACAAACTAGGATTTCCATCACTTCTAATTTAATTACATAAGCTAACTTTGGCCCATAATGTAACTTTTTATTAATTTATTTTATTTTTCTACACTAGGACCCATGGATTTGAGTGGGTTAGGTTTGACCATGGAAATATGAAAAATGGAGACATTACAATCCTCCCCTCCCAAAATCGCTTGTCCTCAAGCAATTTAAGATCTATAGTTGAACTTGACAAGATTTGGAATTTCCAATTCCAATCGAAGTAAATGTAAATGCCACCATGGCACTGTTGTGCTACTATAATTATAACTGTATCGCCAAAATTGATCCGAGGACCCCACTCCTTGTGTTGCATCCAATACATCGATTCAAATTGAAATGACCCATTGATTCTTGGATCCCACTTCCAATTCTACATCCTCCCAAACATCACAACCAACTGGGAACCTATCATTAGTAAGGAGGTCAAGGTCACACCACCACACTGTAACTTGATCACTCCCAATGAAAGATTGAACATCTATGAGACTCTCCCACCAAGCATGGAACTCCTCAATGTGGGGATAAATCATATTAAGTCTCTTCAAAATATAATATCCCATGTGCACAATATCACTGAAACTCACATTATTGTTGGTCCAAAGACATAGGCGGTGATCCCATGTACATCGATATACACTAAGAACATCATATAACAACCATATATGCTCATGTTTCTCACAAGTATTACAATATGTATCATATAATATCCATAAATGCAAACAATGATGTCAATCATGTGCCTTTTTATCAAGGAAGGGAGTGGAAAGAAAAGTGTTTCCCTAGGTGAAAACATCCAATGGATCAACCCTCTTCCATTGGTCAAAGGGTGAAAACACCCATCCGCAGATGTATATTTCCTCCACAAAGACCACCTTGTGTAAGGTAGATGTATCAACAACTTCTCTTGGCAGCTTGCTTGCTTAGCTTCCTTCCACCGACCATGAGAAATTTTTTTTCTACAAGAAGAATCCATGTGTGACATGTAATATTCCACCCAATACACATGTGGATGAATGCCATCAAATGGAAGCAATATGTTCCTGTGATTCTGATCACAAAACATGTAAATATTAGAGGCATCAATAAATTTACAAAAAGAAAATTTACCTCCTAGAATATCAAATTGTGAAGTGCATCTATCCATAAGTGGATATAAATTTTCGTTGCTAGATCCCAATGGATTGAAATCAATATGATTGCTACTAGTTCTAGGTGGAATGCATTCAGGTACCTTCTGCATCCATGAGTCTTCCTCATCTAGATAAATATTATGATCCCCCAAGAATGGAACTAGTGCATAACTCCAATGGCTCAACTCTCTGCCACCAGGTCCACTTAATGGGTGCAAGTGAATGAAGGAGGCATCAAAGAATGAAAGTGGATACCTCTATTTCTATTTGAAAGGGAATAGTTCTTTCATCAAGTCATCATGAACACATATGAGAGTCTCCTTACCCTCATGTGGCACCAACAAGGAAAATACCTTCACCAAATTTTCATCCCCACCTGATATGGATGATTTAAAAGTGTGGGATGAAGGCTTATAAAAATAATCCTGCAATACTCATCCATCAATCTAGTGGATGTAAAATTATCTCCATTGGCTGGTTTAATGAAAGTGATATCATGTTCCTCCTCCAAAACTGTACAACAATTTCATAAAGGCAACTCATAATATCTTTGGAACCATGCGGTTTCTTGGTCTTCATCTTGCTTGAGATCAAACTCCTATAGCATGTGCAAATAAGAATGTACCTCATGTGCATGTGTAAATGATGTATTTAATAGCTGCAAAATAAATATCTGTTGCTGCTCACATGTCAGGACAATGTTAGTTATAAAAAAAATTTATTGCAAAAATTAAAGGACCCTTTACCTCCCAAAGTCTTCATTTCATTGATTCCTATACCAACCCAATCAATGGATAAATAAGAAATTTAATTTTATAATCCATATGGAATGTGATCAACAACATCCTTTAGAGATGAATCTACCACCCATAAGGGTATCTCATAAAGTTTTTCCTTCAAATCATACATGTCAAACAACCCTCTCAAATTCTCATCCATTGAGCAAGTGGATGTATGTATTACTCCATAATCTAGATAAAAAATGGTGTGATTCTCTTCCTCCTCCATTAATGTGTGACTCTCTCGAAGAGGTAACTCAAATTATTGATCCTCCTCAAGCATATCCAAATCATAATGTTCCTCACGTACCACAGTCGCATGAGGTTCCTCCTTTGGTCCATGAATGAAATCAACCATATGGGAATGCCTATCAAAATTGTAGTAGGGAGAATGTGATATTGGAAACTTCTCTTGAAGTTGCTCATTCTGGATCTTAGATTCTTGAAGTGATTCTTGATCATCTTTCAAAAAATATTGGGTGGAATTAATTCATGTTCAAGCTTGCAAATTTCTTCATTATCTCTTATGAAAGTTTCATGTAACATCTCAACAAGCTCAAACAAACTATCTCTATCAGAAATTAAATGGAGAAAATTACCTTTGATGCTTGTCACAGCCTTCTGAAACTTGTCCATGTATTCCATGGAATATTGCTCCTCCAACTTTAAATATATATTTTCCATCAATGCATGGGTTCCATGGAGAGTGTGTATGGACTCTTTGATATTGCACTCACTCATCTTCAGTGGCCCTAGAAGAAAATAAAGTTATGGAAAATGAACCTCTTCTTCTTCCCTCTTTCTTGGATCAACTTCATGAACCTCAAGTGGTGATGTGGAAGTTGATCTTGGTTATTTTTGAGCTACTAAAAGGTATTCATCTTCATGCTCAAAGTAATGGGTACTTGCAGCCATATCCTCAATAGGAATCTCTATATCACCAACATAGAGAGGTAAACATCCATCAGTAGATGTTCTACTATCCATGGCTCAGATGTTTAGATGTTTGTTTACATACCCTTCTCCTTCACTACCAACATATTGCAATGAATTTCAATCCCTTTCAACTATATTTGCATCATGGATATTCTCAATGATTATAGTGGGATGTGGACCTCACTCATGTCAATCCTCTCCTCTGATGTAGATGCAACTTATTCTTTATACAAGGGAATACAAAAATCTGAGCTATGTTCATCCCTCTGCATCATATTTTTCTCTTCATATGGTGGAGCTATGGTAGCTTGATATTCCACCAAATCTTTTGGTTCACATCGAACTGATGTGTTCTTGTCTTCTGCTTCATTGTGAAGCTCAATGGTGATTTCAGGTCTGATCTATGTCCTTCTTTTGGATTTTATCCAAAATATGTATTATCACCATTGACAACATTCTCCTCCTTATTTTATTCTAAATTGCACTCCTCTTCATGGAACTTTTCTTCATCACTGCAGTCAATTTGTAGTGACTTCATCTCCCCATAGTTGTCCTTGATTTTTCATACCTCATATGCAAGTGAAATATTTTCATCCTCTAATGTATCAAGTGGCTGCAAGTATACATGGCTACTTCAAAATCAGAACTCTTGTCATATTCGTGTTTGATATTTTCCTCTTCCTTGATTGGAGAGATGAAGTAACTCGATTCCTCCTTACACTGGCTAGTACAACAGAGATCCACTTGTGCATCTACTTTGGTTCCCTTTGGTTCTACTAATCCCACTTCTTTGCAAACACTATAAATCATATGTGCAATCCTTCATTTTCTTGATTGTAGGGATCCTTGAACAACTTCTTCATCTTAGCGTAGCAGTAATCCTGAGAAGAAAAGACATCCCTTATCTCTTCTTTTAAAGCATAGTATTCCATGAAATATTGGAAGAATTACTTAGAGTTATTTCCACTAAAAATTTGGCCAAAAACACTTGTATGTTTTTTCCATATGACTTCATCATAACCTAGAAAACATAAGTCATCAACATCATCCCTAATGAATACACTTGAGGAACTACATGAGGGCTCTTCATAGCCTTCTTCTTCGATCACAAAGATACCAACCTCATGATGGAAAAATTATTAAACTAATATTTATTTCCACAGGGGTGGATGAAAGAGATATAATACCATTTTAGTGAACCTAAATCAGATTTAAGGCTTACCAACTCTCTTACACAAGTTTTCAAAAACAAACTAGGTAGCAGGTAGGCAATTTTGCAAGTTTAGTAAGTGAATAGAGTGGGGTTTAGGTAAGATAAAAAAAGGAAAGAGAAGGATAATAAATTTTAATGTTAATAATCATGTGATGTTATTCCATTTAATGTTTCAAACATCATACTGGTTGAATACTACTACCAGGCTTCTGGGAATCCCAACTTGTTCCAACTAAAACCTTTGCAAACAATATCCAAGCAACCAATGGTTATGAGAGGGATTAAGAAGACTTATGGAAATTTTTTATGAGTGCATATATCATTATTTGTTGGTTTATACATATCAGAAACAACATAAAAGGATTCTGAAGATCGCATTAGTAAAACTAGTTTCTAAGACAACTCAAGGGGTTTGTTTTCTAGC
This sequence comes from Pseudotsuga menziesii, assembly GCA_001517045.1. NCBI lineage: Eukaryota > Viridiplantae > Streptophyta > Pinopsida > Pinales > Pinaceae > Pseudotsuga > Pseudotsuga menziesii. The sequence continues at coordinate 248,222 of LPNX010954282.1, forward strand.
CTTCCGAAACAGGTGTAGGGGGATACAAATTCTCTATTTCATAAATTGGGTCTTTATACAGGTGTGTTAAGGATGCATCATAACATGAATGACATGAATTTGTTACTGCGAGGTTGTCTTATGCATTAAACACTGAGACTAGTCAAAAGTAGATGCAAATCTAGACAAGGTTAAGTAAAACCATGTAAAACTCATTCAAAATAATTTAGATTGCTATGAAAATGAAAAATCATATTATTAACATCAAATAACATCCATGGATGTTTTTTGTGTTTTTTTGTTAAGAAATTCCCGTAACTCGGGGCCAGTACATTTCCACCATTGGATGAGAAACCACAACCTAGGGGCATATAAGCCGTCAAAATCACCCGGGGATTGCACCCGACCTGGACCACACCAACACTTAACATGGTTGTATTTTTGGGTGTCTCCTCCCAACTAACTCACCCATAAGGGGTTTGAACATGGGTTTCCTTTCTAACGATACCCACTCCTTAACTGAATGAGCTAGCGATATTTGAAAAATAACATCCATGGATGTTGAAATCACTATCATAGATAGTTTATATAGAATTATTTAACCATATCAATTAATACAATAAATTTAGAAGCTACAATCAATGGGATACTTGTAAATTCAAACCCTCATATGTCTCCAAGAACTGGGAACTTCAGGATCTGATAGATACACCTACAATACTGTCATTAATGGCTGAAATCCACTAATTCCCACTCATAACTCCACCTCCATTTATCATACAAGAAAATATGATTCATTAGTATTCAATATTCTGATGGGAGACTCTCCATATCTGTAAGGAAATTCTAATAGACTTGAGGATGACTTCATGACATGCAAAGAAACTCCATTAATGGTTGCATGGGCTTCATGAACAAAGATAGAACAAGAATTCTAAGGGGCACATCACCCAAAGCTCAGTTGAGGCACCTCTCTCAACCATTGAGTAGTAGAGATCTCAAGAAAAAATTCAAATGACCAAACTTGTGAATGATGCACTAAACCTCACTTTTATAAACTTTGATTGCTTCTAGAGTTTCCTTCATGGAAATTTGAATTTTAGATGAGTTGGATGATTTTGGGACATCACTTTTGGCATAAGGACCCAATATCCTTCTTCAATGCGCCCTCACTTACTAATATTAGCCTCTGCATCTTTTTGGGATGTTTCTAATCCTTGTTGGGTTGCACAAATCAGGAAACTTCCTTTCTTTTTTTGTTTTTCCTTGAGTTTCCCGTCTTTTTGACAGTTTCCATATTTTTCTTTCTTTCTATTTTTCTTCTTTTTTTCCAGTTTCCTATTTTTTACTTACAACTTGATTTGGGATGATTTCTTCCAGTTTCCAACTTTGGTAAGGCAAGTCTTGAGGCCCACCTTACCACTTATGTGCCTTCCTATGAATTTAAAACTAATAAAAATCATTAATAATAAATTAATCAAACTATGATTTTTATCACTTCTAATTTAATGTAATAATTTAATTACATAAACTAACTTTGACCCATAATGTAACTTTTTATTAATTTATTTAATTTTCCTCTGCCATGACCCATGGATTTGAGTGGGTTAGGTTTCACCATAGAACTATGCAAAATGGGGACATTACACGAGATATGGGTTCCATGGACATAATGTTGTTAGATGCATTTCTTGGCAATGATCTGATGGATGGTGCTCATGACATTGATACCTTCTTTGAAAGCCTTAAATCGACTTTTATCACCCCTCTCTTTGGAATTGGCCAGTCAAATTATACCCAGTTGGCCAGTCAAATTACTATACAACTTGAAAGTAATGTATGGCATGTCAAACATGTGTTTCTTGGCATTTTTGATGTAACTGACCATCAAGTCGCTCAAATTTTAAGGAATCTTGTCACACAATCAACATCGAAAAAGGTCGTTTTTATGAACGTTAAATGACATTGTACATTTATATTTCCCACTAACTACATGTTATTCAAACATAAGGTAATTCTGAGTGATAATGTCTTTGCTGACGACTACGAAGAGGCAAAGAAAATGTTGAAAATGTTTGGTGTTGAGTACATATCATATCATGCATGTATAATTGATTGTATTCTATATAGAGACGAATATGAAGGGAGAGATATGTCCAAAATGTGTGCATGAAAAAGTACCATAAATCAAGAAAAAAGGGTAAAACACATGGTCCTCCTCATAATATATTGGGGATCCCAAGGATTCAAAGGCTCTTTCATTGCAAACAATTAGCTATGTCGCAAGGATGGCATGCCTTGCACTGAAGTGAGTCAAGAGTAATGTGAATCCTAACATATTCAATAACCATGAAGCATAGAGAGGATAGATGGCTTGATAAATTCAAGGACGAAGTATAATACCTTCGATTGAGAATAGCCATTAGAGGAAATTTGGGGTCTAAAATGGGACTCCTACGGAAAATAACAAAATAATAGTTAAAATAATAATATTATATTTATTAATTTTTGAGGAAGAATGAAAAGAAAACTTTTTTTGTTTGTATATTCAACATATCTCCCTGTTTTTTTACTCTAATTTCGAGTGGGATTACTCATTAAATGAAAAATTAAATTCTGCATCCAACGAGTACCAGCATTGCATATTTTTGATGGACCCTATTGCCCAAAAAATAAGAAATACTTGAAAAATGACGATGATGTCATCATGAAATTTTTTAGGTATTTCTTATTTTTGAGGAATCAAGTTCCATATAAAGTATGCAATGTAGGTGCTCATTGGATGCAAAATTTAATTTTGTATCCAATGAGTTCTCCGGCTTGAAATTTGAGTAAAAACACAAGGATATATGTTGAAAATACGAACAAAAAATGTATTTTTTTTATGACAAATATGTCAAGTCAACCATCATGGTTGAATCATTTCATAAAAATTGTATTGGTTCTTGAATTCCAACTCATCAATAAATTATGGTTGGCTCTTTTTCTTATATGATGTCTCATTTTCTCATAAGTCCCATTTAGAACCAAAATTTCCTCTAATGCATGGATGTCGTCAACCCATATTCCCTCCAAAGAACCAACTAATCTATTTTTTCGATATTAGTGATCAATAACAATATCCCTCCATGGTTATCCATGAATAATGAATATCTTATACTGGTTTTGTAGTTCCTAGTAGAAGACAAGTGAAGAATATATTCGTTCATCGATAACGTTTGATCTATGAATTGAGGGAATTATGGGAAGGGATACATGTATATGATATATCAATACCCATCCCAATATAGAGGAGTTTTACATTATATGGAATATGTGTGTACACCACACATGATTATTAGGGATTATAATTTTTCTCTGGTAAACATGTTGTTTGATTTTTTTATAGTCGTAACAATATTTTTTGGCATATTTAATTTGGTTTGACTGTATTGATCTTCAACACTAACGTGCTTTGTATACCATAAAACCACAGGTCTTATAACAAAAGGGTATAATTTATGTAAATGTTATGTACCTTTTATGAAAGTTGGTGGATGACTTCTCGAGGGTATTCCTATAAGAAGACCACCCTTATAGAAGAGAAACATCTAATTTCAAAGGTAAACTAGAGAGAACCCAAAGGTATGAAATAATTACACCAACTCACTGGCTTAGGGAATATGATAGAGAAAAGGAGAAGGAAATTGCATAAAAAAATGACTTAGATGAACAAACTATGGTCAATGATCATGAATTCTTCGACACCTATGTTGAGAAAATTCCCATTGGGATGAAAAGGAAACCAATATTTTATGAGCTCCCATATTAGGAGAATCTTAATATTTTCCACTTACTTGATCACATGAATATACTTAAAAATGTTTTATCTTATTTGTGGGGGCACATATCATAGAAACAAAGTGACACCTTGGTTGTTAGGAGAGATATTATTTCTTGAAATTGTTTCATGAAAATTCTTCAATATATGCAGACACATACTATTTCCCTAGTCTAAATGGTATAGATCTAGAACAATCACAAACAAAAAATATGCAATCTTCCCCTCGTACATCAAATCACTTGAATATTTAGCTTTCATACCCCATATCAAGGTTCACATTATCTCTTTATTGTTCTTTGCGATCCAACTTGTGTAGAATAGGATACCTACAAGTAGTCACACAAGAACAAGCAAACAAAGTGAAAGCAACAAGATGATATGATGATCCTATGTTAATGATCAAGGATAAAAAAAATAGATAACATAAAATAATGTATGCTATCATATATGGGAAAGAAAGAACATATTTTCATAAAATCAAAAGGGAAATAATTACAACCAAGCCTTAATGTTGATAAGACTTCCCAATGAACACCTTGCCTCTAAGCCTCACCTAGCTTCAATGCACAAAAGATTCTAACACTATTTGGGAAAAATTTGGGTGCTCTCACTCCTTTCTTCCTTCTTAAACCATGAGTGGTAAAAGTATATTTAAAGGTCAAAGATGATAGAGTAGGTTGAATATTTTAGGGATAAGGTCAAGGGATCATCCCAAATATGGAGAAATTTGAGTTTCACCTGTGCAAATTAGTTGGGATGAGGATCCATAAGGGTTTCTTTAGAAAATTCTTGAGATCTTCTCTTTTTTGCATTTTTGTGAATGGCACCACACTTTGCAAGAAGGAAATGAGCATTGTTAAGGGGGTAACTCCTATTGCATGAAGTGAAATAGTGGCATCACCGCTCTTTTCTAGTGTGTAAGATGCGTTTCTAACTTGCTAACGTCTCTTGTCAATGGTAAATGTGTGGTGGTGGATCAAAATATGGAAAAAAAAGGATAAAATCTTCTTCCACTCATTTTGGTCATTCATACTCTAAGGGATTGGAGAAAACACTTGGGTACCTATATCATGAACATGATAATGATGATATTGAGGTGTAACAGAATGACCCCCAAAGTATGAGGCTAGAGGGAAATGATATGCAATGTAATTTGATAGAAAATGTTATGACTTCGAGGAAAATATTCAATGGTCAGAACTCATTAACAATCAAGATCATTCTACAGTACTTTAAACTTTGATACATGTCCTAAATGAATCACAACATGGATCCAATCAATACAATGTAGATCCATGTGATATACAAACTGAAATACATCGTAGATCCATGCGAAGAAGACACAAACTAATACATAGCTACTAAACATACAATGTATATCTATGTCATACTGACACAAATATGAGCATAGCCACCGACATACAATGTGGATCCATGTAATAGTTCACACAAAATACTTCATCGCAACCTAGGGGTAGACAACCATAAAAAATGAATTCTCAATGAACACCTAGGGTCTTCATCCCACTCTCAAGAAAGTACAATTCTATCCATGTGAATAGATGTTTTGAAGTCAAACATGGTAGAAACCATTGGATTCCTGGTCAATGACGTGAACCGTTAACAAATGCGAGGGAAATCACCATTAATGTCAATTATTCCCAGGGTACCCCAGCACATTCCTATGAATGTGAATATATGAATTGAATTCAAACACTCGGTGAAATAGTTTTGATCAAAGGCCAATGATGAAAGCCTATTATCTAAAGTGAGGAAACCTGCCATTGAGGCATGCTTAAGGTACTAACTTATTTTTAAGATTAGTTCCTAGCAGATGTGTTGATGTTGATAAGAATAATATCATCGAAATATGTAGAAATAATAGATCAATGCTATGAGAAATGATGCTAAGAAGAAGCATAGGAAATAGATCTTGCTACTAAGAATTCTCACAAGCATACAAATGAAAAACAAAGAGAAGAAAAGAGACTAAATCACATGAATGAAGAGATGAATATTGGTGTGTATCCTTCCATTGAATAATGATGAATACTAGTGTACATAAATAGTACATCCCTCATAGGAAAATAAATTTTTATGGAGACAACTCAAAAAGCTCAAAAAGGCCGACTTGCCAAAACATAGCAAACCCCCATAGGTGGCTAAAGCACTTCCCAAATCTATCAAGGACCTCACAAATTGTAAAAATCATGAGTGAGTTGTCAAGAAGATGGAAAAAACATGCTAATCCTAGAAAATGGAGGAAAATTCATGAAGGATGGGTTGGCAACAAAAGCACCTAGTTTCCTAGTTTGACTAACTTTACCTTATCCATAGATAAACAGAAAAAGAAGAATAAAGCAGAATCTGCTGTAACGTGTTTTATACTAATTCTGGACAGTCAAAAGGTGGTCAAAATCAACCCAGAATTAGAAATAAATCATTCCTAGGATATAGATGGCATGTATTGACTTTAAGGTGCAAGTGGATGCCAACTAATTAAGCTAGTGGGTGAATAATTAATCAAATAATGATTAATTATTTTATCATAAGTTATGATAGGGTTTAATATATTCCAACACCCCCCTATAAGTCTAACTTTATGATGGTATGACACAAAAATATAGATGCATATAGGGGCCAACAACAAGGATATGGTCACCCTTTAACAATTATTATGTCTAGAAAAGTGAGGAAAGAGGTAAAACCACATGGGGAAAATCCTCCCTCAAGAAAGGACAAGGCACATTTTTTTTGAAATAATATGTCTTCAACATATCCTTATCTTCATTTAAATGAGCTGAATGAACTTCTTCTGGATGGAAGACTTGTTGAAGAAATCATGAACTCCATGATCATGCGCTAGAGTGTAGAACTTGCAAGAAGGAAGAGGAGAGACTCCTCGTATCTCATCATATGATGAAGTAGGAGAATTATCTGAATGATTCTTGCTGCTGTAAAAATCTGATATGAAAATATAATCTGAAATGGGAAAGCGATATGTGCATACTCCTTTCCAAAGAGTACAAAAATTAAGACAATTTATTTCACACCCAATTCCCTTACTGGCTACAAAATTGTGATGTGAATCACATGTCAATCTTCCAATATGATGTACCACCTTTCTAGATATGATATGAGGCCGATAAAAATCTGATATATCAGAAATATTAGCATATGGAACAGCAAGGACAAGGTCTTTAATGGTTGCATGAGGATATAGGGCTAGACTAGGAAAACTATGAGCAACTGGGGAAATCTGATAGGTGTAAAAATATGAATGATAGATGGGCATCCAATCAGAACCATAAGTGTTTATAACATATCCAAACATGTTTAATATCAGTCCAAATATGACTAAGGTCATGGATACACAAACACTGAAAGTAGGAAAGACTTCAAACCATGCAAGATAAGTAACGCTGCATAAGAGACCAATGAGGAATCAACTAGTGAACTTGGGATTTGTATAGTCCTAGGATTATTCAGATGTATGGAAGATGGTATGGATGGTGGTATGATATGTGTATCAACCTGAAAATATGATTATAAATCATAATCCAAAGGATCACATATAAGCATATCAGTAGACTCATGGGAATACATTGGTAATGAATCCTCTGCATGAAAGGAGGAAAGAATGAGATGTTCATAATCCTCAAGGAGGTTATGAGTATTGGTGGCGAGAAAAAAGGAGGATATTTCAAATCACATGAGATAAATTAAGGTAAGTGGTATGACACAAATAAGGCTTGATTTAAATAAGCAAACATCCTGGAAATCACTGGGTTGCACACCATCAATGAGAGAGGTATGCACAAAGTGTGAAGGATCTGGCACATAGATCTTAGAATATAAGATATGAGATTTAGAGAACAATGAATGGGTGATAGGATCATAATAAATATCAATAGAATATCCATATGTTACTTATTTTTCATCAATAGTATCACAAGAAGAAAAATCACCTTCAAGAGACACATAAAAAGATGGCTCTTCAATATTTGCTTCTTCATTGAAGGAGGAAGCATTTGAATCAAAGAAAGTAGAAGAAACATGAACTGTATGAGAAAATTATTCATCATGATAAACTTCATCAGAGAATTTATAGGCCAAGAAATATTGAGAGAGAGAACAAGAGGAGATGTTGGGTTCGCTCCATGCTTCATCTTCTATTTCCTGCAAACCAAAAGCTTTGTCCAAATTCTTCCAAAGCTCAAATGGATACTCAGTAGAATCTATGAGATGATGTATATTTGGAGAAATTCCCAAACACCTAATTCCATAAGCTCTATCACAATTATTAATCCAATCAATCTTCTCTTCATAAGACTCAGGTTTGCTCAATGCACCAATGGAGACATCAAAGAGACATTGCCTCTTCAAGTATGCACTCATCTTTGGCTTCCAATTAGCATAATTGAAAGGAGATAGTAGAGGAAATTTTGAATCAATATAGAAGTTGTTGATAATCTCTAGGATATACTCTCTGCAACTTGCAAAATGAACTAGGAGAAAATCTTGTAAGCTAGACAAGCTCTTCTTCAGAGAGGGATAGGAGACTGGATGCGCTCCTCAACTCTGTAGAACTTGATCAAACTTGCTGCTGAGATGGAAATATTTTTTTCTCTATATCTCTGATACCATGTAGAAATAATAGATCAATTATATGAGTAATGATGCTAAGAAGAAGCACAAGAAATAGATCTTGCTACTAATAATTCTCATAAGCATACACAGGAAAAATAGAGGGAAGAAAAGAGACTGAATCACATGAATGAAGAGATGAATATTGGTGTGTATCCTTCCATTGAATAATGATGAATAATAGTGTACATAAATAGTACATCTCTCATAGGAAAATTGAGTTGTATGGAGACAACTCATAAATCTAAAAAAGGCCAACTTACCAAAATATAGCAAACCCCTATAGGTGGTTAAAGCACTTCCCAAATCTATCAAGGACCTCACGAATTGGAAAAATCATGAGTGAGTTGTCAAGGACATGGAAAAACATGCTAATCCTATAAAATGGAGGAAAATTCATGAAGGATGGGTTGGAAACAAAAGCACCCACTTTCCTAGTTTGACTAGCTTTACCTTATCCATAAAAAAGCAGAAAAAGCAGAATAAAGCAGAATCTATTGTATACTAATTCTGGATGGTCAAAAGGTGGTCAAGATCAACCCAGAATTAGAAATAAATCATTCCTAGGATATAGATGGCATGTATTGACTTTAAGGTGCAAGTGGATTCCAACTAATTAAGCTAGTGGGTGAATAATTAATCAAATAATGATTAATTATTTTATCCTAAGTTATGAGTGGGTTTAATATATTCAAACAAAAGAAGGCCACGATGAATCCCCCATCAATGACATGAAAATTGGAACAAAGTTGTTGCAAACTGAGTATGAAGTAACCATAAGACTGTCTCAAAGGTAACCGACACAAAAGCGAGGTAGGATTGACTGTAGACGGTAATTTCGACACACAACTTTCCTTTGAACATTAAATGACACAACCAAATATTTGGAAACATTGAAATAATGAGGAAGATACCAATACATAATGCAATGAAATACAATGCAATCTTTGAAATGACTCAAAGGAGTGACATTATTCATGGAAGTGGATCAACTCAGAGACAAGCAAAATACCCAAATGTTTGAATGAAATGCAGACAAGCGCCATGCTCAAAGGTGACTAAAATGATGCCATTAATAAAAATGATAGAATGATCTCCCATTCCCTTAATTTATCCATCATGATTGATGAGTTCCTCCTTTTTTTTTAATGAGATGGAAAAGGGTAACAAAAAATCGATATAGCCCGTCCTTTGGACAATTCCAATCTCACATGTTTTATGAACCTGAGAAAGGATGAGTTTGTTCCTAGAGAGGGCATTTCAATGTATAATTTAACTAGTCCAATGAAATAAAACTCGATGTTGTTCATGTTTAGAGAGTCTGAACGATACTTAACAAGACTCTGAAAAGTTTTTTTTTTGTAATTTCTAGTTCCCGAGGCCCGAAAAAGTATAAAATAATATCCTGGAGAACTCTTCTAGTCAATGACTAGAGCATACCTTTTTTGTAAATATTCTAACCGAACTGAAAAAGGGGTAGATTACCATCAGAAAGATGACCTTTCAAGTACTTTTATCATTGTGAGAGAGAAAATTTCACTCGGCAATATTTTCATATTTCGAGAGTCTAAAAAAAGCTTAAATATGACTCCGGTAGGGTTCCTTTTTTAACAAACAGTTTTACAAGCCTGAAAAAGTGATAAAATTAGACTCTATGCCTTTGTACTAAAGTTTAAAAAGCATGAATATGGTATTAATATCGCTCAAAACCTTTTTCATATTTGAATCCAGAGCACGAAAAAGCGATAATGTAAGCTCAAACCACTTTTAATGTTTTAACTAGAGCAAAAAAAATTGAAAGCAAGCTCGAAGGATTTGCTTAATTTTTTAGTGAGCTTGAAATAGGAAAAATAAATATGCTCGACACCATTTTATTGTTTTTAACGAGATTGAATATCCATTGGAAGAATGATCGAGGTATTTGCTTACTTTTTTAACGAGCTTGCAACAGAGAATGAACTGTGGTCATGATGTTGTTTCATGGTTTAGAGAGCTTGAAACCAAGGTCAAAGTATGCTCATTACTAGTCTTTTTGGCAGTATTTTCCCAACTGATGTCCAGAGGTCGGTACTTAATCCTAGTAAAACTATCCTGTGGCTCAAATTCAACATAAAGAGGTTGAATATATTCCCCCCAAGCTTCATTTTGTCTTCCTACTATTTTTTCTTCACCAAACTTGAAACTCTAGTCTACTACTAAGAAAAGGTTCACCAAATACCAAGGAATAAAGAGGATCTAACTGTATATGAAATGAAGGTTCAAGTCCTAAAAAGGATGGAAGACTCGCCTCAAAGGGATGACTTGTTTCATTTTTACACAAGATTGAAACATAAAAGAACTATGCTTGGGATTGGTTTCATTTTTACACTAGCTTGAAACCAAAAGGTAAGCTCTTCTTGAGAATGCTTGTTTCATTTTTTAAACGAGCTTGACACAGAAAAATAACTATGATCCAGAACTTGTTTCATTTTTTAACAAGCTTGAAAGAAAATGAGAACTATGCTCTTGGGTACTTGTTTAATTTTTACACAAGCTTGAAACATAAAAGAACTATGCTTGAAGGACGGTTTCATTTTTATGCAAGCTTGAAACCAAAGGTAAACTTTGCTTGAGAAAGGATATTTCATTTTTTAACAAGCTTGACACAGAAAGGGAACTATTCTTGGGTATGGTTTCATTTTTACACAAGCTTAAAAAAAGGTAAACTATGGTTGAGAATTCCTGTTTGACTTTTCAACGAGCTTGACACATAAAAAGAACTACGCTCGTTTTCAAACATGATTTCTAGAGGTTGGAGGCTTTCCCCCTATCCCTAAGGGGAAGAAACCACTAAAAATTGTGGAACATTTAGGGAAGTATGAATACTTGTAGTTATACGCTGATTAGGAGTAACGAAGGAAAGTTGATCGATGGTCACAATTCTCCCATCCAGGGGGGAATACATCACTGGAATGAGTGAGGAAACTAAAAATTTCATAGCGTAAATATAATAACACCCGAGGAGAATATTGAAATATAAATGTACTTGGACTACAAAAACATCGAGTAAGACAACACCATCTACCAACGTTATAGGAAATGCACGAAGAATCTATAATGGTCCAGTAGGTCGTCAATTGAATGCCACTATTTGATTTGGGAAAGATACAATTGGAGGAGAACCTAATGATTTCTAGGAAGATGAATATGATATACTTATCGATGCTCCCTCATCAACAATAGTGTGATGTATATATGTAGCAACAAATCGCACAATAATCTGAAAAGGGATACTCGAATGAAGACAATATTTTGTTAGATTACTCCAATCAAAGGAAATAACATTAGTACTTGGAGAGGGTTTGATTGAAACATACAATATTTCTCCTTGCGTAGAACAATCCAAACTGACTATGAAAACTTCACCAGGTTTCAATTCACTCTCATATGGAATATAAGATGAAGATTGTGTCAAAGTGACGACTTCAGTATTAACATTCTCAGATGAAAGAGTGGGATCGAGTGGAGATAACATCGACTCGACCACTTTAACTTCAATCTTAAAAGGAAGAATTGGATCAACTACAGATGAAATCGAATTGATCACTTTAAATTCATTCTTGGAAGGGAGAGTGGGATCGACCACATATGAAACCGAATCGACCATTTGGTTAACTAGTGGGGGTCAAGAGACAACTTATGAAAACCTATTGGAACCTATTGATAAGGAACACTAATATCTTCCAACAACTTTGAAGCTTCATCCATACGAGGACAAAGGTAAGTAAGGTGCATATCCTTACATAACAATCAAGGATTCTTGAATTTTTCTTTTCAACTCTTAAGCACAAACTCACTGATTGATGAGGTATCATTAGTTTGATGAATAGTGTTGGGAGATTGTTGGCTATACTGGCACAGAGGTATTTTGGTTGTCATTGATGGCAATATAGATTCCTTTCAAAAGAACAGAAGCACAAGATTGAAAGAGATGCATGCAGACTTGGTTTTTTCACTAAGTCAAAAAGTTTCTTTTAGTTCAGAAGGATAGAAGCACAAGCTTGAAAGAGATGCATGTAGACTTGGTTTTTTCACTAAGTCAGAAAGTTTCTTTTAGTTGCAGTAACGGGTGTTTTTCAAAGTTTGGAGTCACTACAATGGATGGTTGTTTGGTTTTGTGCAGCAATGAGAGATGGTTGTTTGGTTCTGAGCCACTACATTGGAAAGTTGTTTGGTTTCGAGCCGCTATGGCAGACGAAGTTTTGGTTTCATGGTGGATGGATTTTCGGTTTTGTGCCGCAACGGGGAATGGAGTTTTGGTTTCGTGCTGCAATGACAGGTGGATTTTTTGTTTGAATATAAGAACTTCCTTCGTATATTCCTTATACCCTGAAACAACAGATAGTTCCTGACTTTCGAGCTGATATGGGCTTCTACGGCGGATGGTTCCCGATGTTCGAGCCGCTACGACAGATGGTTCCTGACTTTCGAGCCGCAACGACAGGTGGAGGAATTATCGTTTTCAAGCCACAAACGATGGGAAAATTTCTACGGTATATGGTTTCGTTTGTCCATGGCCGCTACAGTAGTTGAATTCTCAAGTTCATGGTCACTACGATGGATGGCAAAGGAAATTTGTGAAGTGCTTAAAGGCGTAAATCATGAAAATGTCAAAAAACATTATGGCTATAATCTAATGGTTACAGGAAGTTATAGAATGATAACTGATGCTTGATCAAGGATACGAAAGGTTAGGAAGCTGAAGCAGTTGAGTTATATGTGTATAAAGGTGAGCTAAAATGAATGACATAGGGTGAGTTGTTCATAGGAGATACTGAACTATGTAATTACAGAAGAATGAACAGAATAAGTGAAAGAGAGAAGAGAATATGCTAAGCATGCACAGACCAAAGGCCAAACAATGAAAGAACCAGAGAATGTGTAGCAGAGGCAGAACTAATGAGGAATAGTTATACAGAAAACCAGAAGTAGAATGAAAGTAGAGCAACATAACATAGAAGATAAGGTGAAAAGACAGAAGCAGAATGAAAGCAGAGCAGAAGAACAGAATATAGATGAAGTGGTAAGCACTATTATATATGTATCATAGTATTATATTGATTCAAAGTAATTATAGCAAAATAGGGTGGTAGGGTGGTGCTAGGGAGGACTGTTGTCCTCAAGATTCAGTGGGTGCTGAAGAACTTTGAGAGTTGGTTCTCTCTACAAGTTGGTGCTTGTAATTCAGAGGTTGTAGCCTCATTTGAGTAGGAGCTCAAAGAAAGAGAAGATGTACAGAATTTGAAGCTTACCTGACATCCTAAGAAGAAGATGTTTTTCCCTTTATGGGTTTCCTCATGAAATACGTGTCTTTGTGTATTTTGTGTGAATGAATGATGATGGTTTGATTTACATATTGAATCTGTTGCAATGGAGTTTCTCCTATTGATGTATATGTAACTTCAGAATGTATTCTTCGATGTATTGTAACCCGATGTTTATTCCAGGATGTTTCTATTATGTATTTGAGTCATGTGGTCATGCCCCGATGTTCCGATCGGGAGGATTAATAATGTAATCAAGTCATTAGGTAAAGTCCCCATAGTTTCGGGGCACTTGAGTTATTATACACTAATTAAGGTGTAGGCTCGAGTAGTAATTATTAGGTTGAGCCTACATGTGAAAAGGAAATTCAAGTGAACGGATGAATATAACTAGAGAGTGAGAGTCTCTCTATTTATCACATTGTGGAAATACTTCACTTGCTCTCCCAAGTGTGGCACACTACTGAAGAAGGAAATTTTGGGACTAGACATAAGACAACAAACTACTGCTATTTTGGGAGATCTCTTACTGTTTTGGTGTTGATTCTATCTTAGAGGAAGTTGCGGGGTTTTATCCTTTATGGTTTCCCCGAGGAAAACTCTTTGTGTCTCTTGTCTCTTGTGATGTGCTTATGTTTTATTGCTGTACTTGTTATTCTCTCAGTGAAAAGATCCTAAGATCTTAATGCTAGCTTAATGTGATGAAAAACTAACATGGTATCAGAGCCAACTTGAGAAGAAGACATTGTGCAGCTGTAGAAACTAGGGATTCCTTGTTTGTGGATCTTCCTCCATAAATTTTCAGCAAAATTATGCTAGGATGACTCTCCATTGAAGGGTGCATCTTTCTGTCGATGTGGAATTCAATTTCAAGCATTTTCAGTTTCGATGTGGAAATTAGGGCTTTCTACAGAAGATGAATTTTTTGAGTGAGACCTGCATAGGATTGTTCTCCTCAACAAAACCGAAGTTTAGAGACCTGGATCAAGAAATTTGGTTGGGTGAAACTCCAGGAAATTCAAACCCTAGTTTGACCCTGAGCTAGGAGAAACCCTAAATACTAAAACTGCTAAGTTTTGGTACAATAGCTATATTATGAGATTTAAGAAGTATAAAAATCTGAAAATTTCAGGGGACGAATATAAAATCCTGATGAATCCTGTGTCCAAAAATCAGACTCATATTCGCTGTACTCCAGGAGATATGATCTCTCCAAGTTAGGGTTCCAGCCTCTTCCAGAATTCATCCCTGAACAGGACATCTAGGGAGATATGCAATATCTTGAGCTACAGAGGTCCAAATGGAATTTCTGAAGATTTTCCAAAAAGGTTACGGACTTTAATTTTGGTGATCCTAATATCAGACTCAGAAGATGAACCAGTGACATGTGGCATGCCGTACAACTTTGCTGTTCTGAACATTCCTGTAACAGGTCACCTTGGAAAAAGGATCATAAATCCAAAATGGTGAAACAAATTGTGATGAAACCTATGGTGTTGGATTAGGGACATGCAAGGTTACCTTAGTGAGAAATTTCAGACATATAGGATTAGTAATTTTAGAGATATCACAGAAACAGTAATAGGAATTTCTGCAGAAGAAATCAGAAAATTAGGGCTTCCTGTTTTGGGAGCTTCCCTCCACTGTTTTTAGAAAAGGAGTACATTGGACAGCTCCATTTGAAGAGATATATCTGTTTGTCCAATCATATCTGAAAGTTTCCAAAATTTGAAAATTAGGGTTTCTACGACAAACCCTAGATCAGTGAACTCCGGGACAAGGACAGAGACCTCAAATCGGTAAGATCTAATCTTTTGTATTTCCATTTGAGGTTCTTATTTGAAAGATGTCTCATCATACCAAGCTTGATGAAAATATTGAGGGAGCTGATAAATTCCGAGCTTGGAAGTATAGGATCTCCCTGGTCCTGGAAGAGAATGAATTAGACTCCTACATTCATGAGGAGGTTCCAATTCCAGAGGGAGATGAGGCAAAAGCCTTGCATAGGAAGAAGATGGTTATGGCAAAGAGGATCATTGCTGATTCTATCAAGGATCATATTATCCCATAGTTGTCCTCTCTCAAGACACCTAAAGCTATGTTTGATGCCCTAACCAAATTGTTTGAAGGAAAGAACATCAATCGGAAGATGACCCTGAGGAACCAGCTGAAGAATGTGAAGATTTAGAATGCAGAAACCATCCAGTCTTACTTCACAAGAGTTTCTCAAATCAAAGAGCAACTAGAAGCTGTTGATGAAGAAGTGGAAAATGCCGAGATTGTGATGACTACCTTGAATGGCCTCCCTAGGTCATGGGATGCTTTTATCCAAGGAATTTGTGCGAGAAAGAAGCTGATAAAATTCAGCAGACTATGGGAAGAATGTTCTCAAGAAGAAGCATGGATAGCAGCTCGAGAAGAGAAGATGGGAAGTGAAGACCAAGCTCTTACAGTTCATTCCAAGAAGGGAAGAAGAAAACCTCATTACTCCAAAGGTAAGGATCCTAATCATAAAGACAACTTTAGAAGAGATTTATCTAAAATAAGATGTTATACATGTGATGAAAGAGGACACTTTGCAAAAGATTGCCCTAAGAAAAAGGGCCACTCTCATAAGAATAAAGGAAACAAAAGAAGACATCATGCTCATGCTGCAGAGGATGATGAACCAACCAAGAAGAAATCCAGATATGAAAGTGAAGATTCTTCAAGCGAGGATGAATATGTTCTGATATCAGCCCTCACAGGTAACATTACTCATGGTAGTGATCATTGGCTTATAGACAGTGGGGCCTCCAAAAATATGACGGGATTCAAGGAATCTTTTGTAAGACTGTCAGAACATGAATCACCTCACAAGGTGAAACTAGGAGATGACTACCAATATCCAATAAAAGGTAGTGGGGAATCTTCATACAAGCTAGACTCTAGTAAGTCTCTAACAATGAAAGAAGTATTGTTTGTTCCAGGACTTAAGAATAACCTTCTATCCATTTCAGCCTTGGATGCAAAAGGAATGCGGGTTGCATTCATCGATGGTCAAGTCATCATGTGGCCAAAAGGAAAGAATATTGATGATGCGGTAGTGATTGGAGAACAAGAAGGAGGCTTGTACAAATTGAAGGGTCATCCAGAACAAGCCTTGATCCATGATATGGTAGAGACAAATGAGCTTTGGCATAGAAGGCTTGCACATGTGCACTACAGAGCACTACCTATTGCAAGCAAAGCTGTTGAAGGACTTCCAGAATTCCAAGCAAAGCATGATGGAGTTTGCAAAGGATGTGCAAAAGGGAAGAATACAAAGAAGACATTTCCTAGCAGCGAAAGCAAAGCCAAAGGTATTATAGAAATCATCCACTCCGATGTATGCGGTCCAATATCATCAAACTCACTGAGCGGGTATGCATACTATGTTTCTTTTATTGATGATTTTTCTAGAAAGACATGGATTTAATTTATGAAAAACAAAGATGAAGTGTTCAGCAAGTTCAAGGAATTCAAAGCCTTGATCGAGAACCATACTGAAAGGAAGATCAAGACCATTTGATCAGATAATGGTGGAGAATTCACTTCGAATGAATTCAAAGAGCTATGCAAAGAAGCAGGGATTAAGAGGGATTTGTCAACTCCTTATAATCCTCAACAGAATGGGGTTGCAGAAGGGAAGAACAGAACTATCATGGAAGCTGCAAGAGCTATGCTTCATGATCAAGATCTACCTATGCATCTTTGGGCTGAAGCTGCTAGAACAGCAGTGTATGTACAGAACCGTACTCCACATAGAGTACTCGAGAACAAGACTCCTGAAGAAGTCTTCTCTGGCAAGAAACCAGAAGTCTGCCATCTTAGAATATTCGGTTGTCCCATGTACATACATATTCCAAAAGAGAAGAGAACAAAACTAGATCCTTCAGGAAAGGAGGGCATATTTGTGGGTTACTCTGAAAGCTCGAAGGCTTACAGAATCTACTTTCCAGGATACAAGAAGATTGACATCAGTAGGGATGTAACATTTGATGAAGACACAACCTACAACAAATCCAGAAAGAGACCTACTGAAGAACCTGAAGAAGCAGAAACAGAAGCACCCAGGATCCGTGATACAATCATGAATGAAGAAGCTCAAGAAGAAGATCGAGAGTTCGAGGAACCACTAAGACCTATAGATCCACCTCTGGAGAAAAACACTCACAAGAGGAAACCTGCTTGGGTACGTGAACTTATCCAAGGTGCGGAAAGATATGGAGCTCCAGAAGAGAACCATAGAGAAAGAAAGAGGACAAGATCAAATTCCGGGCATGTAGCTTTATTATGTGATTTCATTGATAAAGAACCTTCCAGTTATGAAGAAGCGGTAGAACAGAAAGAATGGAAGGATGCAATGATCGAAGAATATCAATCGATCATGAAGAATGATGTTTGGGATATTATCCCAAGACCAAAAGGGAAGTCAGTTGTCACTCCCAAATGGATCTATAAGATCAAGCATGCTGCAGACGGTAGCATTGAAAAGTATAAGGCAAGATTTGTAGGTCGAGGATTCTATCAGAAAGAGGGAGTAGACTATGAAGAAACCTTTGCACCTATAGCCATATACACTTCCATTAGATCAGTACTTGCTCTGGCTGCAGTGATGAAATGGAAGCTACACCAGATGGATGTCAAGACCGCATTCTTGAATGGTGTAGTAGTAGAAGAAGTATATGCAGAACAACCACTTGGTTTTGAGACACATGACAGAGAGCCTCATGTATGCAGATTGAAGAAAGCCCTGTACGGTTTGAAACAGGCACCCAGGACCTGGTACGGTACAATTGATAGCTTTCTATCCAGTTTGGGCTTTACCAAGAGTAAAGCAGATTCCAACCTTTACTACAAGGTTGAAGAAGGAAATCCTGTGATGCTCCTACTATATGTAGATGATCTATTTGTGACAGGTACAGATGGGTTGATTGCTGATACGAAGAGAAAGCTTGCTGCTGAGTTCGAGATGAAGGACTTGGGGATGATGCATTACTTTCTAGGTATGGAGGTGTGGCAGAGTACAGATGGAATCTTCCTTGGACAAGGGAAGTATGCAGTAGAGATCCTGAAGAGGTTTGGGATGATGGAATGCAAGGCTATGGCCACACCTATGGCATCGAACCTGAAGCTATTGAGTGATGCTTCGTCAGAATCGGTTGATGCTACGATGTATCGTCAGATGATTGGGTCATTGATGTACCTGAAAAACACGAGACCAGACATTTGTTTTGCTGTGAACACCTTGAGTCAGTACTTGACAGATCCGAGAAGTGTTCACTTGATTGCTGCAAAGCATATTCTAATGTACCTGAAGGGTACAATTGATTATGGGCTCAAGTACGATGCGAATCAGAAGATTAACCTAGAGGGTTATGTTGATTCAGATTGGGCAGGCAGTGCCGTCGACAGGAAGAGTACTTCGGGATGTTGCTTCAGTACGGGATCAGGTGTGATCTCTTGTTTTAGCAGGAAGCAATCCTGTGTGGCACTTAGTACAGCTGAAGCAGAGTATGTCGCAGCTTGTTCAGCTAGTTGTGAGGCAGTATGGCTGCGGAAGCTACTGTCTGATATATTTGATCTCCAGTTAGATGCTACTTGTATACATTGTGACAACCAGAGTTGCGTGAAGTTGTCAGAGAATCCAGTGTTTCATGACAGGTCGAAGCATATCAAGATCGAGTATCACTATATCAGGGATATGGTGCAGAGAGGAGCGGTGAAGCTCCTGTATGTTGCGACGGAGGAATAGATAGCTGATATATTGACTAAGCCATTGGCTAGGCTGAAGTTCAAGTACTTCAGAGAGAGACTTGGTGTTCTCCAGATCGAGGCTTCCTCCCAGAGACAGTGATGAGACCCTGAGCCATTCTGACATGGTGAGAGGATTGGTTCCTTCCATGGTCAGATGTAAGGGCTGAGCCATTCTAACATGGTGAGAGGATTGGTTCCTTCCATGGTCAGATGTAAGGTCTGAACCATTCTGCTCATGGCTAAAGGATTAAGTTCCTTCCATGTCAGATGTGAGTGTTGGCCATTCTGACGAGCAGGTCGGATGTAAGGGCAACTGCCATTCTCTAGGAGAATGGAGGCGCCTAGTCAGTTACCAGGTAGCTCAGTCGAGGAGGACTGGGGGCAATTTTGATATGATTGTTGGGATGTGTTCCCCTCATGATCAGATATGAGTGCATGCCCTTCCATCATTGTGAGCAGGATGTGTTCCCGCTTGGATGGATGTAAGTGCTGAGCCTTGTCACAGATGATAGTAGGTGTGTCCTATCATGCTGGTGACTGTAAATGCTGTGCCATTTCACAGATGATAGTAGGTGTGTCCTATCATGATGGTGACTGTAAGTGCAGTGCCTTTTCATAGATGGTAGTAGGTGTGTCCTACCATGCCGGTGATTGTAAGTGCAGAGCCTTTTCACAGATGGTAGTAGGTGTGTCCTACCATGCTGGTGATTGTAAGTGCTGAGCCTTTCCACAGATGGTAGTAGGTGTGTCCTACCATGCTGGTGGATGTGAGTGCTGTGCCTTTCCACAGATGATAGTAGGTGTGTCCTATCATGCTGGTGGTTGTAAGTGCTGAGCCATTTCACAGATGATAGTAGGTGTGTCCTATCATGCTGGTGAATGTGAGTGCTGGGCCTTTCTGATGGGATTGTAGTTTACTACATGATCAGATGTGAGTGCTGGGCTTGCCTTTCTGACGAGAAGGTCAGATATAAGTGCTGGGCGAAGACCTACATGAGGGTAGGCCTACAACTAGCATGAAAAAGGGCTGGCTCTGTAGAACTTCCTATGATAAGAAGAATCATGAGACATCACCAGTGTTGATCCAGACCGAGTGATGATCCAGGTCCAGTAATGATGATCCAGCAGTAGTGATCCATATCGAGTGATGATCCAGATCCAGTAATGATGATCCAGCAGTAGTGATCCAGATCGAGTGATGATCCAGATCCAGTCCAGTGAAGATGATCCAGATCTAATGATGACTTGAAGATGAAGATGACTTGAAGATGAGATGATCCAGCTGATACAGAGAAGAAGACAAATGCTGAAAATTGTGTCGAAAGAATACCTTCCTAGTTAAGAGGGAGTGTTGATGTATATGTAACTTCGGAATGTATTCTTCTATGTATTGTAACCCGATATTTATTCCGGGATGTTTCTATTATGTATTTGAGTCATGTGGTCATGCCCTGATGTTCCGATCGGGAGGATTAATAATGTAATCAAGTCATATCAAGTCATTAGGTAAAGTCCCCACAGTTTCGGGGCACTTGAGTTATTATACACTAATTAAGGTGTAGGCTCGAGTAGTAATTATTAGGTTGAGCCTACGTGTGAAAAGGAAATTTCAAGTGAACGGATGAATATAAATAGAGAGTGAGAGTCTCTCTATTTATCACATTGTGGAAATACTTCACTTGCTCTCCCAAGTGTGGCGCACTACTGAAGAAGGAAATTTTGGGACTAGACAGAAGACAGAAGACTATTGCTATTTTGGGAGATCTCTTACTGTTTTGGTGTTGATTCTATCTTAGAGGAAGTTGCGGGGTTTTCTCCTTTATGGTTTCCCCGAGGAAAACTCTTTGTGTCTCTTGTCTCTTGTGATGTGCTTATTTTTTTATTGCTGTACTTGTTATTCTCTTAGTGAAAAGATCCTAAGATCTTAATGCTAGCTTAATGTGATGAAAAACTAACATCTCCTAGTAAATAATGAATATAGAATTTATGATAACATATTGACTGTTATAAAACTTCAAGGATACAAGTTTTAAAATTGTTTAAGATTGTTTAATCACATAAATTAACTGATTCACCCCCCCTCTTAGTTAATTGAATACTTTCAACAATTGGTATCAGAACCAGATCCTTTAGTCTAAGGAAGATATGATAATCTTAAACATGACAAGTCATGATGGTTCAACCAATAAAGCTCCTCCGTTTGATGGTTTAAATTTTTCTTTTTGGAAAGTTAGAATGAGAACATACCTAATGTCCTTAGGTGCTGATGTTTGGGAAGTGGTAGAAACTGGATATACAAAACGTATTGTACTAGATTCCAAACATGATAAGCTAGAGTTTAGTTTTAATTCAAAGGAAATGAATGCTATATTGAGTGGTCTTTCAGAGATGAATTTGTAAAAGTAATGCATTTTGAATCTGCAAAAGAAATGTGGGATAAACTAATTAGTAGCTATGAAGGAAATGAAAAAGTAAAAGATGCCAAAATTCAGATTTACAGACTGAAATTTGAATAGCTAAAGATGACTGAGGATGGTGACTATTAGTAAATATTTCTTAAGAGTTGAAGAGCTTGTGAATGCCATGAAGGGTCTTGGTGAGAATATTGGGGAAGCTCCTCTTGTTCAAAAGATTTTGAGATCTGTACCTGATAAGTTCAATCCAAAAGTCTCTGCAATAGAAGAAATGAATGATCTGAAAAACTTATCTATTGACCAACTTCTAGGAACTTTAACTGCCTATGAAATGAGGATTAGTAAAGATAAACCTACCATTAGAGAAGCTTCTTTTAAAGTAGACAAACATGTTGATTCTTAAATGGAAGCGATTGAGGAAACATTTGTAAGAAGACTGAAAAATAGATCAAGAAAATATAAAGGGAAGCTACCTTTTAAATGTTTCAACTGTGGTAAGGTAGGACACTTTGCATCTAAATGCCCTTTTAAGGAAAAATATAGGAATTCTGTTGATGAAGAGAAACACACATTTAAAAGATACAATAAAAAAAATAACTACAAAAAGAAAAGTTTGTGTGCAAATGATGTTGATCCCTCAGAAGTTATGTGTGGAAATTGAACCCAAGAGATAGAACAATTACACTCACAAAATTGCTAATCAAACATGAAAAATTAACATCAAAGGAGACTGAAATTGGAGCATGACACTAATCTGTATTCAATAAGTGTACAATATCCAACCTTGTGAAGTAATAGGCTGCTACAATATATAATTACATGAGAGATTCAAATTCATAAGGATTCCATTCGAAAATGTCAAAAAGCACGCTTACTAAATCTAGTCAAATCCCCCATAGGTGCATAAAGCAGTTTCCAAATCCACCAAGATTCTCACGAATTGGCTAAATCAAGTAGGAAAGATAATGAGGGATGGAAAGACAACTCATACATGATTTTATTAGGAGAAAAGGAGGGAGGAGTATGTGGGCAAAAAACAAGTCAACTACACCTAGTCTAGCTTTTCCTTTTGCCTTAATTCTCAATAAAACATGCAGCTTTTCAAAAAAAGCAGATATGCGCTTTGGAGGATATGGAATAAAGCAGACATGGTAAATATGGTTTCCAGGAGGTTTCCCAAGCACTCCATGACTCAGTTTTAGCAAGTGTTTACTTCTAAGACATGTAGAAGGCAACTAGCATAGAGTGGAATCTAGGAGACTAGGTAATAATACAAAAATGATTTAATTAATGTCTAAGGTAGGTAACTATGGGTTCATTATTCTAACACCCCCCTTAAGAATGAATTTATGAGTAAATATCAGAAAAATATAGGGCCTAGAAACAAGGCTTAGTCACCCTTTACATACTACTTTTTGTTAGAATAATCAACCCATAGTTAGCTACCTTAGACATTAGATTAATCATTTTTGTCTTATTTGCCTAGTTTCATGATTCCACCTTATGCAGGTTGTCATCTACCTATCCATAGTGGTCAAACTTGCCTATTTTGACTCATGGAGAGCTTGGGAAACCTCAAGGAATCAAATCTATTTTATTCCTGGCCTCCTAGGTAGCCTTCTGCTTTTTCTGATTTATTGCCTGCTTTTTCAGTGCTTTAAGGCAATTGGGAAAGTTTGACTAGGTGAGGTTAACTAGTTTTTTGTCCTCCACATCCTCCACTCTTTTCTCCTATGAAAAGCATGTATGAGTTGTCCTTGAATCACCTTTTAGCTTGCGTAAGTGCTTTTTCCAATTCGTGAGCTCCTTAGCTGATTTGGAAACTACTTTATGCACCTATGGGGGAATCGCTTAATTTTAGTAAGCCTGCTTTTGAATAGATTTGAATTGCCTCCTCATGCATTTGAATCCCTTATGTAATTATTTAATGCAGTAGCCTATGTTGTTACAGGGTTGGCTATTGTACACTAAGTTAATACATTTTAGTGTTCAGCTCCATATTCAGTCTCTTTTGTGAGTGATTTTGCATGTACAATTGATAATTGTTGTGAGTAAAATTGTTATATCACTGGGTTCAATTTCCACATGGTATCAAAGCCATTGTAGATCGATTTTTCTCCTTCAAATTTTTTTTGCAGGTTCGACATCAGTGATTGGGAGCCTTCTATTGACAGCCGGGACAATTTCTGAGCTATGGATCAATCTCAGAAGATCATCTTCACTCCCTTCAATTTCTTTGAATGGAAAGCAGAGATGGAGATACTGTTGAGAGAGAAAGGCCTCTACAGGGTGACTATGGAAACATAAGCAGATCCCAATGCAGCTGCAGAGAAGATAAAATGGCACAACAGGAGGGATGAGGCCTATGGTCTCTTGTGTCTGAGTATTTCCACAGACCTCCTTTTCCATTTTGATGGATTGACATCACCGAATGAAGTATGCGAGAATATTTTTGATCTTTTTGGAAAGACAGATGAGATGAGGGGACATCAAATCGAAAATGAACTGATCTCCCTGAGTCCAAATAGCTTTGAATCCCTGCAACTCTATTTCTCCAAGTTCAAAGCACTTGTTTTGTAGCTAAAACAATGTGGGATCAAAAAGAAGGATGATCAGCTGGTATTGGCCATACTCTCGAAGCTTGGCCCTGACTATTTAGTGTTTGTTTCAACCTTCTATGACAGAAAGTTGACAGCTCGAACCTGGAAGATGCCTAGCCTTGCAGATTTCATGGAATCTCTCACACAAGAACAAGACAAACTGGTGATGATGGGCACCATCAAACCATCCAAAGACCAAGCTCTGGTTTCTGGATATTCGAGGGTGGATTCAAAAAGCAAAAATAAATCTAAAAAGCCACCTGAGTAAAAGAGAGACAAGAACAAGTCTCCGGAGGAGCCACAAGGTTCCAAGAAGAACTACCAGAAGAAGAAGAATAAAGGAGAAATGAGCAAGTGCACATACTGCAATAAGGGCAATCATACTGAGAGCTCTTGCATGAAGAAGCAAATAGACATGCTGACCCAACTCCTGGATAAGAATGGCATCTCCCTTCCAGAAAGCTCAAAGAAGAGAGAAGGAGGATCAAGTTCAGAAGACAAAGAGAGAGTTCATGCATTGGTTGCTGACACATCAAGCTCACCTAGTTTCATCATTGATTCTGGAGCTTCAAGACATATGATTTAGACCAAGGAGGCATTCTCCTCACTTGACATGTCGAAAGGTCCACCAATAATACTGGGAGATGACTCTCTCACTGAAATTTTGGGCAAAGGGAGGATTGATCTTGATCATGGTCAGTTCAACAATGTGTTGTATGTTCCTGGTCTTGCCTCCAATCTCTTATCA
Organism: Pseudotsuga menziesii; assembly: GCA_001517045.1. NCBI lineage: Eukaryota > Viridiplantae > Streptophyta > Pinopsida > Pinales > Pinaceae > Pseudotsuga > Pseudotsuga menziesii. The sequence continues at coordinate 273,514 of LPNX010954282.1, forward strand.
GTGTATCAGATGACCCACACTGGGTCTCCAAAGAAGGTCATATTCTCCCCTGATGAAGTTGAGATCACAAATATCTCAAGTGGTAAAGTCATTGCAAAAGGAGTTGCAAATCATACTTCGAAGGTATACATGTTCTCACACTTCCTACCCTCCTCAAACCCCTCTGCTCTTCTCATTCATGCTAATGAGGAAAGCAATATTTGGCATGAAATATTTGGCCACCTAAATTAAAAGTATCTTTCTGATCTTAGTGAAAAAGAGATGGTCATAGGGTTACCAAAGATAAAATTTTCCAAAGGAGTCTGCCAAGGTTGTATCCTAGGAAAACACCCAGAGCATAAATTTGAGAGAGCTAGTCATGAGAGAACCTCTGCACCCCTCGAGTTGATCCACAGTGATTTTGATGGCCCATTCCCTCATATGTCCATGATTCAGGTCAAATATGCATTGACTTTCATAGATGACTTTTCCAGGTATTGCTGGGTTTACTTCTTGAAACACAAGTCTGAAGTTTTTGGCCTCTTCAAAGTCTTTAAGGCTTTGGTTGAAAACCAGTCTGGGAGGAAACTCAAGGTCCTCAGATCTAACAATGGTGGTGAGTATGTCAAGTCTAAGTTTATTCAATATTGTGCAAATGCAGGTATTTAGATGCAACATTCTATCCCTTACACACCACAACAAAATGGTGTTGCTAAGAGGAAGAACAGATCACTGAAGGAGATGGCAACATGCATGATGGAGGCCAAAACTTTGCCACCAAAGTATTGGGCTGAAGCTATCAACTGTGCAGCCTATATCCAGAATAGGGTGCCTCATAAACAACTTTATTGTATGACTCCTTTTGAAGCATGGAGTGGGCACAAGCCAGATGTGACCCATTTCAGGATTTTTGGCTCAAGGGCTTGGGCTAGAATTCCAACAGAAAAGAGAAAGGATTTGCAGCCCCAAAGCCAAGAGTGTCTATTTGTTGGGTACTTTGAAGATTCAAAAGGGTACAATCTGATAAATTTGAGCACAAACAAAGCCTTCATCGAAAGGTGTGTTCAGTTTCAAGAAGAACCCCTAGCAGCAGTGGAAGTTGGAGAAGCCTCTTCACCACCAGATCCTCTGAAAGTAAGTGAAGAGATTTTTGAACATGCTAATTCTGATATGTCTGATAGTGATGAGTTTATTGCAGATCCTAACAGCCCTACAAGGCCAAAATGGGCATCCAATACCATTCATGTAGCAGGAGATCTAGCTGGGAATCCCAATGACCCTAGGAGGACTAGATCTCAATTTAAGAGTGCTCTGTGCATGAAGGATCCTATGTTTTCTGAGAAATGCTATCTGATGGTGGAATCAGATCCTTAGACATATGAATATGCATCAGGATATCCAATATGGTAAGCAGCCATGAAGGAAGAGTTCAGCTCACTCCAGAAGAGCAACACTTGGGAGCTAGTGGATCTTCCCCTAGGGAGGAAGCTAGTTCAGTGTAAGTGGGTGTACAAGACCAAATTTGCTGCTGATGGTTCACCTATGAAGTACAAGGACATATTGGTAGCCAAGGGCTACTCACAGGTTCATGGCATAGATTACAATGAGACCTTTGCACCAGTGGCAAAGATGGACTCCATCAGGCTAGCCTTAGCCATTGTAGCTTCAAAACAATGGGAGGTACATCACATGGATGTAAAGTGTGCCTTCCTAAATGGAGATCTCACTGAAGAGATATACATGCAGCAGCCTCAAGGATTTTCTACTAACCCATCTCTTGTGTGCAGGTTGAGAAAGTCATTGTATGGGCTAAAGAAAGCCCCCAGGGCTTGGTATGCCAAGATTAATAACTTCTTGCTATCACTGAATTTTGTTCGGTGCAAATCAGATCCAAATGTATATTTGAAGTTAATTAATGGTTCATTAATGATCATTGTGTTATATTTTCATGACCTCCTCATTACAGGAAGCTCAAAGGATGAGATTGCTTCCTTGAAGGGTGCAATGAACCAAGCCTTCTCCATGACAGATTTGGGGCTCTTAAGCCAATTCTTGGGGCTTGAGATTGCTCAAACCAAAGCTGGAATCAAGGTGCACCAGTCCAAGTATGCCTTGGATTTTTTGAACAAATTCAAAATGAAGGATTGCAAGCCAAGCAAGACTCCTTTCCTTTCAGGAGTGAAGCTGGAAGAAGCTGATTCTTCACCTATGGTAAACAATACACTGTATAGGCAATTGATTGGATGTTTGTTGTATCTTACACATACTAGACCTGATATTTCTTATGCAGTAAGTGTGGCTTCTAGATACATGGATCAGCCTCATGAGATCCATTGGAAAGCAGCCAAAAGGATCCTTAACTTTGTTCAGGGAACAAGGACACATGGGATCTTCTATAAATCAAAATTTGATCTTGATTTGATTGGGTTTACTGACAGTGATTGGGCAGGTGATAGCACAGATAGAAATTCCACATCAGGATATGTGTTCATGCTTGCAAAAGGGCCAATCAATTGGTCAAGCAAGAAACAGAGTGCCATTGCACTCTCATCTACAGAAGCAGAGTACAGAGGAGTTGTAAATGCAGCAACTCAATGTTTATGGTTGCAGGGGTTACTTGGAGAGTGTGGCTTCAAATCAGAGTACTCAAATACCATATACTGTGATAACCAGAGTACCATTCGAATATGCAATGATCCAGTTCAGAAGCAGAGAACCAAACACATTGAGATCCATATGCACTACATCAGAGAGCTTGTGCATGATGGCACCATTCACCTACTCTTCTGTTCATCTTCAGAACAAGTAGCTGATATCTTCACCAAATCATTTTGTGAGAAGACCTTCAACAATCTCAAATCACTGTTGGGGATTGCTGATCATGCTATGAAGCATGAGTGAAGACAAGATTTCCAAATTTTGTTTTACAATCCATGTTTAAGGGAGGATTTTCCCATGTGGTTTTTGCCTCTTTCCTTGATTAAATGGACATGCAGTATGTAAAGGGTGACTAATACTTGTTTCTAGGCCCTATAATTTTCTGATATATTATTCATAAGTCAGGCTTAAGGGGGGGTGTTAGAATAATCAACCCATAGTTAGCTACCTTAGACATTAAATTAATCATTTTTGTCTTATTTGCCTAGTTTCATGATTCCACCTTATGCAAGTTGTTATCTACCTATCCATAGTGGTAAAACTTGCCTATTTTGACTCATGGAGAACTTGGGAAATCTCAAGGAATCAAATCTACTTTATTCCTGGCCTCCTAGGCACCCTTCTGCTTTTTCAGCTTTATTGCCTGCTTTTTCAATGCTTTAAGGCAATTGGGAAAGTTTGACTAGGTGAGGTTAACTAGTTTTTTGTCCTCCACATCCTCCACTCTTTTCTCCTATGAAAAGCATGTATGAGTTGTCCTTCCATCACCTTTTATCTTGCCTAAGTGCTTTTTCCAATTCGGGAGCTCCTTAGCTGATTTGGAAACTACTTTATGCACCTATGGGGGAATTGCTTAATTTTAGTAAGCTTGCTTTTGACTAGATTCGAATTGCCTCCTCATGCATTCGAATCCATTATGTAATTATTTAATACATCAGCCTATGTTGTTACAGGGTTGGCTATTGTACACTGAATTAATACAGTTTAGTGTTCAGCTCCATATTCAGTCTCTTTTGTGAGTGATTTTGCATGTATAATTGATAATTGTTGTGAGTAAAATTGTTCTATCACTGGGTTCAATTTCCACACTTGTCCATACAACCAAGGAAAGAGGAAAAAACCCAGTGGAAAAATACTCCCTCAAACATGGACAAGATTTTTTTTTTGGAAATATTGTCATCAATCATGCTTCACAGCATGATCAACAATCCCCAGCAATGATTTGAGATTGCTGAATGTCTTCTCACAAATTTTTTTGGTGAATATGTCTACTACTTGTTCTGAAGATGCACAGAAGAGTAGATGAATGGTGCCATCATGCACAAGTTGTCTGATGTAGTGCATGTGGATCTCAATGTGCTTGGTTTGCTGTCTCTGAACTGGATCATTGTAGATTCGAATGGTGCTCTGATTACCATAGTAGATAATAGTTGAAAACTTTGATTCGAAGCCACATTCTCCATGTATTCCTTGCAACCACAAACATTGAGTTTCTGCATTTACAACTCCTCTATACTCTACTTCTGTAGATGAGAGTGCTATGGCACTCTGCTTCTTGCTTGACCAGCTGATTGGTCCTTCTGCAAGCATGAACACATATATTGATGTTGAATTTCGATCTATGTTGTCACCTGCCCAATCATTGTCAATAAACCCAATCAAATCAAGATCATATTTTTCTTTGTAGAAGATCCCATGAGTTCTTGTTCCTTGAACAAAGTTTAGGATCCTTTTGGATTCCCTCCAATGCATCTCATGAGGATGATCCATGTATCTTGAAGCCACACTAACTGCATAAGATATATCAGCTCAAGTGTGTGTAAGATAAGGAAAACACCCAATCAACTGCCTATACAGTGTATTATTTACCATAGGAGAAGAACTTGCTTCTTCAAGCTTAACTCTTGAAAGGAAGGGAGTCTTGCTTGGCTTGCAATATTTCATGTTGAACTTGTTCAGAAAATCTAAGTCATATTTGGAATGATGTACTTTTATTCCATGTTTGGATTGAACAATTTCGAGACCCAAAAATTGGCTCAACAATCCCAAATCTGTCATGGAAAATGCATGGTTCATTGCATCGTTCAAGGAGGAAATATCTTTCTCTGAAGTTCCTGTAATCAGAAGGTCATCCACATACAAGACAATAATAATCAAAGAACCATGAATCAGCTTCAAATAGACATTAGGATTAGACTTTCATCGAATAAAACTCAATGACAACAGAAAGCCATCAATCTTGGCATACCAAGCCCTGGGGGCTTGCTTGAGCCCATACAATGATTTATTTAACCTGCACACTAAAGATGGATTAGAAACAAACCCTTCAAGTTGATGCATGTAAATCTCTTCAGTGAGATCTCCATTTAGGAACGCACACTTCACATCCATGTGATGTACCTCCCACTGCTTTGAAGCTGCAATGGCTAAAGCTAGCCTTATGGAGTCCATCTTTGCCACTGGTGCAAATGTTTCATTGTAGTCAATACCATGTACTTGTGAGTAGCCATTGGCTACCAATATTTACTTATATTTCAAAGGTGAACCATCAGCAACAAACTTAGTCTTGAAAACCCACTTACATTGAACTAGCTTCCTCCCTAGGGGAAGATCAACTAGTTCCCAAGTGTTGTTCTTCTAGAGTGAGATGAATTATTATTTCATGGCTGTTTTCCATCTTGGATCATGTGCTGCATATTCATATGTTCTATGGATATGATTCAACCATCAGATAGCACTTCTCCGTAAATAAATGATCTTTCATACAAAGGGCACTCTCAAACTGAGATCTAGGATTTCCAGCGAAATGAATGGTCTTTGCTTCCCATTTTGGTCTTGTAGGACTGTTAGGATCTGCAATCAAACCATCATGATCAGACATATCAGAATCCACAAACTCATTATTCTCTCCACTTACAATCAATGGATTTGGTGGTGAAGAAGACTCTCCAACTTCAACTGCTACTAAAGGCTCTTCTTGGAATTGAATACTTCTTTCAATGAAATATTTGTTAGTTCTCAAGTTGATTAGCTTGTACCCTTTTGAATCTTCAGAATGCCCAAAAAATAGGAACTCTTGGCTTTTGGGCTGCAAATCCTTTCTCTTTTCAGTTGGAATTCTAGCCCAAGCCTTTGAGCCAAAAATCCTGAAATGGGTCACATCTGGCTTGTGATGAATCCAAGCTTTGAAAGGAGTCATACCATCAAGCTGCTTATCAGGCACCCTATTCTGGATGTCGGATGCACATTTTATAACCTTGGCCCAAAATTTTGGTGGCAAAGTCTTAGCCTCCATCATGCAGGTTGCCATCTCCTTCAGTGACCTGTTCTTTCTCTCAGCAACACCATTTTGCTGTAGTGTGTAAGGGATCGAATGCTGCATCTGAATACCTGCATATTTACAATAATGAATAAAATCAAAATTGACATACTCACCACCATTGTCAGATTTGAGGATATTGAGTTCCCTCCTAGACGGGTTTTCAACCAAGGCTTTAAAGACTTTGAAGAGGTCAAAAACTTCAGACTTATGCTTTAGGAAGTAAACCCAACACTACCTAGAAAATTAATCTATGAAGGTTAGTGCATATTTGGCTTGAATCATGGACATATGAGGAAATGGACCAGAAATGTCATTGTGGATCAACTCAAGAGGTGCAGAGGTTCTCTCATGACTAGCTCTCTCAAATTTGTGCTTTGGGTGTTTTCCTAGGATACAACCTTGACAGAATCCCTTGGAAAACTTGATCTTTGGTAACCCTATGACCATATCTTTTTCAATCAAATCAGAAAGATACTTGTAGTTAATATGGCCAAATATTTCATGCCAAGGATTGCCTTCCTCATTAGCATGAATCCAAAGATTAGAGGGGTTTGAGTAGGGTAGAAAATGGGAAAACATGTATACCTTTGAAGTGTGATCAACAACACCTTTTGCTATGAATTTACCATTCAAAATATCAGTGATTTCAACATCATCAGGGGAGAAGATGACCTTCTTTGGAGACCCAGTGTGAGTCATCTGATACAATGACACGATATTAGAGGCAAGACCTGGAACATACAACACATTATTTAACTTACCATGGTCAAGATCAATCCTTCCTTTCCCCAAACTGTCAGTGAGAGAGTCATCTCCAAAAACTATTGGTGGACCTTTCGACATGTCAAGAGAGGAGAATGCCTCTTTTGTCGAAACCATATGTCTAGAAGCTCTAGAGTCTATGATGAAGCTAGGTGAGCTTGATGTGCCAGCAACCAAGGCATGTACTCTCTCTATGCCCTCTGAATTTGATCCTCCCCTCTTCTTTGAGCAATTAGGAAGGGAGATGTTATTATTCTCTAGGAGTTGGGTCAACATGTCAATTTGATTCTTCATACAAGATCTCTTAGGATGATATCCCTTACTGTTGATGTAATTGTAACTTCGGAACGTATTCACTTGTATTTCTTATGTATTGTAAGCTGATGTTTATTCCAGGATGTATTGTAATGTACTTGAGTCCTATCATGCCCCGTTGTTCCTATCGGGGGTTTCTATAATGTAAAAAAGTCATGTCAAGTCAAGGTGGGTAACCCTCCTATTGTCTAAGGGTTAAAGTCCCCATAGTTGAAGGGAACTAGGGATATTAGAATCACCTAGTGAAGTCGGCCCTAGTTGGGTTTATTCAAGTCAGGAATTAATCTAAATAGAGAGCTAGGCTCTCTATTTAACACGCACTCACTCACACTCAGTTGTAGTGCATAAATGAGGAAGAGAAAGAAACTGGGGCAAGGAAGAAAGAGGTTACTGATGTGGAGAGATCATATTACTATTTTGGGGTTTTACTTTTGGTGCTGATTCTATCTCTGAGGAAGTTGCGGGGTTTTCTCCATTTATGGTTTCCCCGAGGAAAAAAATGTGTTCATTGTCTCTTGTGTTTGATTGCTGTGCTTGTTGTTCTCTCAGTTAAAGATCCTAATGTTATGCTAGCTTAATGTTAAAATCTAACATGGTATTAGAGCTAACCTGAGAATAAAACACTATGCAGCTGCGGGAACTAGGGCTTCCTACTTTGTGGATATCTCTCCACATATTTTCAGCAAAAGAAGGTTGGAATAACTCTCCTCCCTAGGGCACATATTTCTGTCAAAGCGGAATCCAATTCTGAGGTTTTTCAGTTTTGGACCTGACACTGTTGCCGAAAATTAGGGGTTTCCACATAAGTGGAAATTTTCAGTGAGCCCAGGCCTGGATTGATCTACTCCTCAAAATCAAATTTAGGGTTCAATATCAAAGCGTTTGGTTGGATAGAACTCTGGAAAAGCAAAACCCTAATCTGCTCTTGAACCAACACTGTAGAATTTCAGCTCCAAATCCAGATCCGACATCTTGACCTGGTAAGATATAAATATTTTGTATTTCCATTTGAGGTTCTCAGTTAAGATGTCTCATCATACCAAGCTTGATGAAAATATTGAGGGAGCTGATAACTTTCGAGCCTGTAAGTATAGGATCTCCCTCATCCTAGAAGAAAATGAGTTGGACTCCTATATCAGTGAGGAGGTTCCGGTTCTAGAGGGAGATGAGGGTAAGGCCTTACATAAGAAGAAGTTGGTTATGGAAAAGAGGATTATTGCTGATTCAATCAAGGATCACCTCATACCACAAGTGTCCTCCCTAAAGACACCTAAAGCTATGTTTGATGCCCTAACCAAATTGTTTGAATGGAAGAACATAAACCGAAAGATGACTATGAGAAACCAACTGAAGCATGTGAAGATTCAGAATGCAGAGACCATCCAGTCTTACTTCACTAGAGTTTCTTAGATCAAGGAACAACTGGAAGCAGTAGATGAAGAAGTGGAAAATGCAGAGATTGTAATGACCACCTTGAATGGTCTCCCTAGGACATGGGACTCTTTCATTCAAGGTATCTGTACTAGAAAGAAGTTAGTCAAGTTCAGCAGAATTTGGGAAGAATGTTCACAAGAAGAAGCTCGGATAGCAGCTCAAGAAGAGAAGATGGGAAGTGAAGATCAAGCTCTCATAGTTCAATCCAAGAAACCTAGAAGGGACCATCATCATCATCATCATTCTAAAGGTAAGCACTCTTCCCACAAGAAATATCAACTCAGATGTTATAATTGTGATTAAATAGGACACTTTGCAAGAGATTTTCCTAAAAGCAAAAGAAACCTTCACAAGAAGAAAAACAACAAGAGAAGACATCATGCTCATGCTGCAGAGGATGTTGAACCTTCCACAAAGAAGACCAAATATGAAAGTGAATATTCTTCAAGTGATGAATAATATGTTTTGATTTCTGCTCTCATAAGAAATATCACACATGGAAACAATGATTGGCTTATAGACAGTGGGGCTTCCAAGCATATGATAGGATTCAAGGAATCCTTTGTGAGACTATCAGAACATGAATCACCTCACAAGGTGAAGCTCAGAGATGACTACCAATATCCAATAAAAGGTAGTGGGGAATCCTCATATAAGCTAGACTTTGGAAAGTCTATGACAATGAAGGAAGTATTGTTTGTACCAAGACTAAAGAAGAACCTTCTCTCCATATCTGCATTAGATGCAAAAGGAATGAAGGTTGTATTTATAGATGGTTAAGTCATCATGTGGCCAAAAGGAAAGACTATTGATGATGCAGTAGTGATTGGAGAACAAGAAGGAGGATTGTATAAATTGAAGGGCCATCCAAAACAAGCCTTGGTCCATGACACAGTAGAGCCAAATGAGCTTTGGCACAGAAGGCTTGCACATGTGCATTATAGAGCACTACCACTTGCAAGCAAAACACGATGGGGTCTGCAAAGGATGTGCGAAAGGAAAGAACATGAAGAAGACATTTCCAAGTAGCGAAAGCAAAGCAAAATAAATATTGGAAATCATCCACTCCGATGTTTGCGGACCAATGTCATCAAGTTCATTAAGTGGGTATGTATACTATGTTTCCTTTATTGATGAATTTTCTAGGAAAACATGGGTTTACTTCATGAAGAACAAAGATGAAGTATTTAGCAAGTTCAAGGAATTCAAAGCCTTGATCCAGAACCACACAGAAAAGAAGATCAAGACCTTTTGATCAGATAATGGTGAGGAATTCACATAAAATGAATTCAAAGAGTTATGCAAAGACTCAGGGATCAAGAGGGATTTGTCCACTCCATACAATCCACAACAGAATGGGATTGCAGAAAGGAAGAACAGAACTATCACGGAAGTTGCAAGAGCTATGCTTCATGACCAAGATCTTCCCATGCATCTATGGGAAGAGGCTTCCAGAACGTCGGTGTATGTACAGAACCATACTCCACACAGAGTACTTGAGAACAAGAATCCTGAAGAAGTCTTCTCCAGCAAGAAACTAGAATTCAACCATCTCAAAATATTCGGCTGTCCTGTGTACATACACATTCCAAAAGAGAAGAGAACAAAACTAGATCCTTTAGGAAAGAAGGGTATATTTGTGGGATACTCTAAAAGTTCAAAGGATTACAGAATATACTTCCCAGGATTCAAGAAGATCGACATTAGCAGGGATGTGACATTTGATGAAGACACAGCTTACAACAAATCCAAAAAGAAACCTACTGAAGAACCTGAAGAAGCAGAAGCACCCATAATTCATGATACAACCATGAATGAAGAAACTCAAGAAGAAGATCAAGAATTTGAAGAACCACAAAGACATGTAGATCCACCTCATGGGAAGAATCCTCACAAGAGGAAACCTACTTGGGTACGAGAAGTTATCCAAGGTGCAGAAAGATATGGGGCTCCAGAAGAAAATCATAGAGAAATAAAGAGGACCAGATCCTGCTCCGGATATGTAGCATTATTATGTGATTTCATCGATGAAGAACCTTCCAATTATGAAGAAGCGACAGAACGAAAATAATGGAAGGATGTTATGATCGAAGAGTACCAATCGATCATGAAAAATGATGTTTGGGATGTTGTCCCAAGACTAGAAGGGAATTCAGTTGTAACTTCCAAATGGATCTACAAGATCAAGCATGTTGCAGATGGTAGCATAGAAAAATATAAAGCAAGATTTGTTTCTCATGGTTTTTCCCAGAAAGAAGGAATAGATTATGAAGAAAATTTTGCACCTGTATCTAGATACACTTCTATTAGATCAGTACTTGCTCTGGCTGCAGTGATGAAATGGAAGATACACCAGATGGATGTCAAGACTGCTTTCTTGAATGGTGTAGTAGAAGAGGAAGTGTATGTGGAACATCCACTCGGTTTTGAGACGCATGACAGGGAGTCTCATGTATGTAGATTGAAGAAATCCCTGTATGGTTTGAAACAGGCACCCAGAACATGGTACAGTAGAATTGACAGCTTTCTATCTAGTTTGGGCTTTACCAAAAATAAAGGAGACTCCAACCTTTACTACAAGGTTGAAGATGGCAACCTAGTGATGCTCCTACTGTATGTAGATGATCTGTTTGTAACAGGTATGGATGGGTTGATTGCTGATACAAAGAGAAAGCTTGCTGCTGAGTTTGAAATGAACGACTTGGGAATGATGCACTATTTTCTAGGCATGGAGGTGTTTCAGAATGCAGATGGAATTTCCTTGGGACAAGGGAAATATACGATAGAGATCCTGAAGAGGTTTGGGATGATGGACTGCAAGGCCATGACCACACCTATGGCATCGAACCTGAAGCTATTGAGTGATGCTTCATTAGAAGCTGTTGATGGTACGATGTATCGTCAGATGATTGGGTCCTTGATGTACCTAACGAACATGAGACCGGATATTTGCTTTGCTGTGAACACCTTGAGCCAGTTCCCAACAGATCCGAGACATGTTCACTTGATTACTGCAAAGCATATTCTGAGGTACTTGAGGGGTACAATTGATTATGGGCTCAAGTATGAGGCGAGTCAGAAGATTAACCTAGAGGGTTATGTTGATTCAGATTGGGCAGGAAAGTGCCATTGATAGGAAGAGCACTTCAGGGTGTTGCTTCAGTATGGGATCAGGTGTGATCTCTTGGTTTAGTAGGAAGTAATCCTATGTGGCTCTGAGTACAGCTGAAGCAGAGTATGTCGTAGCTTGTTCAGCTAGTTGTGAGGTAGTATGGATAAGGAAGCTACTATCTGATTTTTTTGATCTCAAGTTGGATGCTACTTGTATATGTTGCAACAAGCAGAGTTGTGTGAAGTTGTCGGAGAACTGGGTGTTCCATGACAAGTCGAAGCATATCGAGATCAAGTATCACTATATCAGGGATATGGTGCAGATGGGAGCAGTGAAGCTCTAGTATGGTGCGATGGATGAACATATAGCTGATGTGTTGACAGATCCATTAGCTAGAGTGAAGTTTGAGTACTTCAGGGAGAAGCTTGGTGTTCTCCAAATCAAGGTTCCTTCCAAGGGGAAGTGATGAGTCCGTGAGCCATTCTGACATGGTGAGAGGATTGGTTCCTTCCATGGTTAGATGTAAGGGATAAGCCATTATGTCATGGTGAGAGTATTGGTTCCTTCCATGTTAGATATGAGTGCTCAGCCATTCTGATATGAATTTTGGATTGGTTCCTACATGATCAGATATAAGGGATGTTTCCATTCTTGGAATAGAGGTTCCTGGTCAGTTACCAGGAATACTTGGTCTGGGACCGAGGGCCTTTCTGAAATGACTGTAAGATGTAGTCTTACATGATCAGATGTGAGCGCATGGCCATTCTGATGTGATTGAGGGATTGGTTCCCACTTAATCAGATATAAGTGCTGATGCCATTCTCTGGGAGAATGAAGGCACCTGGTCAGTTACCAGGAAATCTTAGTCTAGGATTGGGGGCCATTCTGATATGACCATGGGATGTGTTCTCACATGATCAGATGTGAGTGCAGGTCCATTCTGACGAGTAGGTCAGATATAAGTGCTGGGCTGTTCTGACGAGTAGGTCAGATATAAGTGCTGGGCCATTCTGATGAGTAGGTCAGATGTAAGGGCTAGGCCATTCTGACATGGCAGAGGATGAGGTTCCTTCCATGGTCAAATGTAAGGGTTGGGCCATTCTGACATGGTGAGGGGATTCAGTTCCTCTCATGTTTAGATGTGAGTTCTGGGCATGCCTTTTTGATGAGTCAAGGTCAGATGTAAGTGATGGATGGGCCATTCTAACTTAGGGTCGGATATAAGCGCTGAGAAAGACCTACATGGAGGCTAGGCCTACACCCAATATGAAAAAGGGCTGGCTCTGTAGAACTTCCTGTGATGAGAAGAATCATGAGATAGCACCCGTGATGATTTCAGTGATGATGATCCAACAATGATGATCCAGATTGAGTGATGATCCAGATCCAGTGATGATGTCCAGTGATGATCTAGATCCAGTGATGATGTCCAGTGATGATCTAGATGAGTGATGATCCAGATCGAGTGATGATCCAAATCAAGTGATGATCCAGATCCAGAGATGATGATCCAAATCGAGTGATGATCTAGATCCGGTGATGATGATCCAAATCTAGTGATGATGATCTAGATCAAGTGATGATCCAGATCCGATGATGAAAGATGACTTGAATATGAAGGTGACTTGAAGATAAAGATGACGAGACCTTGATGATGATCCAGATGATACAGAGAAGAATACTTGTGCTGTTAAATTGTGTCAAGAGAATACCTTCCTAGTTAAGAGGGAGTGTTGATGTAATTGAAACTTCAAGATTGTATTCACTTATATTTCTTATGTATTGTAACCCGATGTTTATTCTGGGATGTATTGTAATGTACTTGAGTCATGTCATGCCCCGATGTTCCTATCGAGAGTTTCTATAATGTAAACAAGTCATGTCAAGTCAAGGTGGGTAACCCTCCTATTGTCTAAGGGTTAAAGTCCCCACAGTTTTGGGACACTAGGGTTATTAGACTCACCTAGTGAAGTCAGCCCTAGTTGGGTTTAGTCAAGTCGGGAATTAGTATAAATAGAGAGCTAGGCTCTCTATTTAACACACACTCACTCACACTCAGTTGTAGCACATAGCTGAGGAAGAGAAAGACACCGGGGCAAGGAAGAAAGAGGGTACTGCTTTCGGGAGATCATCTTACTATTTTGGGGTTTTACTTTTGGTGCTGATTCTATCTTTGAGGAAGTTGCGAGGTTTTCTCCATTTATGGTTTCCCCGAGGAAAAAAACTGTGTTCATTGTCTCTTGTGTTTGATTGCTGTGCTTGTTTTTCTCTCAGTTAAAGATCCTAATGTTATGCTAGATTAATGTTAAAATCTAACACATACTGCAGTATGCACACTTGCTCATTTCTCCTTTGTTCTTCTTTTTCTGGAAGTTCTTCTTTGAACCATGGGGCTCCTCTTGAGACTTGTTCTTGTCTCTCTTTTGCTCAGGTGGATTTTTAGCTTTTTTGTTGCTTTTTTGAATCCACCCTTGAATCTCCAGCAACCAAAGCTTGGTCTTTGGAAGGTTTGATGGTGCCCATCATCACCAACTTATCTTGTTGTTGTGTGAGGGATTCTATGAACTTTGCAAGCTTAGGCATCTTCCAGGCTTGAGCTGTAAACTTGGTGGCATGGAAGGTCAAAACAAACACTGAATAGTCAGGGCCAAGCTTCGAGAGTATGGCCAAAACTAGTTTCTCTTCCTTCTTTTCAATCCCACACTATTTTAGCTGCAAAACCAGGGCTTTAAACTTGGAAAAATAGAGTTGAAAGGATTTAAAGCTACTGGGACTCAAGGAGATCATCTCATTCTCGATTTGATGTCCTCTCATGTCATTTGTCTTACCAAAAATCTATACAAGATTCTCCCACACTTCATTCGGCGATGTAAATCCATCAATATGGAAGAGGAGGTATCTTGAAATGCTTAGACACAAAATACCATAGGCCTCATCCCTCCTGTTGTGCCATTTGATTTTCTCTACAGCTGCATTGGGCTTTGCCTTAGTTTCCATAGTCACCCTGTAGATACCTTTCTCTCTCAACAATATCTCCATCTCAGATTTCCACTCAAATAAATTGAATGGAGTCAAGATATTCTTCTGAGATTGGTCCATAGCTCAGAAACTGTGCCCTTCAGTCAATAGAATATGCTACCAGTCAAGATGTCAAACCTGCAATAGAAATATGGAAGGAGAGAAATTGATCTAAAAAGGCTCTTCTACCATGTGGAAATTGAACCCAAGAGATAGAACAATTACACTCACAAAATTGCTAATCAAACATGCAAAACTAACATCAAAGGAGATTGAAATTGGAGCATAACACTAATCTGTATTCAATAAGTGTACTATAGACAAACTTGTGAAGTAAGAGGCTGCTGAAATATATAATTACATGATATATTTGAATGCAAAAGGATCCCATTTGAAAAGTTCAAAAAGTAGGCTTACTAAATCTAGTCAAATCCCCCATAGGGGCATAAAGCAGTTTCCAAATCCACCAAGACGCTCACAAATTGTATAAGTCAAGTAGGAAAGCTAATGAGGGATGGAAAGGCAACTCATACATGCTTTTATTAGGAGAAAAGGGGGGAGGATGATGTGGGAAAAAAACAAGTCAACTACACCTAGTCTAGCTTTTCCTTTTGCCTTAATTCTCAATAAAATAGGTAGTTTTTTAGAAAAAACAGATATGCGCTTTGGAGGATCTGGAATAAAGAAGACATGCTAAATATGGTTTCCAGGAGGTTTCCCAAGCACTCCATGACTCATTTTTGGCAAGTGTTGACTTCTAAGACATGTAGAAGGCAACTAGCATAGAGTGGAATCTAGGAGACTAGGTAATAAGAAAAAAATGATTTAATTAATGTCTAAGGTAGGTAACTATGGGTTGATTATTCTAAAATTATGGACAGTGAGTCATCCTGTGAAGATAAAATAAATGATTTTATGCTTATGGCCATAGAATATCTTGAAGGTGAATATGCTCGAAGTGATATGAACGATGAAGATGCTGTAGTTGATATGGAAGGAGAGTTGATTAGTGCATTGGAAGAAATCGAAAGAGTCAGACTAAAGAAGAGAAAACAAAAAAAAATGTTAATGCAATATGAAAAGAATGTTAAAGAACCTAGTGTAGATAGTATCATGTTAAAGATAGAACTAGAAGAAGCAAAGAAAATAAGCGATGTTCTAAAAGAACAATTATCACAAAAGAAGATGATATGTGAAGCGTTGGAGGAAGAAGTTGTGAAATTCAGAAAACAATTGGAGAAATTCCAATCTATCTATCATCAAAACTTGTCAAGCATTAAAGCTTCAGAAGAACTAAATAACATTCTGAGTAAGAAAAGATCTCCTTTGATCAAGACTGGTCTAGGTTATGAAGAAG
Source organism: Pseudotsuga menziesii (assembly GCA_001517045.1). Lineage (NCBI taxonomy): Eukaryota > Viridiplantae > Streptophyta > Pinopsida > Pinales > Pinaceae > Pseudotsuga > Pseudotsuga menziesii. Next base: position 289,471 of record LPNX010954282.1, read on the forward strand.
GTACAAGTAGCAATCAATCAGAGTACACAAAGTCAGCAAATTTCATAAAAAAAAAAGCGAATAAAAACAAAAGTGAAGTTAAACTAATGAGTGGTAAATATGATATAGATACAGGAATAGATAACAATTCTCTACACTCAAGAATGCATGAAGAAGAGGTAAAGAACATAATGAAAACGCAATCTATTTCAAGAAAATATCCAAGATTCAGGGACCAAAACTTTTTCAATGGTTACTGTTATTGTTGTTCTGACTTTGGTCATAAAGCTGTAAATTGTGTTTTTAACTTTAGAAACATACAGCAAAGAGTGTTTAGAGACAATAAAATGCTGCAACATAAACTGAAAGAGTCAATGAGAAAACAAGATCATAATTCTATTCCATCTCTAACTAGAAGACGAGTTCATGCTAGAAATATCAATTCTTTTGAGCTTTTGTACAACATGTCAAAATGTTATATTTGTCACACAAGGCCATAGAATGTTATTTAAAAAATTATGAATCAGATTCAAGAGTAGATTATTTAGTTAAAAAGGAAAAATTATGGAAGAAGAAAGAAAACAACTAGTGTGGGTTAGTGTGTTCTGCTCAAAGACAAAAGGACCCCTGGTATATTGACAGTGGGTGTTCCAGACACTTGACTAGAGATAAAAGTAAATTTCTGTCTCTAAGTGAATACGAATCAGGAGATGTAACTTTTGGAAATGATGCTCCAAGGAAAATAAGAGGCAAAGGGTTGGTAAGCCTGAATAGTAAAGGGAAAGATCAAGATGTATTGTTTGTATATGGATTGAAGCATAATCTTCTTAGTGTCAGTTAGGTATGTGACAGAGGATTTGAAGTTTTTTTCACCTCTAAAGAGTGCAAAATAAAATCTGTATCTTCAGGACAATTGGTTGCCAAAGGTATAAGAACAGAAAACAATGTCTATGTTTTGAAAGAAGATAAGGAAGAGCGTCATCTAAGCAAGTATGATGAGAGTTGGCTATGGAATAAAAGACTTGGACATTTAATCAAGCTTAGAAACAATGGAGTAGTAAAAGATTTTCCAAAGATATCAAAACCATATGATTATGTATGTAAACCCTATCAAATGGGAAAACTGTCTCGAACACAGTTTAAATCCAAGAGCTTCACATCAACAGATAAACCTCTTCAATTAGTGCATGTGTATTTATGTGGACCATCAAGAAAGGAAGCCACATGAAAAGAAAACTATTTTATGCTGGTTATTGATGATTATTCTAGACTAACATGGGTTGCTTTTCTGAAAGAAAAATATGAAGCATTTGAAAAATTCAAAGTATTTAAGGCTCTGACTAAGAATCAAACATGAAAAATATTAAAAGCAGTAAGATATGATAGAGGAGGAGAGTTCTGTTCAAGGGACTTCAAATAATTATGTGATGAACAAGGAATCGAAAGATAATATACAATTTCAGGGACTCCACAACAAAATGGAGTAGTTGAGAGACAGAATAGATCAGTTTAGCAGATGGCAAGGTCAATGATGAATGAAAGAAATATTTCTCAGAAATTCTGAGTAGAGGCAATTCACACATCTGTTCATATTCTTAACAAATCTCACTTAAGGCCAAACAGTGATAAAACTCCTTATGAATTGTGGTTTGGGAGACCTGATTCAATCAAGCACTTTAAAGTCTTTGGAAGTAAATGCTATATCAAAAACAATGATGAACATCTTGGAAAATATGATGATAGGACTGATGAAGGTATCTTTTTGGGGTATGATACAAATAGTAAAGGATACAAATGCTATAATAAGAGGTTACATAAAATGGTTGACAACATTGACATTGAAATTGATGAAGGTATGCCTGTCAAAGACATTCAGATAAGAAGTGTTGAATAAAATACAGAGGATACAAATGATGATGAAGAAGAACATGTCTAAGAATCAGAAAAGGAAGACTCTGAGTCAGATAATGAAGGTTCAGATTCAAAACAACAATCAGTGAAACCCTCTTCAAGAATTATTCAAAAAAATCATTCTGAAAGTTAGATTATTAGTAACAAGAATGAAGGTGTACAGACAAGAAGAAATTTACTCAAGGATTCAGAACACTCTCATATTTATTTTCTATCTATAATAGAACCCAATTTTTTTTATGAAGCCAGTAAAGATGAATATTGGATAAAAGCCATGAATGAAGAGCTTGATCAGATTGAAAAAAAAATACTTGGGAACTTGTTCCTAGACCAATAGACAAGAATGTGATTTGTTCCAAATGGGTGTTTAAAAATAAAATGAATGAACAAGGACAAATTATGAGGAATAAATCTATATTGGTCTATAAGGGTATGCTCAAATTGAAGGATAAGATTTTGATGAAATATTTTCACCTGTGGTAAGAATGGAAGATATCAGAATGTTTCTTGCTTATTCCTGTCATAAGAAGTTCAAAATTTATCAGATGGATGTCAAGTCAGCATTCCTCAATGGATATTTAGAAGAAGAATTCTATATGGAACAACCTGAAGGATTCTCACTAACAGACAATCCTGATTATGTCTACAAAATAAAGAAGGCTCTGTATGGATTGAAACAAGCATCAAGAGCCTGGTACTATAGATTAGACAAATATTTACAAGAAAAAGGATTCAAGAAAGGCACTGTTGATAGTAATCTGTACATCAAATCAGAAGGTGATGATTTAGTAGTTGTTCTGGTTTATGTGGATGATATTATTTTTCGGTGTACTAATGATTCTTCTGTTCAATGGTTTGCTAATGCCATGCAATTTGAGTTTGAAATTTCCATGATTGGAGAATTGTCATATTTTCTTGGTCTTCAAATCACTCAGAATTTTGAAGGTCTATTTATCTCTCAAAAGAAAACAACAATAATCACTACTCAATAAGGTCTAATACTTTTAACTGTACATGAAATAAGAACTAGTTAATCTAAAGCAATAGGAAAACATGTGAAAGGAGTGGATAAAGATTTAGGATCCTCACAGGATTGTAAAACCCATCACAAATCGCAATATATCACATGTTCTAATAGTAGAGCATGACAAAGAGGATTGGGGTCGTACCTATAGCCAAGGAAAAACCCTAGCTACGTGCTGATGCACCTCCCTTCCATATTAAGGAAGAAAGGGTAGAGTTCAAAATGGAAGAGCTAGCTACAAAACAAACTATTAGAAACACAAATAAACAAATACAACTAATCTAAGAAACTAAACAAAAACAACGAGATTGTTATACCTTCCAATTTACTTGAAAGGGGGCCACCTTGACTCAGAATGGTACTTCTTCTCCATAAGTTTGGGTAGTATGGAGGTTGACTCAACACACAAAATGGGGAGCAAGTGGGGAAAATTGAATGTTTGGTGACTTGGGATGAGTAGTTTGATAATGACGGTCTCTCAAAGAACTCATGAAAGTATAATAACGGTAGAAGGAATATGTCATGTTGTGATGGGGACCTCCACCCTTTATTTATAGTTTTTTCTGTCCTTTTCTCTCATTTAGGGTTTTGGACCCTAATTAGGGTTTTAGGCCCTACTTAGGGTTTTAAGCCCCTTTTTGCTGTTTTTACCTCTTTTGGGGTTTTTAGCCCCTTTGCGAGCTTTTTAGCTCTTTTGTGGGTTTTTTAGGCCCTTTTAAATATTCTTGATATTTTTTAGAGAGAATAAGGTTAAAACATAGGCGTGGAGGTCCAAAATGAGGGAAAAATATTAGGAGATGGATGTCCGTATGTGGTGTAGGCCATGTAGAGAACGTCTAGAGGCCATGTAGGAGCAACCTTGGCTACGTGCAGATGCACCTCCCTTCTGTCAAAGTGACAGAAGGGTGGAGTTCAAATGGATAAAAAACAAGTTACAAATAAACGATTAACAATACAATAAACAATAAGAAAAGTACTAAACTAAAATAAAAAAGATGGGACAAATATACCTTCTCTTTTCTGTAAAATTGGGCCACCGTGCCCTAGCTTGGATGGTACTCCCTCTCCATAGGCTTTATGGTACAAAGGATGCCTCAACGTACAAGGTGGGGAGATGGTGGGGAAATGGAATGATTGGCAAGTTGTGGGTATTGTGAGAGCGGATTCTCACCATACTCACAAATGTTAGAAAAATGGGCGAAGGAATAAGTGGTTTAATCTTGTGATGGAGACCTCCACCCTATTTTATAGTTTTTCTTGTCCTTTTCTCTCCTTTAGGGTTTTAAGCCCTATTTAGGGGTTTTATGCCTTTTTGGGATTTTAAAGCCCCTTTGTGGTTGGTTATCTCTTTTGAGGGTTTTTTAATCCATTTTTTGGGATTTTAAGCCCTTTTGAGGGGTTTTAGACCCTTTTTGATATTTTTCGAGCTTTTCAAGAGAACATAAGGTTAAAACATAGCTATGGAGGTAAAAAATAAGGCAAAAAATATAGGAAAAATATGTTTGTATATGATTTAGGTCATGTGGAGCCAGTTTAGAAATTTTTTACATTAACAGTACCCTTTCTTGAATACCCGACTTCCTGGATAGTATGTGTGTAGTAGCTCCCTGAGTTATGTTCTCGATGTACTGCGACGATAACACGATTTTTTTTCTTTGAATGGTCTCAATATCGCTAATGGTGTCTCCCGATATACACAAGGTACGTGGGAGCTCAAGTCCGTGGTAGTATTTTCTAATGCACAACTGTACAAAAGGGCCTTCCGATATACTATCGATTATGTGAAGTACCTTTCTATATACCACAAGGGTACGTGAAAGGCCATTCCATATACCAACATGTACGTGGAAGAACTGCATAGTCCCCGAGATTTAGTGCAGGAAGATAATGACAACTGCTACGCTTAAAAGCACCAAAACACATCTCTAACCCAACACACAAGTTGTTAAATATTTTAAACTTAAACTAGCGCTTAATTTTATCTTGTACAGTTAAGTGGACTAATGAGGCGTAGACACATCCCAAATCATGCATGAACTAAATGAGATGCATTCTTTTCCAAATTTCCATTCAATGAAAACTATCTATGGAAAGGAGAGAGATATTTTATTTTATTGAAACAAATAATTAAAATATAAACACAATCTTTCCATCACCGACACAATTCAACGCTCAAATTCCAAAGAACTCAAACCAAAACCAAAACATGCACATGAAAATGAAATACAAATTTTCCAATTCCAATGAATACTATCTACATAAAGAAGCAAAAGGTTTCAAGAAAATAAATAAATTTAAAATCCCATGCAAGAAACATAAACTATTATTTGAATGTAAAGAGTAGACAAATCAAAGAAAAATGCACTTCGTTTTTCTCAAAAGTATGTCAACACTACAACAAATCCTGGAATTAGCATCCCATTTAGCGTAATTTTTTTTACATTGAGTGGCCAAACTAGACATTAAATGGGGTGCGTAATGGACAAAACTTAAAGCGTCTCAAAAAATGTCTTTTTTTGCTTCCTAGATAGCATCCTTTATGACGTCCAAAATAGTGTCTATTTTTTTGCTTCCAGAATAGCGTCCAACTTTGCTTCCTAAACAATGTCGAGGCTTGCTTCCTAAATAACGTCATATTTTGCTTCCTAGCGAGTGTCTGCTTTTTCTTCTTAAATGAAATCCTTTTTAGCGCCATATTTGCATCCCCAATAGCACCATGTTAGCATACAAATTACCAACCAATATTGCATCCATTTTTTCTACCACTTTAGCATCCCATTTTGCACCATGTTTTACTTCCAAATATGTGTCAATTTTCACTTCCAAATTTGCACCAATTTTTGCTTCCTTTTTTTGCATTGTGTTTTGCTACCAAAATGATGCAAAATATTTCTTCTATTGTTGCACCATATTTTGCTTCCTATGTAGCACCATGTTTTGCATCCAAAGTAACGTCTTATTTTTCTACCATATCAACGTCATGTTTGGCTTCCTCATTAGCGCCACGTGTTGCATCCTTTTTACTACCTAGTTTCTCATCTTATTTTTCTACCATATCAATGCCATGTTTGGCTTCATCATTAGCACCATGTGTTGCATCCTTTTTAATGCCTAGTTTCACATCTCTCATTTTTTGTCATTAATTTAGTCATTTTTAGTAATTTTATATACGAATTTTGGTAATTTTGTTTGGTCACTTATCTCTCATTGTTTGGTCACTTATCTCTTATTTGTTAGTTACTAATTTAGTTATTTTTAACCGATATTATAATATCATTAGGGCATGGAGGAATCGAACCACCAACCTATTGCTTGTAGGGTAGGCACTCTTCCTTTGAGCTAGCACCTTTTAAGAATTAGGGAACCTAACTTACAGAGTCTTCTATAGTGGTAAAAAGGATCAATACACAACTTTGAGTATCTAATGGTTGGTAAAGGATGATAGATTGTATAAGTTCACAATATATTATCAAGAATGTTATGAAATCCATAAACATTTTCTAGGAATTTTAAACAAAACTCAAGAAATTGGCTTAATGGGATTGCGAAAATCACTATTCCCTAGCGACGATAACTTTACCACTATATGAGACCTATTAACAACAATTATCTTAGTGTGGATTCCAAGGGTCCCAAGGATATAGTAGATAAGCATGATCATCCTAGATCCATGTATAAGTGGAGCAATAAGGAGAATCAAAAGAGGATGATCAACCCAATAGTTGGTGCTTCACATGGATTCTATCCACCATGGGATGTGCAAAGTTCCTTCTTCCATAAAGCTAATAAGTATCCACAAGGACAAATGGTTAGGATATATTGTGATGCCATTTCATAATGTTTATTCGCTTCCTAGGGTGATGTTGCTGTGCTTGCACCGGGAGATCTACATGATCCCCAACATCATTAGATATATGCATGTTCATGGGGCCATAGAGTATAGGATGAGGATGTCTTTTTATCTTTTTCTTTGGAAAACTAGGCATGATTTGAAACACTGGGAGAAGGAATAGAATAAGATATACTTAACAAACTACAATCATGATAAGATGCTCATCTATAGGACTATGACTGTGGTTGATACTTTGATTTCTTCTTCGGTTAAGCTACAAGGCTATAACTCATGCTTTGACTCCTGCTCCTCCTGTACCTATGTTAAAGAAGGCATCTTAAGAGGTCAAATATTTATGGTGAACATAACTCCGAGACAATGCATTGTTTAAGGAAAATGCATATAATAACACAACAAACTATATCCTTGACAAAAATATTATAAAAGAGGTTTCTAAAATCATATTCAAGACATATTTCTTCAAGCATTGCAACAAATATAATGCTTTCTGACCTTGGAGGATTCCTTCCTCTTGGTGGGTTTCTGTAATTTCTGTTAGGGTACACAGGGTACTCCCAAAGGACCGAACACCAAGAATAGCCGCTTCACACAAACAGATCACAGATCAATACACCAATGTTTTTCACGTGGTTAAAACCCTCGAGAGGGAAACAGTCCACGGCCCCGGCCAAATAGCTACTTCGGAGCAATTTATTATGCAAAAGAAAGAAAGTTACATGAGCTTCTCATAATCGATCAACTAGCCAAGGACCCTCTATGCTCTTTAAATAGAGATCATAGACCAATCGGGTGTTAAGCCACGGATCAATGGTAGGTATGATCTAAGAGAAGTTGAACCGTCAGATCACTCTATGTCTAGAACATATCGTGACCGTCGGATTAGAATATTTACAAATGCATACTAATGCATACTAAAGAAACACACTTTTACCTAACGGATATATTACACAAGTTGATCTTAACTAACTCCTAAGTGTCTAAATATCCTAACAATTTCTTGGTGGAGAGAGCTTGAAATAACTCCTATAACTTGAATATCTGCCACAACAAAATAAAATTATTCTGTTATAAATTCCTTCCAACTTTGGAAATTTAATGAGGCTTTATGAATGCGTACAAATCTGTCCCTTTCAGGAATATTCCTTTCATTGAGGCAATGAGACCTTAGGGGAGAGCAATTTGGAGATGGTGTACAATAACATCAAGCATAAGAGTAACATTGGATGAATCCACGACCTCTTCTCACACGTTTAGGTGTGCCCTCTGGGATAGGAATTCTTACAACAATTTGACTTTGATTAGGATGGGGAAGTGTACTTTTATCACCAATAGGACTATGACTTGATCCTCTTGACAACCTTCTGCTTGGAGGCATGCTTTGAATTTTCAAAGGACTTTGAGCTAGGTTTTGTCATGAATTCCTACTCAAACTCCTTTGTGGACTCCTGCTTAAAGGCCTTTGAGCAATCACACTTGGGCTCATACTCAAAGCCCTGCGACTTGGGCTCCTGATTACAACCCCGTGAGAAATCACACTTAGGATCCTGCTCAAAATCATTCGAGGGATTCTACTCAATACCCTTCTGGGACATCTACTTAGGCTCTTGCTTGAGATTCTCCTAGAACTCTCACTCTAGCTCCTTCTCAAGCTCCTTCTAGGGATTCTTCTTAATATTCTTCTAGGGCTTTTGCTCAAACTCTTCTGAGGGTTCCTGTTGGGACTCCTTGGAGAGAAAATTCCATTTATTAAATTAACAAGACAACAAAGTACAGAGCGTACAATTATATAACACCAAACTATATGAAATAATATATATACTGAAGAATGCCAAGATAATATCTGAAACAAAATGATAGACCTTAATAACACTTCCATGACATTCACAGATCATTTCAATAAAAGGGGAAAGGAAGACTGACCTAGAACTGCTAGGGGAATCACTCTAAGGAGATCGAGAATTTGGACTCCTGTGTGCCTTAACTTCAACAACATATCACTTTGGTTTTTTCCTCATTCTCTTTCACCAATTCACCTTCTTCCACAATATATTTAACCACAATTCCTTTCTCTTCTTCAATGCCTTCCCTGTCTAAAGTTTCTTCCATTAGTAATGCAATTAGTTTTGCTGGACTGAAAAAAAAATTGTAATAAGATGATTTGCCGTCTTAATGACTTTGATCTAGGAATGTTTTATCTATCGATATACTCTGTAGTTTGGTGAAGGAATTCATCTGCTTGGTTCTCCTATCCATTATGATTATACCTATTATGTGTACATGGTTCTTTTCAGAATTCATCAATGTTGGATGCTCTGTTTATAATCATTCTTTAAGTTAATTATTTTAAAGTTGTGTTAGAGATTCATCCTCGATAGATGCCTCTTGTGCAGTAGGTTGTTTCTTCATTTCAATCTATCATTCATCACTTTATGCATTCATCATGATGCTTACCTTGCCTCAGAGTTATTAGAAAGTTATCTAGCCAGTTATTCTCTATAAACCATTAAGCTTCAAGTTTTGACTCCTTTCCCAATGGAATATCTCTGATCTACAGTTAGCTAACTACCCTCTCATTTTCTCATTCAGTATTTTTGATCCATTTACCACACTCAAATTCAATCATCCATTTCATTTGCCTAAGCTTTGTACTCTAGCATTCTAGTACATATTTTAGGACAAACAAATGGTATATACACTCTCAAACAAATTGCCAATCAGGAGGCCACAAATATATGGCAATAGGGTTGGATGAGGTCAGATAGACTGGGGATAGATGGTGAGAATGAAAATACATGGAATGCATATGTGGATAATCTTCATAAAAGACATGTTAGAATTAGGAGGGAGAAGATTCAGAGGTATGGTCAAAGAATCAAGCCTTGGGTTTTATTCAACAAAATTGGGGTACCAAGCAATTTTTTCTTCTCCTCTTGAACACACATCCTGGTGGTGTGAGAAATTAAGGAAAATAAAAGCCCCCATAAAACAACAATCTCTATGTGGCTATCAATTTTGAACAAGGTTTTAACTTGGGAAGTTCTGCAATGGAGGCTAGGCACAAACCTGGAGTATGTATTTTATATAGAGAAGATGAAATATCAATAGATCATTTGCTCATCAAATGCTCAAATATACAAAACAGGCCTAGTTAGAAGTGGAGCAATTCAAAAGAGTGAAAAATAGATGGGTTGGGAACTCTCTTGAATAATGTTTGAAAAGTTGGATGAGGCAATAAGAGCTCAAGCAATGGAAACCTATGCCATGTATGACTATATGGGACTTGTAACTAGCAAGAAAATGATTGCTATTTGTGGAAAAACTTGTTGTACCTTCATTCCAATGTTCTTATCAAATCATATCCATGGCTATAGCTTAAGCCTTACATGCTTCCAATCATTCAAGAAAAGAGAGGAAAATGGAGAATTTGGTCATCATTAAAGAGCAGGTATGGGGTTCTTTTATGGAGTAAGGCAAGGTCCTTGGGATAGTAGCACCGTAGATTGTATTTTGTTTTTAACTGAGAATCACACAATTAAGATGGATGGTTGGCCGTTGGCCTTAGCATAGGATCCGATAATTTTGCATAACTAATGCCCATTAACGCTTCTTCTAAAATGTGACATAGAGAATAATGTAAAGTAGTTACAGGTCTATAGTGACTCCAACTTGGTGATTAAGTAGATGCAAGGTACATGCCATAATCTAGATATAAAACTCAGACCTCTAGGATATCAGACAAAAGCAATAGAAAGCTTGTTCAAGACAATTTCTTTTATTCGTGTATATAGTGAGCACAATGTGGAAGTTGATGCCTACTCAAAGGAAGAGCAACAAGTAGCAGAGGGAAGTGTGATCATTGAATAATGCATGGATGAAATAATTTATGCTTTAATGTATGAACTATGGGTCATGGATCTTTGATCTGGCCTTTGCACTTCCAGGATGAAAATGCTTTGATACAACAATTATATGATTTAACTAGCAAGAAAAAATAAATTCTCCAATGGTTTTAACAAATTTTAGAATTTAACACATTGCCCCAAATTGAATGCTATTGTTGATTGAGTTGTCATTGATGCCAACATGTGACTTGCATGGCCCTTTTAGTTGTCATTAATTCCACCAATCTCCTGTAGTGGACAAGCTTGATGATGTAGAGACTCAAGTCTTGGTACCCACACTTATGGCGGTATGTTGGACCTTGGTGTTCGCATCTGAGGTCTTTACTCATGTGATGATGAAGATATGGTGGAGACCATGATGAAGTCCTTGACATGTTGAAATTGTCCCCTTAATGGTTTTCTTATTTATATAAGTGACTAACCCTCTTTTAAGGAAGACGTATTAATAGATTGGGTCCATGATAGGTACAAATGACCCATTCTGTGGTCATTTGTTGAAGATGAAGCTACAAAGATGTAGAAGCCTTTGAAGTGTGTGTGGGACTCTTGCACCCAATCGCACAAGCTGGATGATGACTTTGGCGATCATATCGTTGTTGAAGTCCACATGTAAAGAATTCCTTGAGATGAAGATATGGATAAATCCTATGATGGTTGATGTGGCATCCGTACGCAAATTTAGCATGGTGTTTGAACCACTAATGAAGACCTTGATGCCCATTGATGTGGTCAAGACACCTAATAATTTCTAAACCCTAAGAAGTGTGGAGGACACTTTATTTTGGTGAAGTTTAATCAAACCCTAAGGTTTGACTATGTGTGGACAAGTTTAAAAGAAAAAGAAAAAGAAAAATATATGAGGTGATAAAAAAATTGGATGACAAATTGATGTTAAAAATAAAAAAATAAAAAAATTCAAATGACAATTTTGAATTTAAAATTTCAAAATTCAAATTAAAATTTTCTTGCCTTGTTGAAGTATGCCCTATAATATGGATATGATAAAAATACATGAGGTCTTAAGAAAAGAAAAAAATTGGATGACAAATTGAAGTAAATTTTTTTTTTTCAAATTCAAATTTAATGTTTAAAATATAAAAATTCAAATGAGTCAAAATAAAAATTTCTTTGTTAAAATCGGCCCTATAATGTGGATATGGACACATTTAAATGTGTATATAAGCTAGAGATGATAAAGAAATATATGTGTCTATAGATATTTGTGCCTGTGTGATGTATTATCTATACATTGATATCATATTAATTGTGGTGACTAGTCATCGAATAATAGGGAGGGTCTGACTATTAGCCACGATAGAATAAAGAGTTTACTAAGTAAGAATACAAGGAAGATCCCACAATTCCAATTTATGAAAAGCACAGGTGATATAATTGGATTAAGTAATGGTCATATCGCATAAGGAAAGAGAGAAGTAATGGATGGAGCGTAAGTGGGTAAGATCCAGTTTGAGATTATACCAGGATCAGGTCCTATTTGATAGTTCCTTCGACATATTCATGTGTTTTATTACCCTTCTCTTTTAAGTACTTCTAGCCGTTCTACATCCAAGGCCAAGACACACCTACATTTACTTATATAATGAGTTATATGACTTGCCTTATTACTTGACACGATTAGTATTTCATGAACTACAAGTTATGGAAGAGATTGAGTCACTTCACATGCTAATTATTTATATATGTAATAATGCTTGAGCCTCCAATGAGTAATTTCTCATAAATACCCAATGTATAGGATTGTCATAAGTCACTATGAATGCAAAAATGATCCATATGCAAGATATTCATTCTTCACTCTAATCTTGACAGTTTTCATCGTTAATTTTCAAAAAGTAAAAAAACCACAATAAGCAAAAATAAAATGAGCTGCTTGTTTACCAAAAGTAAAAAACCATAATAAACAAAAATAAAATGAGTTGCTTGTTTACCATATTGGAAAATAACAGATATCAAGCTTACCTCACCAGCAAGGCTATATTTCCAATCAATAGCATGATGTGATGCTCTACTAATATTTTCCTTCGTCCTTGACAGCGTATCTAGCATTCCTTCAAAAGTGTCCCCGACAATTGCTGCTTCTGTATCTCCACTAAGTGTCCCTCCAACCAATTTTCGCTATGATATTATTTTACCTTCTTCACTTGATTCCAGATCCTGAAAATATTTATTTAATTTTTAAACTGGTAAATTGAAATAACTCATCTTTTGTTAGTGTTTCTTTGTAACTGGTTCCTATTTTCTTTTCCTCTTATTGGTAGAATGCCATCGTCACCATCTAATTCTTTCTAAGTTTCCAAATATTAATGAACCTGTTTATATATAAAGAAACACAAATAATATAACGTAATAATAGCAGAACGTATCCTCTTCATGTAATCAGTTTGTAAATTCATAAATATTAATGTTATATATATATAAAAACCAATTCAGTAAAAATAGATGCCAATGGAAATATGGTCATATATATAAAAGTCAGTAAATATTAATTGGCAGAACCCACTGTTGCACATTAATTCTGGGACTTCAGGATTCTGTATGGGCAATGGCATCCTTTGTATCCTCAGTTGCCTCACCATCTAAGTGAACTTGGAGTGGTGAACTGTGATTTGAATTACTCCTTCGGATTGGTGAAGGGATGGAAATAAACGGAATAGAATTTTCAATTTATTTAATTCAAACAGAAGGTGGCAGAGCTGCAGAATGTGCTTGTTCCCCCTTAGCTTGTGCAGCTGCTATAATATGTTTCATAGATGTAGATGGGGTATCAATGTCAGAATCATTTGACATAGTTCTGAATTTTACTTCTTTTGCAGCATCATACCTGTCACATAAGCCAAAATGTTAATAACAACAAAGGAAGGACAATATGAATATTAATAAGTGGGCATCTAAATATAAAAACAAAAGGGAAGAAAACTATAATTTGAAACACAACTGAATCCATTGCTTGGGTTTAAACAAAAAAAAACACAAACTTGTATCCAGGCTGGCATGAATAATAGAATCTGTCTAGCTCGTCTATCAGGTGTATCCTTCCTTACCAACAGTGCCATTGCCGCTCCAGTAGCAACACAAGTAGCATTTGAGGTCATAACTGCACTTAGCTGTTTTTCTGAGTAAGCTGGGGTTGTTGGTAAGGTAAACATGAAAATAAGCAACATGCATACCAAGGCATATAATTGAGAAATGAAGACATAACTCTCTTTCAAGTATTCCATCGAGATACGACAAGGTTATACGTTTACTGCTCCTGCTAGAGGAATCGGGGAAGGACCTCCCTTATTGTATTGAGACGTGCTTCTATGACTTTAAGGAAAGACATTTGCTTGGTTAGCTGACTTACTATTAGATTCGGCAAGTCGATCATTCTCTGGTTGGAATGTCCATAAGGCTGGTTGGGTTCGACCGATCGGTTGGAGGTTTCAACTTGCCTTAGGGTTTTTATAAGGGGCCTATGGTAAGTAAGGAAAAGTTGATAAAGCAAGGAGAAAGAGAGTCTGGTGCCTTTGAAGGTAAGAAATATAGATGTAATTGAGGGAAATAAATATAGGGGCCTGAAAGGTCAATCTGAAGCGGGTCTGTACAACCTTGTTAGGATAGTTAGTTGAATAAGGTATTGTTTCAATTATTGCACTTTACCAGAAGGAAGTCCTGGTCCTATAGGAAGCATACACAGCTAGTTCGAACCAACCCATCCTGCATCAGCTGGAGAACTACTTGGTAAACTGGCTAAATGCATCGCTTGGGTTTAAACACTAATATCTGATATAGGGTTGGATTTCTCATGCAGGGTTTCAGAGAATCCCCGTGCAGCAACCAGGTTTTGCAATCCTAGGATTAAGGAAAAAATATCGACACATATTGGGCAATTGAAAAAGATGCTGATAGCCATTGCAATCAGTGCAACGGAAACGAAACCCTATGAAAATCTATAAAGATTCACACAATCACACAAACCCTTGGACATGAAACCCTATGAAAATCTATAAACATTCACACAAACCCTTGGACGACGACCAGGTATTAAAACATGGCAGAAGAAGTATATAATTTGATGTGGCAAATGCAAATAACAACAACATACATCAAATAAGGGCAAACAAATGGAGATGAAAAATAGTCTGGCGTACCTTAACCTTAATGGGCCATGCCGGAAATCCCTTGACTTGGCGAGCACAAGATCTCCAAGCCTCCATTGTCTACAGTACCTGTTTTTCCTCCTCGTCTTTTAGCCAGTGCCATGTCGTCAAACCCTGATGGCAACGAAAAATGTAACTCTTATTATTATTCATGTCTATCATAGCCAAGCAAGTCTCGAACTTGGTTCCAAAGGTTTAGTTGGCTCACTTGAGTTACAAAGGCCAAAGACACTGGCGATTACCTTGTCCCTAAAGCCAAATGTACTATCTACCTTGGCTGGTTGATTATGCCAGCAAGTTTATTGTCCCAGCTGGCAGCCAACAGTAATATAATTAGCAAGTAACGAAAGCAATAATAATTAAATGAAATATAGGATCGTACCTTCCAAATATATCCGATCCTTCCAATAAGTTTGTGGAGACCCGTATCAAAACCTGCCTTGGGCCCAACGAGGCTGAAGGTCGAGTCAAGGCTATGGCCCTCAATCGATGGGTGAGCTTCGTGGCAGTAATAACTAGAAAAAGGAGCAAAAGGTGCAATACAAGGTTGAAGAAAAAGTGAATATATATATAAATTGAATTGAAGAGTAATTTCTCATATTAGAATAAGTGTAAAATGGATAAACCAATTTAAAAAAAACACTTCTCGTTTGAAAAATAATATCTAACTAAAATACAAACCAACCTAAAACATTTAAAACATTTATTGTTTGGAAAACAATATTCAACTAAACTACAAACTAACCTAGAAGTGTCTTTACAATGTTTTTTGATGTTTGAATATAAATGATTATCATACTTAAAGTCATAAATATTGTAAATTTATATTTACAATAATATTTGTAGACAATGTTCTCCTAGTTTGTAATAACATAGAGAAATAAACCAAACCTAACAAAATGAATAGATAAATGTTCATATATATTTATATAGAAAAGTTAGAGAAACAAAAATAAATGTTAAATTTCAACATGTTCACACTTCACATTGTAGGGTAATTTATGTGATGTGAAAATGAAGTTGTTATCTATGCTACTTAGTATTATATGTTTTTCTCATTCAAACATATTGAGTAATATATGAGTTTTGACTACTATTTTTGTATGTAGTTAGTGTTTTTTTCAAGTTTTGACTAATTAAATGATGAAAAATCATTCTTCTTATTTAGGTTGTACGAGAGGTCATTTATGCATGAGTATAGGTGTTTTCGTTCACCCTATTGTATTTTATAAAATAATTTTCACCGTTTATTTGGAGTGCCATAATATATATGTTAGGTTTAGCTCCTTGTTAATCTATGCAGATTACGTCCAAACCTCTGTAGGTGTAGAACCTTTGTTTGTGAGGAAATGTTTTTAAGCTTTTTAAGTTAGTTTGATAATTTGATAACTTAACACATATTAGATAAGTAAACAATTTATTGATATGTATATTAATATCATACTTTATCTTTTAGTAAAATATCTAGTATTTCTTGCATTTTCCATTCTAGTTAGAACTTAACTAGGAAAGATTTCATTTTATTCCCTAATATCAAAATAACTTCAAAATTTTACTCACTTTTAGATTCTTTAGCAAAATCTGAAACTCTTCACACGGAGTGAAAATTTTATAAAAAATTAAACTTCTAAATTTCAAGATTTTAAATAAATACCTCCTTCAAAGCATTCAAAGCATTTCACACATTGGACATTTGACTTCTAAAAGGTCTGTTAGGGCACATAAGAAAATATCCTCTTTTCTTTTCTTGTTGGGTTAGAACGAGATTCTTCCCTGTTGGAGAGGATTGAAATATTCTCCATTGGCTAGGATTTCTATTGTTAACTGCTCTTTCTTTTTCTAGGGTTCTTCTTTGTTTGGGATGGCTCTTCTTTTCTGCTTCTCTGCATGTGGCTCTTCTTTTCTGTTTCTCTACTTGCGTCCTTCTATCACTGTCTATGTGTGCTCTCTCGTCTAGGGTTGCTTCTCTTCTTCTCTACTGGGGGATCATCAAATTATTCTGCAAACTCCTTGTGTTTCTCATGTGGGATTCACGCAAACATCACTTCTCAGGATCCCTTATCACCCCATTGAAGTATTCACACACACGGTTACTAAGAATATAACTTTGTACTTTCTCTTTGTTTTAGTATTGTGTTTATTAACTAAAACCTCGATAACAGTCTTATCCGATAAATTATCACGGAAATTTCTCTCGTCCTTATGATAAATTACCATAGCATGGAAATTAAAACAAAGCAATGAAGGAGAGGTCAAGAAGATCGAAATCCAACTCACCAGAACGGATTCCACATGCAAAATGATGCCAAAAGAAAATCAAATGCGAGCTATCAAAGTCTATCAAATTCCGTCGCTTGGATTCGTAGTAGGTAAAATGCAAATAATACTCAAATATTTCAGTTAAAGGGCATTTCACATAACAAACGAAATTTCTTTAAACTTTATTAGAAATTTGAAAAACCTCAAAAGAATCATCGAAAATTGAACCAATTATTGTGAATCTATAAAGAAAAATCCACCAATGCCATAAAACTTGAGTAGCTAACTATTTTTTTCCTTGAGAGATGTCCGCTTATAAGGCCAAAGATGTAAAAAAGTTTGATCCACTTCTTCAAAGTAACACTATGGGCATTATTGAAATGCTTGTTGCTTCATTCCATTTTAAACCAAG
This sequence comes from Pseudotsuga menziesii, assembly GCA_001517045.1. Classification (NCBI taxonomy): domain Eukaryota; kingdom Viridiplantae; phylum Streptophyta; class Pinopsida; order Pinales; family Pinaceae; genus Pseudotsuga; species Pseudotsuga menziesii. Next base: position 306,971 of record LPNX010954282.1, read on the forward strand.
ACCAAAATGTCCTTAAGAGTACAAAGAAAGTTAGCTTTTGTGTTAAGATTGATATCCACTTCTTGTGCCTTGGATGTTCTTGGTAAAAATGAGGTTTTGGATGGGGGGGTTGTCTAGAACAACCTTGTAGGTTGACATTTTGGTAACACCGTGATAGGTGGTATTGTACTACCTTTCTGTAAGGGGGTGTAGGGGGGGTGGGGGAGCTACTAAACCCAATGGCCATATCATTCAATGTAAAACCCAATGGATAACAATATTTTTATGGTAAACAACTCACAACCTCTATTACTTGTTATTGAATCCAATATCTCAAGTTTTGCAGTATCCATAAGTATTATGACATGTATCATCATTGTGGACATCGACGTTGTCATCATCATCATCAATGCCATATGGTACATCAACATCATCTTTATCACCATCCTCATTATCATCATCATCGTCAGCATTAAGTACATCATCAAAAAAATCATTGTCACCATTGTCATTATGGTCACACATATGACATTAGTGTTCTTAATCACTCATCGACATTAAGATTCAAGTCATGTAATTTTTAAGGTCATTTATATGTTGTTACAACCATTTCGATGATAATAGGGTTGTTTAGATGTCGTTATAGACATTTAGGTGCCATTAGAATCAATTAGGACCCAAAAGTGATACCACATGCATAATCATTGTTGACATCCACATCCACATTGTCATCATCATCATACAATAAATCAACATCATTGTCATCATCGTAGTCATCATTAATATAATTGCGATAATAACGAGCAAGTAGCCATACTACCTCAGAAGAATGGATGATATAGTCTTATACTTATCAAATCATATCCATACAATCCATCATAATTATCTTAATGCATCATCGTCATGTTGTTAGGGCCAATCATATGCCATTAGGGTCTATCAAATGTTGTTGGGGACACTCAAATGCCATTAGATCAATTTAGGTGACATTAAGCTAATTTACCCCTCATTAGGATTAATCAAGATCCAAAAGTTCCATGATTACGATCATTTAGATGCCACTATGATAAATAAATATCCAAAATTACTATCACATGAATCAAGATCATTGATATATTTGATGTTATGTTGGACATTTTCTGAACACAATTCCTAGCTCTAAACCTAGTGCAATTCCTAGCAAGGTTCCTTTCGAAATTTCTGGCATTATTCTAGGCGCTATATGTGGATCTATACTTGGTGCTACATTGGATGTTTTCTAGGCACAATTCCTGGCTCTATACTTGATGCTATGCTGAATTTTTTTCGTGTCGAAATTCATGGCACAATTTTTGTCGCTAACCTTGGATTAATATATAGTGATATGCTATTCAAGACGTTTTTTTGGAGGCTATTATTAAAGTTATATGGGATGCTTTTTTGGATGCTAATTGGGATGTTAATTGGGATGCTAATTGGGACGATAATTGTGATTCTAATTGGGATGCTAATTGAGGCGTTAATTGGGATGCTAATTATTTCCCAAAATAGTGCCAACTTTTAAAAAGGGATGCTAATTGGGATGCTAATTGGGATGCTAATTGGGACGCTAATTGGGATTCTAATTGGGATGCTAATTGGGATGCTAATTGGGGCATTAATTGGGATGCTAATTACCATCCAAAATAGCGCCAGATTTTAAAAAGGGATGCTAATTGGGATGCTAATTGAAATGCTGATTGGGATTCTAATGGGGGTGATAATTGGGATGTTAATTGGGACATTAATTGGGATGCTAATTAGCGTCCAAAATAGTGTCAAATTTTAAAAAGGGACGCTAAATGGGATGCTAATTGGGATGTTTATTGGGATGATAATTGGGACGCTAGATGGGATGCTAATAAGGACGCTAATTGGGATGCTAATTAACGTCCAAAATAGCACCAACTTTTAATAAGAGACACAAATAACGCCATTAAAAGCGCCATCTCGTGGAAAAGCATCTAATTTGTCCAAAAAATGATGAAAAATACACTAAAAGTGATAGTGGACGCTAAAAACGAAGCTAAAAGAGACACTAATCACAGGGTTTTGTTGTAGTGCAAAATACCCCAAAAAGCGGAAGAAACAGACCTGGAAATCAAAATTCACCGTGACACTCAGACTATACTTCCAAAAACTGAAAATGCATCTAAAAATAAAATTACAAACTGGAATACAAATTACTTACTTGGCACCACAGGTTACTGGTTGACACTAGAGCATTAGTAGTCCAACACCGCACCTTGCATGCAGGCACATAGTGCCAATACCCCTCCTTGTTAACTGGCAAAGAGCATTGGTACCGCAGGTTGTACAAAGAAAAAGCGTAATGGCCACATTTGGTACAAAAAAAATGTGAAAGAAGAAGTTAGTGACAAATCAATATTAAGATCCCAAATATCAATTGGAAGACCCAGTGAGACAAAGCATGAGTATTTGAAGGTTAAAAGAGGCAGATCGATTGATTTAAAAGAAGAGCTATCAAATAAAAAGAAGATCTATGAAATCAAAATGAAAATGACAATTTCAACTTGCCAAAGACCAAGGATTGTCCCCACCAGAGTTGCTAACTTTGTTTCATGGAAATTATTCAATATATACAGACACAGATTGTTTCCTTAGTTTAAATGGTATAGATATCGGACAAGCACAAACAATAAATATGAAATCTTCCCCTAGTACATCAAATCAGTCTAATATTAAGCTTTCATGCATAATCTAAAGGATGGCATTGTCTCTTGACTGTTCTTTGCTATCCAGCTTATGTACAAGAGGATTCCTACAAGTAGACACATAAGAACAAGCAAAAAAAGTGAAATCAACAAGATGATATGGTGATACTATGTTAATGATCAAGGATAAAAATAATAGATAACATAACATAATGCATGATATCATCTATAGGAAAGAGAGAACATATTTGCATTAAATCAAAAGGGAAAGAATTACAACCAATCCTTGATGTTGCGAAGACTCCCCAATGAACACCTTGCCTCTAAGCCTCACCTAGATTAAGTGCATAAAAGAGTCTAACACTATTTTTCCAGCATGTGGGTTCTCTCACTACATTCTTCCTCCTTCAACCATGAGGGGTGAAGGTATATTTAAAGGCCAAAGAGGATAGAGTAGGTTGAATATTTTGGGGAGAAGGTCAAGAAATCATCCCAAATATGGAGGAATTCGAGTTCCACCAATGCATATTAGTTGGTATGAGGCTCCACGAGGGTTTCTTCTAGAAAATTCTCAATATCTTCTCTTTTTTTCATTTTTGTGAAGGGCACCACACTTTGCAAGAAGGCAAGGAGCGTTGTGAAGGGGGTAACTCCTGTTGCATGAAGTGAGACAGTGGCAACACCACACTTTGCTAGTGTGCAAGGTGTGTTGTTTACTTGGTAACACCTCTTGTCAATGGGTAAGGTGTGGTGGTGGTTCAAAATATGGAAAAACACAAGGATAAAATATTTTTCCACTCATTCTGGGCATTCATACTTGGAGGGATTGGAGAAAACACTGATCCTATACCTATTTCATGAGAATGATGATGACGAGATTTAGTTGTAATAAAAATACTAAAAGGAATCATTGGCAAAGACAAGAAAATAGAGGAGAGGTTGTTCCCTCTTGGTCGTTTAAAGAAGGTGATGTACCATGGGTTTTGAAGGAAGATTATCTTTATTTGTAAAGTGAAGTTATATTGGGTGTGAAGGTGCCTTATTTATTAGGGTATACTCTATGGCACTACTTCACTATAGATGAATGTTTGTTGGCTTTGAAATCACATGACCATTTGAATGTTCTAAGGGTACATATGTCAATTTTTTTTTTAATTTTTTTAAGTTTACCCCACAAGTTAAAACTATTAGAATGTTGAGAATATGATAAAATCACACAACAATACAAAACATTCATAGCATGAATTGATCTATCCTTGTATCATAATAAACAACAAAAAACAAGATAAAAAATGGAGATAAAAGAAGAGACAAGAGAACACCATATATACATGGTAAAGTCCCAAATGGAGAAACATTTATGGGAAAGTTGAAATATTATTAATTATAAATAAATTCTAATCTTACACTAGAGCTCCCACACATGAGAATCACATCCCACTCCATAATCACATTACATGACACATCCTTGTGTTCATATGTGAATGTTTGATGAATTTACAATGACTCTTCACCTCATTATATACCAATAGTTATTAGAGGAGTTACATCCCATAACATATGTGGGATAAATGTAATTTCATCTCTTTATATAATAAAAGGTATTAAGAATAAATTATTTCAAAATACATATGGGATAACTCGTTTACATAAGCTTGGACATTGTTACCTTCCAAATACATTCATTAATCATTACATATTCCAACACTCCTCCTTAATGATGACTGAGAGATGGAATACAAAAAAGGAGAAAGATGGATTTACATATCACCCCCCTTGATGACAACTTCCAGAATGCCCATAAGTTGCGAATAAAAACACACTTCGCCTCATGGAGTAGATGAAGATAACAATCGCTTCTCACTGAACCATGAAATTGCACCTGGACCAAGTTGTATGATGGAACCCACCACAATAGTAAATGGCCAATACAACGGAACATTTGGTGACAAGCTCCAACTGTAAAATGCCTATATCTAAAGAGAAGCAATAATGACTACTAAATCCAACAAAAAAATTCCTAGAACATGTGGCAAGAGATCCAACTGTAAATTTCCTAGATCTAAAAGAGAATCCATATTGGATACTAGATCCAATTGTAAAATGCCTGGAACACCACAACTGTCATCACAACCAAAAATCAATTGATAGTTGAAAGATGCAATAAAACTCTACAATAGACCTCATCATGAATAAAAGACCCCAATGATATACCATCGAATATGATATTGTGCAGATAATCATCACGACATTAATAATAGAAGATGGTGCTTCATAAAATTATATTTGGAATATGATGATTGAGATTGCATTACATTTCCCCTTGAATGACAACTTCAAACATCCTAAAATAAGCAAATAGGATAACACTTTGCTTCAAAGGACAAGATGGTCAACATGGAACAATGTTGAAAGAACAAAGATAATCAAAAAATTTGTTTAATATGGGAAGGGATACTGAAACCAATCTTCCCCATAACTCTTCACAAATACATAGGAAGTGAAGTAAGCAGAGAGCTAATCTACACATAGAACTTCCAAGAGTAAAACATAAACATGATAATCCCAACACATGATATATGAAATGATAATATGAGATTGCTCAAGACCATATATATATTGGGTAAAAGGTGATCAAAATAAACATGACATGATATATAAATATATATCAAAATGTTTAACACAATCAACATATAACAAATTATGATCAAATCATGATATCACTTATACAAATATGAAATTAGTAGTCATTAAGCATGGTTCATTAACATGGGTTAATTTCTTGTTATCATCCTTTTAAGATGCAAGATATGAATTCCCTAAAAATTTTAGTGCTTCCATATAGGAATGTTAAATACAAGTGATACAGAACTAGATACAATCTCTGTAACACATGATAAAGAAACTAAACCTTAATAAAAATACAAGAATCTGACAAGCCATTATACTATAAATTTCATATCACATAGATTCAAAGATTTGTTTTACTCAAGAAATTAATAAGAACAAATATGATCACATAATATAAAATATCACATAAATGGAAAATTTTAGTCATTAAGCACTTGTTAAATTAGTGGGAATTAAATGGTTTCTTGCTCTCATCATAAGAAATGATAGAGATATATTATGTCAAAGAAGGCATCTACCACGAAGATAGGATAACGAGAATTAAATAGGAACAAATAAAACCTTTAGAATCAACATTAAATGGACTAAGAAACTAATATCTAATGTAACAAAAAAAATATAGTGACCAAAAGCATATGCAAGATGTCCAAACACTAAATATACATTATTTAGGAAAATTTGAATTTAGAAAAGGGAATCTAAATATGCAAGAGCATAATGAGAAAGATATGATACCATATTAGAAGCATAAATATTATTATAAGTTTTAGAATAATCAACCCATAGTTACCTACATTTGACATTAATTAATCATTTTTGTCTTATTACCTAGATTCTTAGATTCCATTCTATGGTAATTGCCTTCTACATGTCCTAGAAGTCAACACATGCTAAAAATGAGTCATGGAGTGCTTGGGAAACATCTTGGAAACCAATTTTAGCAAGTCTTCTTTATTCCTGATTCCCTAAAGCGCATATCTGATTTTTTTTAAAAGCTACCTTGCTTTATTGCTGATTTAAGGAAAAAGGAAAAGCTAGTCTAGGTGTAACTACCTTATTTTTTGCCCACATCATCCTCCCTATGTTTCTCCAAATAAAAGCATGTCTGGGTTGTCTTTCCATCCCTCTTTATATTTCCCACTTGACTTAGAAAATTTGTGACCATCTTCATAGATTTGGAAACTACTTTATGCACCTATGGGGGATTTGACTAGATTTGGAAAGCCTGATTTTTGACTATTTTGAATGGCATCCTTGTGCATTCGAACCTATTGTTAGTGCTGGGATTGATCCCATAGGTTGGTAGAAAAGGGTTCTCCCTCGAGAAACAACAAAACCACTTTAGACTACGCCTTTGGCCTGACACAGTTAGAGAGGGATCTCTCGCTTACTCTCCAGATTTACTCACGTAAGATATTCGATTACTAATGGTCAGGAGGCCAGAATTGTGAATAGGGTGGGTGTGTTGATGTAATATGTAGGTGGGACTATCAGAGAAAGGAACCATTGGGCAATGGAGTTAACGGTCCGGGTAGGGAACACATTACAGGAGGTAAAGAATGGTGTAAATTTACAAACAGAGGCCAGATAGTCATCCATCTTGCAATCACGATATATTTAGTAGGTGATTAGTAGATGAGAGGAAACAACCCATCACACAGAGCATCTACAGGATGAATTCTGTGTGACTTTAGAATAAATCTTTAATTAATATATGAAACAATAGACGAAGCATAGCATGCATGAATTCCAAATTGTTATACACTTATTTTAGACATGAAAGAAACTAACAAACTGGAATGAAAATAGGATGAACATTTCACGTAAGAAAAGATGACATAGGAATATCTGCCATGAAATACAATCCTTCCTCTGCAAATTTATTCATAACACAAAAACTAGAGACTAATTATAATGGAGATCCTCAACACTTGAAAGTTTCCCAACCAACCTCTATCTCCCTCTATCAGGAGTATATTTATACTATTTTAGCACCGAGACTATTCTCCGAAAAAAAACCTAAAAGCTGTTTTTAGTCACAATCAGACACTAATAGTTCTAGAATGTGGTACTATTGCCATGATTTACAAATAGGAACAAACATTGTGGGGCTGCCGCATATGGTAATTCAGACTGATAGTGCAAATTTTTCTTCATTCAGGTAATTTGGTATGAAAACTATCTTTATATCGCTTGCTGGTGATCTGTTGCTGACTCGAACTGCTCTTTGACATGCCTAATGGCTTCCTTTGACTGGCCTACCTTCTTCAAACCATGGCACTCAAAGGCTGACAAGAAACCCCACGCTCCGGTACCCAGCCATTTTCCAGTCCCTCTCTCATCTGGTAACATGGTTATAGGAGGGAATTGGAAAAAGGGTGGCCATGTATTTGATGATGATAAGTCTTTGAAGTGGCTTATCATTCTTGTACAACTCTCTTCCTCCGATGAGGAAGGTTCTCTCACAGACCGCACGGCTGGGTGTGGGTTTGACCTCATCCTCGCCCCCAGTAAAGTTGTTAAATGGAGATTATAGGGGAAGTGATGAAGGCTTCAGAACTCTACTATCCTAGATCGATATTTTTCTCCAACAGCTCAACCATTGTTGTGTGTTGGGACTTAGGAGGCCATGACTGCAACTAGAGGTGTCAGAGGGAAGTCCTTGGGATGTAAAAACCCACGTAGAGTGCATCCGAAGGTAGGGCTGAGTGGAAACAGGTGAATCTCCCTAGGTGTTTAACATCTCTGCCCCGGTGGTTGGCACTTTCCTGGTGTAGATAACCAAGACGATGAAGAAACATAGTTTTTTGTTTGCCAACCATCAATACCGCTTGTCGAACTAGCTTCTCAAACCACACAGCCAAGGATGTCTATGAAAGAATGCAACACTTCTCGTAATTCAACCTTTCTAGTCTATCTCTCACCATCTACCCATTTCCATACTTCAATAGTTTCAGAAGGTGGCACTATAAAGGGCAAGTCGAGTCGACCTGGAGATGGCTATACACTTGAATACCGGTCATCGTGACAATAGCATGTGTGACATCGGGGCGAGGATCTTCTCCTATGATGTTCAGTTATCTTATTTGACATGGAAAAGACTTTAAGCACTTCCTGCGTGGCTGCCTAGCTAGTTTAAAGCATTTGGATCTAACCTTTCTTGCCCTTTCGCTTACAGTGATGGTGGTGCTGAGTGGATCTAGTTTGCGGTGTCTCTTTGCTTCATGTAGAGGCAATATTCATCACTTAAAAACCTAAAATTCCTGCTTCCCTACTAATTTTTCCTACATGAGCTACGTGCCAAACTTGTGGAGCTGAGAAAGTTGGTGATATTGGACATGATCTTCACCCTAGGCCTATCACAAATGGTGTCGGGGAATCATTTAATATACCGGGAGGCAGATCATGCATGGGAATGTCTCTTCTACTGTCAGATCTGTGCTGGATGTGATACCTATATCCTTGAGGCCCTTTTCATCCCTCTGATTATGGGGTCTTTCACATCCGTCGTCCACATTTCTTTAACTTCTTCCACCAATTCGTCTTTCCTGGATCCAGCGAGAAGCTCTAAACCGTGGTATGTTTCTTATCCATCGATCGAGATCGACCTCTCCATGCAACCATTGATCAGAGCGGACCATACCACTTTTTGTGAATTGAGACCCAGACCTTATCCGCACTAGTTCAGATTGCGAAATGAACCATGACCATAGATCTATCCCCGCCTTTGTCATGACCGTTGATCTTTGAAACCAGTACCACTTTTCACAATTTGGAATCACGACTTTACCCACACAATTTTGGTTCATGAAATCAGCTAGGGCTGTAGATTTTCTCATGCTCTCATCTCCGTTGTTAGACATTTCCTCCTTTTAACCTGTTTCACAATTTGGGAAATTTACTTCTACCGAGCATGTTTTCCCAGCGATACCGTTTCAGGCCGTCGATCAGGATTTTCCTGGATCTCAGCCTTTCATTTCTTGTCCCCTTTAACAGGCTTCACGAATACCCCACTTAGATATTTCCTTGCACCTTTCGGCCTATGGAACCATACTCCATCATCGATCTTCTTCATTGCGCTTCTGGATCATTGATCTACGACACCTCTTTATCTCATTTTCACTGCTGCAATGCCTTGAACTTTGGAAGGATATACCACCGTAGATCAAGCCCTCTTCTTCATCTGACGGTATCAACTGATGAAAACTATCCATTGGATAACCTGAATGGTTTCCCTATAATTCTTCATTGAACAAGACCCTTCTGAATTCTTCCTGGCCCATAACTCGACCATTGCAAATGGAGTGCTAACACCTCTCATGTAATTATTTATTTGAGCAGCTTATTAACTCAAAAGGTTGGCTATTGTACACTTACTCAATATAGATTAGTGTTATGCTCCAATTTTAGTCTCCTTTGGTGTGAACTTTGCATGTTTTATTAGCAATTTTGTGAGTGTTATTGTTCTATCTCATGGGTTCAATTTCCACATAGTATCAGAGCCTTTGTAGATCTATTTCTCTCCTTCCAAATTGTTATTGCAGGTTTGACATCATTGAATGGGAACACATTCTACTGATTGGAGGGCACATCTACCTGTTACCACCTAAGTTGTACTTAGTGGTTTTTTATCAAGTGAGCCTGGTGAAGCGGACAAGGATAACTTGTTCGGACTTCAAAAGACCTGTGGAAGTACTTCTGGGAAGTGCTTGTTGTACTATATCACATGTTCATACCCCATGGGGGAATTGTAATAAATTTTCTAGCATGATAGTGTCTGTAAAAGACTCGGTCTCTTAGACTTCATTTGTCAATCCGATCAGCCCAGGGTGTTTTTTCCCTTGGTTATTATTGGTTGTTGAACAAATGACTGATAATTTCTAAGTTTTTCACTCCATACCTGCAAAGTTGGGGTGGTCGGCTTGGCATTTAGGCCTATTGAGGTTATTAGAGTCTATGTGTCAATGTATAAGCATGCTAGACATCATTTTTGAGTCATATGAACATGTCTAAGTCCCCCTAGGTGTTTTTCAATTTTTCAATTTTTTAGTTTTTTCAGTGTTTTTTATTAAATTTTAATTTTTCCAAAACTTAGGCTATTTTTTAATAGTTTAATTGGAAAAATTGATTTTGTAATAAAAGTGGGCCAAATAATTGGTTTCAGTCATGTAGGTGCTCATTTTCAAGCTAAGAGCACCATGTAAACCCATGGACCCACTATTTCCTAGTTTTGAGTGATTTTCCATCACTCAAGTCAGAAAGCCCCAAAAATCAATTATTGATTATTTTAATTAATAAATTGATGAATAATGGAGCAAATCCAAAATCCAAAATCAGTGGATTCTCAGCTGATTTGATTGAAATCAGTCAGATCTGAAGCAGATTGACTGGATCTGACAAATACTTGACTCAAGGAGGTGATCAAATCAGATCCAGAGTTGATCTTCAGCATCCTTTATGGGGGATTTCACCCTCCCTCTCTCCTCCACACATTTTTGGCTCATCTGGATGAGTTTTGGTGGATTCTTCAGTCAATAGGTTGAGGTGTCACTCAGATCAGCCCCCCGATTGACAGTTGCACTCAGTGAGACTCAGATCTGGCTCAGCTAGACATAGATCAGGCATTGATGGACTCTCTCTCAGCTGATTTGATGTATCTCCTTGGGATTTGCGCCCCCCCTGGGCTGGATGGCTTGTATTTTGTATATATCTAGGCACAACCTCCTCTTCCAAGCTAGTTAGAACTGGGATTGAGGTGCTGCTGCTATTGTATTATTGTAATTCTTCATTTGAAATAAAGAAAAGATTTGGAGGCAATACAGTGTGGTGCCATTACATGTGTGGATGATTATTGCCATTGTTTTACTGAGGTAACCTGTATCTGTGGTCATTTTTTGCTAATGTCTTGTAGATCTGTGGTTAATATTGGTAATTAGCTTATTACAATCTTGATAGGAAAGGTGTTTTTCAAGAGGTTTATTGACTGTCACTCTCCTTTGATGCATGTTTAGAGATCTAGATTTAGCATGTCCTATAAGCTTATATGCATGTTATCTTGAATCTCTTTGTATGTACTAATCAGATCTCATAAGTTTCTTGGCAAGTTCTTTGATTTCAGCTGAGTTGCAGGTTCACACTTTGGAGAGGATGCTGATCTAGTTTGTTTCTTCATTCTCTTCAAAAACTTCCAAAAGGCATAGTCCCTCGACATTCCACCTGAAAGCTCCACTGTGGATCTTCAAGGAAAACAACACTTTTCTCCTCTTCTTCTTCCCTCAAAATCAACACTTTACCCGGTTACTTTTTCAGTTCATAGCTGTGATTTCATTTGTATCTGTTTCATCAAAGTAAAATATAAATAGATCTAATATTTCATAGCTCATATCCTAGATCTGGCACTTAAAAAAGTTTCATAAGCATCCTAGATCTAGCTGTAGGGAAATCGTCTTTTTTGCATGAATTTTAAAGAAAACTTGTAGATCACATGCATTAGATTTCCTTTCGCAGTTATAAAATTTAATATTATGAAATATCAGTGCACTTTAATTGGCTGCACAAACAGCAAGCCAACATCCCAAAGAAATCTTGCTTTCCTTGGTTCCTTTTTTGCCGGTTTAGCTAGTTTAACCGCATTATTTTTTGAGATAAAGTAGGCTGATACAAAGGTACTCTTAAAGTGATTTTGGGAATATGTTATTCTAACTTGCTCAATTTCCTTTAGCAGGTCTGACAGAAAGAAAAGGAATATGCTGTTCGAAGTGGTCTCAGGAGCATTCAAATCCCCCCAGGGGTCTCCCTTTTCACTAAAAAATCTTAATTCTTTTTTGCAAAATTGTAAAAACTTGGTTTCAACCTGTATAAGGACCAAGAAAGTTCTGATTTATCATTTCTCTGATATTGTAACCGCTGTAATAAAATTATTCTTTGAATAGGCTCTTTCGAGTCCATTCCCCATCCCCCCTGGGGGGATTTGCTTCGGTGTCCTTTTTGTGCTTTTCCTCATTTATTTTTTAAACTAGTATTGATCTAATCTGCAGGGTAGGATAATTTATTTCTTTACTAATTCAATATTCCATATCTTACATTTTAAAGTAATCATAAGACTTACCCCACGATTTCCCGATTGACCCAAAAGGGGAAAGAGATTCATGGTAGGATTAATTAAGAAACTAGAACTGTGTATCTATTTTATTTTTGCTATCATTTGTTTATTACCAACTTTAAAATTAACCCCTCTTCGATTCCCTGATTGAGATCCACTTGGATCAAAAGAGGTTCTTGGAGGATTTTCTTTTAAACAAGAACATCCAGTTTAAAACTTACTAAAATTGACAAGACTCCAGTGTGTATGCTCTACTCTTGGCTGCGGTTCGTCCGATCAGTCAAGCTGTATCAAAAGCACTTGGGTGACTAGTATAATTAGGACTCACTCTCCCCAACTGACAAACCATCAGGTGAAAATCCAACACCTAGATCAAACCTTTACGGTGGAAAAATACCCAAAGGAAGCGGGAACTTACTGAAAAGTGACCTCGGGGCGTCGATCTCTGTCACACCCTAATGGGTGCATTATGAACAATAGCCCCAGAGACTCCATTTCAGCCCACATATTCCTTGCGGGTAGCCGTGAAGGTTTAGTTTTGGACACACTCCAAGTACTCTCGGGTATATCTGGAACCACCCCCCCCCTTAGCCTAATTTAATCAACTCATACTTCAATTTTAACTTAAAACATACCAAGATGCAATCGCAAAACATTCACTTCAAGCATATGCAAGCATATTGATCTTATTGATTTGACTCCATTCTAAGGCACTGGTCATTTTTTGCTTTATATATATTTATTGTGTATCAACTTTGTGCTTTCATGTGTTTATCTTCATATCTTGTCATCTTTAATTGTCTATAGTTAAAATATTCAAACTCCTAAATAACCGATTTAGTTTAACATCACCACACTAAGAAATCATCCTTAGTAATTTAATAGGGTCTACCCCCCTTGGCTTCGTTAGGAGTTGAGCCTAAATGGAGGAGTCAAGAACAAGGTGACAGCCTTGACTCGAGACTTTCCCCCAAGGACACATCGAGTGGCTTGAAGATTTCTGCCACGTGACCCAGGTGTGTGAAAGGCAGCAACACTTTTTGGCGCCGTTGCCGGGGATAAATCTTTTTATTCCCGAGTATGACTTAGCTTAACTTTTTTCTAAAACAACTAAAAAGATAAAAACATTTGATTGATCTAGTCTTTAAAAAACATAAAAATTAAAACTCGATCCATCTACCGACTCCACTGTCTAACATCCCTTCAAGAATTTCTACCCGAAGAAACCGCCGACAATTATTCAGTCCTCTCCCTGATCCCGAAAGGTTTATTAGGGAAAGATTGAATATGCAGACTTCTCATAGAAACCTTGAAGATTTAGGAGACCAATCCCTCTCAGATATCCATCACATATTTGTAGAGAGTCATGTTCACTAATCTCAAGAAATGACAGAATTTTACAAACCCCTTGACTTTTCTTAGATAGCAGGTAGTCCTCATTACATTCCGAATGATGCTATCAAGAAGCTCCCCAGGTTCGAGGGAAATAATGCTACCACTGCCAAGACTCATCTCCAAAAGTTTGAAAGGCACCTAGTCAGTTACTGCGATAATGTTGCCTCTAACCATGAAGATATCAAAATGAAGCTCTTTGCTTTATCCTTAGAGGATGATGCTGTAGAATGGTATGAAAACCTTGGTGATGATTCATATAAAACCCTTAATGAATTCCTAGCAGGTTTTAAGAAGAAATGGGGGGAAAGGAAAGAACCAAGACATTTGCTTGCTGCCCCTCATGATATAAAGAATATGGAGATTGAAACCATGGATGAATTTAATACTAAGTTCAGGCGTGTGGTTGCGGACCTCCCTAGAGAAATCAAACCAAGAGATGCCTCCATCCTCATATATTACATCGAAGCTTTCACTGGTGATTTGAGGTACCAGTTAAGGGACAAAGAGCCGACCGATCTAAAAACTGCTCAGGAATTGGCCGAGAAAATAGAAAGGAATATGCAGTCTTTAGGAGAATCCAACATTCCAGGTTACACTAGGGGAAACACTTCATACAACAAAGAAAAGGGAAAAGCCTTTGAATTAGAGGAAAAGGCAACCTATAAAGACCCCATGGAAAAGGTAACTAGCTTATTGGAAAAATTCATGACAAACCAATCTAAGCAATTGAATAAAATTCAGAACATAATAGTTACATTGGAGAGAAATAATGGACATAGGAATTTTCAACCAAAATAGAATCAAGTATATCAAAGGAATTTTCCTCAGCAAGAGCCTAGGATTCCAAACCAGTTAGACTCAACTAACCTGCTAGATGAAATAATTCCATGGTGCAGACCTTGTGAGCAATTCCACCCAGAAAGCACTTGCTACATAGCAAACTAGGTTATAGAACATGGGATGGCGGAGGTCAGTAACCAGGAAACAAATTCAAGCAAGCCAGACCATATATACATGGTAGGCCAGGCCTACCCTTTGTCACCATCTAAATAGTACAAGCCTGAGGATGAAACCATTGCAGAATCTTATAGTGAAACTTATGATGAAAACTGTAATATACATGATGGGACTCCTATGTGTTCTCCATATAATGATGACAGTTTGGAAGGTTTACTACCTTGTGACCTTTTCTCTGAAGAAGATAAGTATGAAAATGAGGACAAGTATAGCTTGGAGCATGATACAAGTGACAAAGACTCCCTTATCCTCGACAAAGATGTTGATGAGGAATACCGGACATTCATGGAAAATCCAGTCTATGACATGAATAAAGAGGAAAATAATGAACCAGAAACCTTTGATGGTTTTGTTGATGGCATATCTAAGGAAGAGAGCATGGACCATGTGGCCTTGGGAAACTTTGATATGAAAAAGGAGCATGCAGTTTATCCACATGATTAGTCTCAGACATATATCGATATCAGTAATGAAGACAAAGAGAACTCGATATCAGAACCTGATATCCGCAATGGGGAATCCATCACATTTAACATAGATGATGGTGATGACTATTGGGATTTTTGTGGATATCTTATTAAGAATCCTATCTATGCTATATCCAGCAAGGGGAGTGTCTGTTTAGAGATTTGTGGAAGTAAAATCTACTATACTTCCATAGAGGGAAGTATGAATCTAGAGACCTTGGAAAATCCTAGTATGGAAAAGCAGCATTCAAAACTCTTATATGATCATTTAGAGTCATATCATGCAGAGCCGCACAAGGGTATAAGTAATGAAGAGATGGAGAAGAAATTTTGTGAAAAGACAGATGTGATGCAATTATTAGAATATCAGTCTCAACTATCATCTTCACATATAGAGTTTCCTCATGACTTGGAGCTGCTTGGGGCTTATACAGTGAATTATCATCCGGCGAGCCTTGATGATCAGTATGATGGTGTAGTCAATCTGCCTCATCATTCCAATTTGTACATCAACCCTATCCAGTCATGGATAGAAGCAGCCTGCGTAAGCACTTACCAGTTTGGGAGGAAGTTTGAAGACATTATTCATGCCTATGATTTCCCATCCATCCCGCCCCTTCTGGATCATCACGTAGGTTTGCATTTTCTGAATAAAGTATCCTTACTTTGGAAGGTAACCAAAGACAAGGAAATTTTTTTTTATGTTAATAAAATTCTTAGGTGGTTACATTGGATTTCTGATTACACTTAACCCTTTTTATGTCATGCTTAGAGTAGGAAAATAAGCTCCTTGAAAGAGAGCATTTACTTTCTGCATTTCTATTTTATACTTAGCTATAATAAAACTTTGCTTCTTTTAGTTAGTTACATTTATTTTGTTTAAATAAATCAGCTTAATGGTTCATTTGGTTTTTTATAAAACTTGTGCTACTGAGGTTTTTCTTGTCAAGTTGAGATGTTTTTACAGGGTATATAAACCAGAGATTATGGTGTTCTCGTATCCTCTCCTTTCCTCAAAGACCAAATCGAGCACACGTCCCATAGTTGGAGCCAGAATGTTACCACCTAAGTTGTACTTAGTGGTTTTTTATCAAGTGAGCCTGGTGAACCGGACAAGGATAACTTGTTCAGACTTTAGAAGACCTGTGGAAGTACTTCTGGGAAGTGCTTGTTGTACTATATCACATGTTCATACCCCATGGGGGAACTGTAATAAATGTTCTAGCATGACAGTGTCTGTAAAAGACTCGGTCTCTTAGACTTCATTTGTCAATCCGATCAACCCAGGGTGTTTTTTCCCTTGGTTATTATTGGTTGTTGAACAAACGACTGATA
>LPNX010954282.1:323959-336918 GCA_001517045.1 Pseudotsuga menziesii
GTGCAAATCCAAAATCATAAATCAGTGGATTCTCAGCTGATTTGATTGAAATCAGTCAGATCTGAAGCAGATTGACTGGATCTGACAAATCCTTGACTGAAGGAGGTGATCAAATCAGATCCAGAGTTGATCTTCAGCATCCTTTATGGGGGATTTCACCCTCCCTCTCTCCTCCACATGTTTTTGGCTCATCTGGATGAGTTTTGGTGGATTCTTCAGTCAACAGGTTGAGGTGTCACTCAGATCAGCCCCTCAATTGACAGTTGCACTCAGTGAGACTTAGATCTGGCTCAGCTAGACATAGATCAGGCATTGATGGACTCTCCCTCAGCTAATTTGATGTATCTCCTTGGGATTTGTGCCCCCCCTGGGCTGGATGGCTTGTATTTTGTATATATCTAGGCACAGCCTCCTCTTCCAAGCTAGTTAGAATTGGGATTGAGGTGCTGCTGCTATTGTATTGTTGTAATTCTTCATTTGAAATAAAGAAAATATTTGGAGGAAATATAGTGTGGTGCCATTACATGTGTGGATGATTATTTCCATTGTTTTACTGAGGTAACCTGTATCTGTGGTCATTTTTTGCTAATGTCTTGTAGATCTGTGGTTAAGATTGGTAATTAGCTTATTACAATCTTGATAGGAAAGGTGTTGTTCAATAGGTTTATTGACTGTCACTCTCCTTTGATGCATGTTTAGAGATCTAGATTTAGCATGTCCTATAATCTTATATGCATGTTATCTTGAATCTCTTTGTATGTACTAATCAGATCTCATAAGTTTCTTGGCAAGTTCTTTGATTTCAGCTGAGTTGCAGGTTCACACTTTGGAGAGGATGCTGATCTAGTTTGTTTCTTCATTCTCTTCAAAACCTTCCAAAAGGCATAGTCCCTCAACATTCCACCTGAAAGCTCCACTGTGGATCTTCAAGGAAAACAACACTTTTCTCCTCTTCTTCCTCCCTCAAAATCAACACTTTACCCAGTTACTTTTTCAGTTCATAGATGTGATTTCATTTGGATCTGTTTCATCAAAGTAAAATATAAATAGATCTAATATTTCATAGCTCATATCCTAGATCTCACACTTAAAAAAGTTTCATAAGCATCCTAGATCTAGCTGTAGGGAAATCATCTTTTTTGCATGAATTTTAAAGAAAACTTGTATATCACATGCATTAGATTTCCTTTCACTGTTATAAAATCTAATATTCTGCAATATCAGTGCACTTTAATTGTCTGCACAAGCATCAAGCCAAGATCCCAAGGAAAGCTTGCTTTCCTTGGTTCCTTTTTCGCCGGTTTAGCTAGTTTAACCGCATTATTTTTTGAGATAAAGTATGCTGATCCAAAGGTACTCTTAAAGTGATTTTGGGCATATGTTATTCTAACTTTCTCGCTGTCCTTTAATAGGTCTGACAAAAAGAAAAGGAAGATGCTGTCCGAAGTGGTCTCAGGAGCATTCAAATCCCCCTAGGGGTCTCCCTTTTCACTAAAAAATCTTAATTCTTTTTTGCAAAATTGTAAAAACTTGGTTTCAACCTGTATAAGGACCAAGAAAGTTCTGATTTATCAGTTCTCTAATATTGTAACGACTGTAATAAAATTATTCTTTGAATAGGCTCTTTCGAGCCCATTCCCCATCCCCCCCGGGGGGATTTGCGTCGGTGTCCTTTTTGTGCTTTTCCTCATTTATTTTTTAAACTAGTATTGATCTAATCTGTAGGGTAGGATAATTTATTTCGTTATTAATTCCATATTCCATATCTTACATTTCAAAGTAATCATAAGACTTACCCCACGATTTCTCGATTGACCCGAAAGGGGAAAGAGATTCGTGGTAGGATTAATTAAGAAACTAGAACTGTGTATCTGTTTGCTTTTTTATATTATTTGTTTATCAGTAACTTTAAAATTAACCCCTCCTCGATTCCCCGATTGAGATCCACTTGGATCGAAAGAGGTTCTTGGAGGCTTTTCTTTTAAACAAGAACATCCAGTTTAAAACTTACTAAAATTGACAAGACTCCAGTGTGTATGCTCTACACTTGGCTGCAGTTCGTCCGATCAGTCAAGATATATCAAAAGCACTTGGGTGACTAGTATAATTAGGACTCACTCTCCCCAACTAACAAACCATCAGGTGAAAATCCAACACCTAGATCAAACCTTTACGGTGGAAAAATACCCAAAGGAAGCGGGAACTTACTGAAAAGTGACCTCGGGGCACCGATCTCTGTCACACCCTAATGGGTGTGTTACGAACAATAGCCACAGAGAGTCCATTTCAGCCCACATATTCCTTGCGGGTAGCCGTGAAGGTTTAGTTTGGACACACTCCAATTACTCTCGGGTATATCTGGAACCCCCCCCCCCTTAGCCTAATTTAATCAACTCATACTTCAATTTTAACTTAAAACATACCAAGATGTAATCGCAAAACATTCACTTCAAGCACATGCAAGCACATTGATCTTATTGATTTGACTCCATTCTAAGGCACTGGTCATTTTTTGCTTTATATATATATATTGTGTATCAGCTTCGTGCTTTCATATGTTTATCTTCGTATCTTGTCATCTTTAATTGTCTATAGTTAAAATATTCAAACTCCTAAATAACCGATTTAGTTTAACATCACCACACTAAGAAATCATCCTTAGTAATTTAGTAGGGTCTACCCCCCTTGGCTTCGTTAGGAGTTGAGCCTAAACGGAGGAGTCAAGAACAAGGTGACAGCCTTGACTCGAGAATTTCCCCCAAGGACACACCAAGTGGCTTGAATATTTCTGCCACGTGACCCAGGTGTGTGAAAGGCGGCAACACTACTGAGTTATGGACCAATCTTAGAATATCATCTTGACTCCATTCAATTTCTTTGAGTGGAAAGCTGATATGGAGATATTGTTGAGAGCAAAAGGTCTCTAGAGGGTGACTATGGCAACTGAGCCAGAGCCCAATGTAGCTGTAGAGAAAATTAAATGGCACAACAGGAGGGATGAGGCCTATGGTCTTTTGTGTATGAGCATTTCAAGAGACCTCCTCTTCCATATTGATGGATTGCCATCACCTAATAAAGTGTGGGAGAAGCTTGAAGATATTTTTGGAAAGATAGATGAGATGAGAGGACATCAAATTGAGAATGAGCTGATCTCCTTGAGTCCTAGTAGCTTCAAATCATTGCAACTCTAATTTTCCAAGTTTAAGGCCCTTGTTTTGTAGCTAAAATAGTGTGGGATCAAATAGAAGGAAGAGAAACTAGTCTTGGCCATACTCTCTAAGCTTGGTCCTGACTATTTAGTGTTTGTTTCAACCTTCCATGCCACCAAGTTGATAGCAAAAGCCTCGAAGATGCCCAAGCTTACAGAGTTCATGGAATCCCTCACACAGGAGCAAGATAAGTTGGTGATGATGGGCACCATCAAACCTTCCAAAGACCAAGCTTTGGGATCTGGAGATTCAAGGGTGGGTTCAAAAAGCAAGAAAAAATCTAAAAATCCACCTGAGCAAAAGAGAGACAAGTCAAAGTCTCAAGAGGAGCCTCAAAGCTCCAAGAAGAACTCCCAGAAGAAAAATAATAAAGGTGAAATGAGAAAGTGCGCATACTACAGTAAGGGCTATCATCTTGAGAGCTCTTGTATGAAGAATCAAATTGACACATTGACCCAACTACTGGAGAAGAATAACATCTCCCTTCCTGATTGCTCAAAGAAGAAGGAAGGAGGATCAAATTCAGAAGACAGAGAGAGAGAGTGCATGCCTTGGTTGCTGGCAGATAAAGCTCACCTAGCTTCATCATAGATTCTGGAGCTTCTAGACATATGGTTTCTACAAAAGAGACATTCTCCTCTCTTGACATGTCGAAAGGTCCACCAATAATTTTGGGATATGACTCTCTCACTGATAGTTTTGGGAAGGGTAGGATTGATCTTGACCATGGTAGTTTCAATAATGTGTTGTATGTTCTAGGTCTTGCCTCTAATATCTTGTTTGTGTATCAGATGACTCATACTGGGTATCCAAAGAAGGTCATATTCTCCCCTGATAATGTTGAAATCACTAAGATTTCGAATGGTAAAGTCATAGCAAAAGGTGTTGTTGATCACACTTCGAAGGTATACAAGTTTTCCCATTTTCTACCCTACTCAAACCCCTATGCTCTTCCGATTCATGCTAATGAAGCGAGCAAGCTTTGGCATGAAATATTTGGCCATATTAACTACAAGTGTCTTTCTGATTTGAGTGAGAAATATATGGTCATAGGGTTACAAAATATCAAGTTTTCTAAGGGAGTCTGTCAAGGTTGTATCCTAGGAAAACACCCAGAGCACAAGTATGAGAAAGATAGTCATGAGAGACCTCTGCACCTCTTGAGTTCATCCACAGTGACATTGATGGTCCATTCCATCATATGTCCATGATTCAAGCCAAATATACACTCAACTTCATAGATGAATTTTCCAGGTATTGTTGGGTTCACTTCCTAAAGCATAAGTCTGAATTTTTTGACCTCTTCAAAGTTTTTAGAGCCTTGGTTGAAAACCACTATGGGAGGAAACTCAATATCCTCAGATCTGAAAATGGTGGTGAGTATTTCAAGTCTGAGTTCATTCAGTATTGCAAATATGTAGGTATTCAGATGCAACATTCAATGCCTTACACACCACAACAAAATGGTGTTGATGAGAGAAAGAACAGATCACTGAAGGAGATGGAAACCTGCATGATGGAGGCTAAGACTTTGCCACCAAAGTTTTGGGTCGAGGCTATAAATTGTGCATACTACATACAGAACAGGGTGCCTCATAAGCATCTTGATGGTATGACTCATTTCGAAGCTTGGAGTGGGCACAAGCCAGATGTGACCCATTTAAGGATTTTTGGCTCAAAGGATTGGGCTAGAATTCCAACTGAAAAGAGGAAGGCTTTGCAACCCCAAATCCAAGAGTGCCTATTTGTTGGGTATTTTGAATATTCAAAAGGGTACAAGCTGATTAAATTGAGCACTAACAAATATTTCATTGAAAGAAGTGTTCAGTTCCAAGAAGAGCCTTTAGCAGCAGTTGAAGTTGGAGAGTCCTCTTCATCACCAGAACCATTGATTGTAAGTGAAGAGATTAATGAGTTTTATGATTATGATATGTATGATAATGATGATTTGATTTCAAATCCTAACAGTCCTAAATACCAAAATGGGCAGCAAAGACCATTCATGCAGCTGGGGAACTAGTTGGAAATCCTAATGACACTAGGAGGACTAGATCTCAATTTGAGAGTGCCCTTTGTGTGAAAGATCCTCTATTTTGATGATAAGTGCTATCTGATGGTTGAATTAGATCCACATACATATGACTATGCAGCACATGATCCAATATGGAAAACAACCATGAAAGAAGAATTCAGCTCGCTCCAGAAGAACAACACTTGTGAATTGGTTGATCTTCCCCCAGGGAGGAATCTAGTTCAATGTAAGTAGGTTTTCAGGACTAAGTTTGCTGCTGATGGTTCAAATTTGAAATATAAGGAAATATTGGTAGCCAAGGGCTACTCACAAGTACATGGTTTTGACTACAATGAAACCTTTGCACCAGTGGAAAATATTGACTCCATAAGGCTAGCTCTAGCGATTGCAACTTCAAAGCAGTGGAAAGTCCATCACATGGATGTGAAGTGTGCTTTCCTAAATGGAGATCTCATTGAATATATTTAAATGCAGAAACTTGAAGGGTTTGTTTCTAATCCATATTTAGTGTGCAGGTTAAATAAATCATTGGATGGGCTCAAGTAAGCCCCCAGGGCTTGGTATGCCAAGATTGATGGATTTCTGCTGTCACTGAGTTTTGTTTGATGAAAGTATGATCCTAATGTGTATTTGAAGCTGATTCATGGTTATTTGATGATTATTGGATTGTATGTGGATTACCTAATGATTACGGGAAGTTTAAAGAAAGAGATTTCCTCCTTGAAGGATGGAATGAACCATGCATTTTCTATGACATATTTGGGATTGTTGAGCCAATTCTTGGGTCTCGAAATCACTTAATCCCAACATGGAATAAACATACATCAGTGAAAGTATGCTTAATATTTTCTCATCAAATTCAACATGAAATATTGCAATCCAAGCAAGACTCCCTTCCTTTCAGGAGTTAAGCTTGAAGAACCAGGTTCTTCTCCTATGGTAAATAATACAATGTATAGGTAGTTGATTGGGTGTTTGCTTTTTCTTACACACACTTGACCTGATTTATCTTATGCAGTTAGTGTGGCTTTGATATACATGGATCAGCCTCATGAGATCCATTGGAGAGCATCCGAGAGGATCCTAAACTTTGTTCAAGGAACAATAACTCATGGGATCTTCTACAAAGCAAAATCTGATCTTGATTTAATTGGACTTAATGACAGTGATTGGGCATGTGACAACATAGATCAAAAGTCTACATCAGGATATGTGTTCATTCTTGTATAAGGACCAATCAGCTGGTCAAGCAAGAAGCAAAGTTCCATAGCACTCTCATCTACATAAGTAGAGTATAGAGGAGTTGTAAATGCAGCAACTCAATGTTTGTGGTTGCAAGGGATACTTGGAGAATGTGGCTTCGAATCAGAGTTTTCAACTATTATCTACTGTGATAATCAGAGCACCATTAGAATATTCAATGATCCATTTTAGAAACAATGAACCAATCACATTGAGATCCATATGCACTACATCAGATAGCCTGTGCATGATGGTACCATTGTTCTACTCTTTTGTGCATCTTCAGAACAAGTAGCATACATCTTCACCAAATTTTTTTGTGATAAGACCTTCAACAATCTCAAATCACTGCTGGGGATTGCTGATCATGCTGTGAATCATGATTGATGACAAGATTTCCAAATTTTGTTTTTCCTGTCCATGTTTAAGGGAGGATTTTCCCACTGGGTTTTTGCCTCTTTCCTTGGTTGTATGGACAAGCAATATGTAAAGGGTGACTAAGCCTTGTTTCTAGGCCCTATACTTTTCTGATATTTACTTATAAATTAAGGCTTAAGGGGGGGGGGGTTTAGAATAATCAACCCATAGTTACCTACATTTGACATTAATTAATCATTTTTGTCTTATTACCTAGATTCCATTCTATGCTAGTTCCCTTCTACATGTCCTAGAAGTCAACACATGCTAAAAATGAGTCATGGAGCGCTTGGAAAACATCCTAGAAACCAATTTTAGCAAGTCTTCTTTATTCCTGATTCCCTAAAGTGCATATCTGATTTTTCTGAAAAGCTGCCGTGCTTTATAGCTGATTTAAGGAAAAAGGAAAAGCTAGTCTAGGTGTAACTTACTTGGTTTTTTTCCACATCATGCTCCCTCCTTTTCTCCAAATAAAAGCATATATGAGTTGTATTTCCATGCCTCTTTCCCAATTGACTTAGCAAATTCATGAGCATCTTCATAGATTTGGAAACTGCTTTATGCACCTATGGGGGATTTGACTAGGTTTGGTAAGCCTGCTTTTTGACTATTTCGAATGGTATCCTTATGCATTCTAACCTCTCATGTAATTATTTATTTGAGAAGCCTATTACTTCATAAGTTTGGCTATTATACACTTACTCAATACAAATTAGTGTTATGCTCCAATTTCAGTCTCCTTTGGTGTGAATTTTGCATGTTTGATTATCAATTTTGTGAGTGTTATTGTTCTATCTCTTGGGTTCAATTTCCACAAGAAGAGTGAGACCATGTTAGAATATTGAACACAAATGATCGATGAAACAAAACAATGATATCACTTATTAAAATGAAAATACAACAATCAAGTAGCTCAGTCCTAAGCATAGGTTCATTTATTGATGTCACCATTACTATACTAGAGATCCATATCCCTGAAAATGTCAAAAAATATCCCACATAAGAAGATTGGAAACAATTAAAGCACGAACAAGGCAACCTCTGTAAACATGATTAATAAGAACAAAAACCTTAATGCAAAGAGATGAAGAAGTTCATGACAATAATTTTAAGATATGAGATGAATAAAAAAATTGAACTTTCTTAACAAAACCGAAGTCCAAAAGATGCTAAAAGACAAATCTACAACTCTACAGCAGATAACCCAAAACTGAAAAATGGAAAATTTAAAATGACTCTAACTCGGTCAATATTTCCCAGAATATTTACTATAACATGTTTTCAAAACTAGAGAATCCATTATGCATCCATCTATGTAGACATAAGAGAAATATGGGCACGCAATCAAAATATATTCTCTCTACAGTCTGCATGGCCATCACCAAAAAACTGGAAAATAACTGATTTTAAAATAGATATATCTCCTTCGTCTAGACTCTAAACGAAGATTTTTTTTTTGAAAGTGTGTTTTTTTGTGAGAGGAACTCAGATACGCAATTTGTTTCTTCAAAATATGCACAAAATGTATTCAAAAAAATATATGAATTTTTCCACCCAATTTTACCTTGAATAATTCTCCAAAAAAGGTTAGGGTTTGAAAGAAAAAATTCAAATATGTAGTATAAATCCCAAGTTTGAAAGAATACCACTTGGGTATTGTAGATCAAGTTCCAGAAATACAAAATATGAGGATCCCAAGTTAAATTATGAGAAAATGTTGCTTAAAAAATAAAATATAATATTTTTACTAAAGAAGGTAGAATGCAACAACCTGTTCTGATACCATGTTAGAATATTGAGAATATGATAAAATCATACAGTAATACAAAAAAATCATAGCATAAACTGATTTATCCTTCTATCGTAATAAACAACAAATAACATGAACAAACATGGAGATAAAAGAAGAGACAAGAGAGTACATACGTGGTAAAACCACAAATGGGGAAACATCCATGGGAATGTTGAAATCTTCTTAATCATCAATAATGTCCAATCTTACAATAGATCTTCAACACATGAGCATAACATCACACTCGATAATCACATTACATGACACATCCTTGTGTTCATATGTAAATTTCCAATGAATTTACAATGGATCCTCATCTAATTATATACGAAGAGGTATTATAGGAATTACATCCCATAACACATGCGGGATAAATGTAATTTCGCCTCTATATATAATAAATTGTAATAAGAGTAAATTATAATAAAATACAAGAAATATAACTCTTTTACATAATATTATACATTATAAACTTTCAAATACATTCATTCATCATTACATATTCCAACAAAAACATAATTAAACTTTTATGTGTACACTTTGTAGTGTCATTGTCCTTTGCTCATGCATGGGTGTGTGAACCATGACCTTCCCAAGGACCCGAGGCATGCCATATCTAAACTATATAGATTTGTACAGTGGATCACATAAAATTATATTCCCATGGATAATATTCCATGGTGGTTTCACGAGATAAATATGATTATTTTTTGTGGAAATTAAGCCCAAGATTAGAACAATTGAACTCACAAAATTGCTTGAGAACTATGCAAGAAACAATCAAAAGGAGACTCAATATGTTGAACAACACAAGATGTTGTTTATATTAATTTACACAATCCATGATTAAATAGATATAGGATTCTCATAATTTAGATACTCCAAGGATTCAAAATCATAAAGATGTTGTTTGAATCAGTACAAAAGCATGCTTACTAAACTAGTCAAAATCCCCCATAGATGCATAAAGCACTTTCCAAACCAATCAAGATGCTCATGAATTTGTTGAATGATTTGGTATAGTTGATAAGTTAAGGAAATTGGAATTTGTCATGCTTTTATATGAGGAAAAGAAGGAAGGTGAGTTGTTTCAAAACACAAGGTAGTCTACCTTAAAACTAGCTTTAGTTTTTTCCTTAAAACTGTAGAAAAGATGGAAAATCTGGATAAGGCAGGAATGTGCACTTACTAAACTAGGCAATCTATTAATTGGCATAATATTATCTAAAATATTTCCAAAGCATGAAAGGAGGAATTTTTGGCAAGTTTGACCACAAAAATGCAAGTGAATGCAAACTAGCTAGTGTAGGACCTACGAAATTAATCAAAAATATTAATTATTTTATTCTAAGTATTGGAATGGGTTTTGATTATTCCAATACCCCCTCTTAAGCCTGAATTTATGTACAATATTAGAAAAATATCAGATATATAGGGCCTAGAAACAAATCTTAGTCACCCTTTACATACTTCTTTTCCATACAAAACAAGGAAAGAGGCAAAACCACAAGGGGAAAATCCTCCCTTAAACATGGGCATGAAAAAAATTCTAAGAAATATTGTCTTCATCAGTCTCCACCATGTGATCAACTATCTATTTCCGCCTTTCACACACCTGGGTCACGTGGCAGAAATCTTCAAGCCACTTGGTGTGTCCTTGGGGGCAAGTCTTGAGTCAAGGCTGTCACCCTGTTCTTGACTCCTCCGTTTAGGCTCAACTCCTAACGGAGCCAAGGGGGGTAGACCCTATTAAGTTACTAAGGAGAATTACTTAGTGTTGTGATGTTTAAACTGACTGAGTTATTTAGGAGTTTACAATTTAACTATAGATAATCACAGATGGCAATATGTAAAAGATGAACACATGAAAGCACAATACTGAGACACAATATATATATAAAGCAAGAAGTTAACCAGTGCCTTAGAATGGAGTCATATCAAACAGATCAATGTGCTTGCATGTGCTTGGAGTGAATGTTTTGCGATTGCCTCTTAGTATATTTTAAGTTAAAATTGTAGTGTGAGTTGATTAAAATTAGGCTAAGGGGGGACTCCAGATATACCCGAGAGTACTTGGAGTATGTCCAAAACTAAACCTTCACGGATACCCGCAAGGAATATGTGGGCTGAAATGGAGTCTCTAGGGCTATTGTTCATAATGCACCCATTAGGGTGTGACAGAGATCGGCGCCCCGAGGTCACTTTTCAGAAGTTCCCGCTTCCTTTGGGTATTTTGCCACCGTAGAGGTTTGATCTAGGTGTTGGATTTTCACCTGATGGTTTGTCAATTGGGGAGAGTGAGTCCTAATTATGCTAGTCACCCAAGTGATTTTGATACAGCTTGACTGATTGGATTTACCGCAGCCAATTGCAGAGCATACACACTGGAGTCTTGTAAATTTTAATAAGTTTTAAACTGGGTGTTCTTGTTTAAAAGAAAACCCTCCAAGAACCTCTTACGATCCGAGTGGATCTCAATCAGGGAATCAAGGAGGGGTTAACTTTATAGTTGCTGATAAACAAATAATAGAAAAAATCAAACAGATACACAATTCTAGTTTCTCAATTAATCCTACCACGAATCTCTTTCCCCTTTCGGGTCAATCGGGAAATCGTGGGGTAAGTATTATGATTACTTTGAAATGTACAATATGGAATATGGAATTAATAGTGAAATAAATTATCCTACCCTACATATTAGATCAATACTAGTTTAAAAAATAGTAAGCAGAAAGCGACAACAAGGACACCGACACAAATCCCCCTAGGGGGGATGGGGAATGGGCTCGAAAGAGCCTATTCCAAAAATGATTTTATTTCTTATTGGTTACAGAATCAGTGAAATGAAATTATCAGAAAATTCTTGGTCCTTATACAGGATGAAACCAATATTTTACAACTTTGGAAAATTTTTGAGTTTTTAGTGAAAAGGGAGACCCCTGGGAAGATTTGAACGCTCCTGAGGCCACTTCGGACAGCAGCTTCCTTTCTTTTCTGTCAGACCTGCTAAAATACAGCGAGCATGTTAGAATAAAAAATGACCAAAATCACTTTAAGAGTACCTTTAGATCAGCCTACCTTATCTAAAAAAATAAGAAGTTAAACTAGCTAAACAGATGAAAAGGGAACCAAGGAAAGCAAGCTTTCCTTGGGATCTTGGCTTGCTGTTTGTGAAGCCAATTAAATGTGCACTGATATTGCAGAATATTGAGTTTTATAACAGTGAAATGAAATCTAATGCATGCGATCTACAAGTTTTCTTTAAATTTTCATGCAAAATGATGATTTCCCTAAAGCTAGATCTAGAATGCTTATGAAACTTTTTTGAGTGCAAGATCTAGACTTTGAGCTATGAAATATCAGATCTATGTATATTTTACTTTGATGAAATAGATCCAAATGAAATCAAATCTATGAACTAAACAAAGTAACCGAGTAAAGTGTTGATTTTGAGGGAGGAAGAGGAGGAAAGAGATGCTGGTTTCCTTGAAGATCCACAGTAGAGCTTTCTGGTGGAATGTCGAGGGACTATGCCTTTGAAATGTTTTGAAGAGAATGAAGAAGCAAACTAGATCAACATCCTCTCCAAAGTATGAACCTGCAACTCAGCTGAAATCAAAGAACTTGCCAAGAAACTTGTGAGATCCGATTAGTACATACAAAGAGCTTCAAGATAACATGCATATAAGCTTATAGGACATGCTAAATCTAGATCTCTAAACATGCATCAAAGGAGAGTGACAGTCAATAAACTTATTGAAAAGCACCTTTCCTATCAATATTGTAATAAGCTAATTACCAATCTTAACCACAGATATACAAGCACCTAGCAAGAAATGAACACAGATACAGGTTACCTCAGTAAAACAATGACAATAATCATCCACACATGAAATGGCACCACACCTTCTTCCCTCCAAAGATTTTCTTTATTTCAAATGAAGAATAACAACAATACAATAGCAGCAGCATCTCAATCCCAATTCTAACCAGCTTGGAAGAGGGAGCTGTGCTTGGATATATACAAAAAGCAGGAGATCCAGCCCAGGGGGGGCGCAAATCCCAAGGAGATAGACCAAATATGATGATGGAGAGTGTTACCACCTAAGTTGTACTTAGTGGTTTTTATCAAGTGAGCCTGGTGAACCGGACAGGGTTAACTTGTTCCGACTTCAAAAATACCTTTGGAAGTACTTCTGGGAAGTGCTTGTTGTATCATATCACATGTTCATACCCCATGGGGGAATTGTAATAAATGTTCTAGCAT
>LPNX010954282.1:337457-353963 GCA_001517045.1 Pseudotsuga menziesii
GATCTATAGTGGTCTTCATGGGGAATTGCGCCCTCCCTCTCTCCTCAACGCGTTTTGGCTCTGCTGGATGCTCTGTGGGCCGATGTGTTAGTGTATGGGTTGATGTGTCATCCAGATTAGGCCCCTAGTTGACAAGTAGGCTTAGTTCAGCCTCAGTTCTGCATTGATGAACTATCCATCAGATGATTTCACTTGATTCCATGAGGAATTGCGCCCCCCCTGGGCTAGATGGCCTGCAAATTGTATAAATCAAGGCACAGCCTCCTCTTCCAAGCTAGTTAGAACTGGATTGAGGTGCTGTTGCTCTTGTACTGTATTGTTTTTTCATTCTGGAATAAATAATCTTTGGAGGCAAGATCTATGGTGTAATGCTCTTCATGTGTGGATGTTGATTGTCAAATGCTTATGAGGTATAATCTGCTTTTGTTTATCATTGCTTTGCTGGTTAATTGTTGGCCTTGAAGGAGAGAGCTCCCTCCTATTAGGGTAAGAGTTTATTCTAGTTTTATTTATGCTCTTATTGCTGCTTGTTCTAGATCTATTGGATTTGTATGTATTTTAAGTTTAATTGCATGCTTTCCAATCATCTCTTTCGGCAGGACCTGTGTTTTAACCATCTGTTTGTTCAAGGGTTTTCAAGTTGCAGGTGATCTTGCTGGTAGAAGAGGTTGAGCTGATTTGAATCTTCCTCATCTTCAGTATCTTATGAATGACATAGTCCCTCGGTGTTCCACTAAAGCAGAATCCAAAGCCCAACATTTCCAGGCTTCAAACACTCTTTCTCTCTCTTCCTCCTTTAAAAATTATTAAACTTTCCTCAAACTGGTTACTTTAAGGTTTCTTTTAAAATCTGATCTATCTCATAAAGAAAAGCATACATAGATCTAATTAGCAATATCCCTTCAAATTTCTAGATCTTAGTTTCATTGTGCACATAAAGTTCAAATTCAAGAGATCTATCTAAATTGCCTTAGTTTCGCAAGTAGTTTATTGAAAAATTCATAGCTTGCTGTTAAGGTAGTTTCATTTGCTGTTCAATAATTTCAATATTCTGCAATCAGTGCTTTTAATTGGCTGCACAAACAGATAGCCAAGATCCCAAGGAAAGCTTGCTTTCCTTGGTTCCTTTTTCGTCGGTTTAGGTAGTTTAATTTCATTAATTTTTTGAGATAAAGTAGGCTGACCCAAAGGAACTCTTAAAGTGCTTTGGGGAATTTGTTATTCTAATTTTATCACTGTCATTGAGAAGGTCTGATAGAGAAGAAAGGAAGCTGCTGTCCAAAGTGGCTTTTGGAGCGCTCAAATCCCCCCAAGGGTCTCTCTTTTGTCACATAATTTGTAAGTTTTTTGCATAAACTGTAATATCTTGGTTTCAGCCTGTATAAGGACCAAGAAAGCTCTATTTTATCAGTGCTTTGATTTTGTAACCTTTGTAATAAAATAATCCTTTGAATAGGCTCTTTTGAGCCCATTCCCCATCCCCCCTGGGGGGATTCACGTCGGTGCCATTTTCGTCGTTTTCTGCTTATTTCCTTTTACTAGAATTGATCTGATTTGCAGGGTAGTATATTTGATCTTGTTGTTAATTCCATATTCCATATATTACTTTCAAAATTAATCATAATACTTACCCCACGATTTCCCGAGTGACCCGAAAGGGGAAAGAGATTCGTGGTAGGATTAATCAGAAAACCATATTTGTGTAGTTGTTTTATTTTTTCTATCATTTGTTTATCAGCAGATTTAAAATTAACCCCTCCTCGATTCCCCGATTGAGATCCACTTGGATCGAAAGAGGTTCTTGGAGGCTTTTCTTTTAAACAAGAACACATCTCTTAATAACTTATTAAAATTTACAAGACTCTAGTGTGTATGCTCTGCACTTGGCTGCGGTTCGTCCGATCAGTCAAACCATATCAAAAGCACTTGGGTGACTAGCATAATTAGGACTCACCTTCCCCAATTAACAAACCATCAGGTGAAAATCCAACACCTTGATCAAACCTTTACGGTGGCAAAATACCCAAAGGAAGCGGGAACCTACTGAAAAGTGACCTCGGGGCACCGATCTCTATCACACCCTAAAGGGTGTGTTACTAACACAGCCCCAGATACTCCATTTCAGCCCACATATTCCACTAAAATTCATGTTTATGCAACTGATGTCCTTAAGATTCCCGGTCAAAAGGAAAAATTGTTGAAAGCCTTAGAAGATAGCAAAATTGAAGCTCATAAAATTATCGAGGAGGATCCCCTTCCTAGTAATAATGCTATATTTGAAGCTGAACTTATCGAACCTATAGATATGCCCATAGTCCTCAATAGTGTTGATCCGAGGAGAGAAGATCACCCACCTTTCTATGTCTCCCTTTTAGTTGATAAACTTCTCATTCATAACTGTATGTTAGATTTGGGTGCTTCATCAAATGTTATGACTAGAAAAGTAATGGAGCAACTAAATTTGAGGGTCACCCGACCCTACCACAATGTTTGTGCCATGGATGCAAGAGAAGTTGAAGTGGTAGGGATAATATTAAATTTACAGTTCAAGTTAGCTAAGTACCCAGATATCAACATGACGATGGATGTGGTGGTAATAGATGTCCCAGATAATTGGGGTATGTTGCTATCCAGAAAATGGGCTGCAACTCTTGGTGGGCACATCCAAATGGATTGGACATATGCTACTATACCTGCATCAGAGAACACTAGGGTGATTCTCCATAGAGAAAAGCTAAGGAAACGGCATGTAGAAAACCCTAAGAAGCCCGGAAATGAATTTGTTCATTTCACTGATAATTTTGGAAACTATGCTATTTTGTCAAATTTCATGGCCCCCATTAAGGAAAACATTAAAAATGAGAATATCGATGAAGTTTGGCAAATGTACTTTGATGGGGCTTATTCCAAAGCGGGAAAGGGTGCTGGCATCGTGATCATTCCTCCTTCAGATAAAATCTACAATTTTGCGTTCAGGTTAGAGTTTGAAGCATCAAACAATGTAGCTGAATATGAGGCATTGATCCTAGGTTTAGAAGCTGCTAAAGAGATGGGGATAAAGATGTTGCACATAAAGGGTGATTCAGATCTAGTTTTCCTCTAGATCAAGAATCAGTATCAATGTAAAAATGACAGACTAAGGAAGTATAGGAATGCCACATGGGACACTATGGAATGGTTTGATGCACTTAACATTCAAAAGATCCATAGGGAAATGAATGGGTTAGCAGATAGATTAGCGGTAGCAGCATCCACCCTCCAGCCATCGGATGAAATGATTAATAGGAATGGAAAGATGGAAATCAATTTCAGACCTTCAATTCCAGATAATATAGAACACTGGCAGGTTTTCAAAGATGATGAGCAGCTCTTGAGATTCATCCACAATCTACAAGAATTCGAAGGTTGCAAGATCAGTTATCAGCAGGAAGGTAAAGAGTATAAGGAATGCGAGGATAATGAAGGGAACCACATCCCGAGTAGCCTTATAGCTTTCGAAAATCTTTTCGATCGGCATATCATCATAAAAAACAAAAAGAAGAAATAAAAATTGGGAATTATATGGAAATAAACATAGGAACTGACAAGGATCCCAAGTTAATAAAAATTGGAAAAGGTACTTCAGAAAAGGAAAGGAACAACTTGATCAACCTAATTAAAGAGTATAGAGATGTGTTGGCATTTAGTTATGATGAGCTTAAAGCATATAGGGAAGATGTGTTTCAACACACTATTCCCCTCACAGAAGAGGCCAAGGAGGCCAAACCTTTCCGACAAAAACTTAGGCGAATAAATCCTAAGTTGGCCCCCATTGTACAGAAAGAACTTCAAAAAATGCTAGCAGCAGGGATCATAGCACCTACAAGGCATTCATCTTGGTGCTCCAACTTAGTTGTTGTTAGAAATAAGAATGGGTCAATTAGAATATGTATAGATTTTAGAAATCTGAATACATCATGCCTCAAGCATAATTACCCATTACCGGACATGGAAACTTTGCTTCAAAGATTAACAGGATCAGGAATGATGTCCATGTTGGATGGCTTTTCTGGTTATAACCAGGTGTTGGTAAATAAAGAAGATCAACATAAGACTACATTCACCACACCTTGGGGTACTTATAAATTTCTAAGAATGCCTTTTGGCCTATTGAATGCGGGTGCCACCTTCCAAAGAGCCATGGATTTTGCCTTCAAAGAACTTATAGGCAAAATAATTGAAATATATCAGGATGACTTAACTGTGTTTTCAAAAGAAAGAGATGACCACATAAGTCATCTTAGGAAGGTTTTTATAAGATGTTGGAAATATGGTATTTCCTTGAATCCCGCCAAGTCAATCTTTGGAGTTGATGAAGGCAAGTTGTTGGGGCACATCATATCTAAAAATGGTGTCAAGGTTGATCCTGAGAGAGTTGAAGCTATTAAGAAAGTCCCCTTACCTCACAATCTAAAAGCTCTCCAGTCCTTTAATGGCCAAATCAATTTCATAAGAAGATTCATCTCGAACTTAGCAGAATTAATGAAGCCTCTACAAAAGCTATTAAAGAAAGATGCTAATTTTGAGTGGACAGATGAAGGGAAAGAAGCATTCAAGGCCATCAAAAATTCCATATCCATGTCCCTGGTCTTGATTAGTCCTGATTATTCCAAAGAGTTCGAAATATTTTCCTTTGCCTCAGAAGACACCATTGCTGGTGTTTTACTTCAAAAGAATAAGGAGGGACAAGAGCAACCCGTAGCCTTTATGAGTAGAGCCTTACAAAATTCAGAATTAAAGTATATTACAATGGAGAAACAGGCCTATGCTCTTGTCAAGTCCCTTAAAAATTTTAGAACTTATATAGGTTACTCCAAAATCATTGGATATGTACCCCATGCAGCTGTCAAGGATATCATGTCTCAGCAAGACTGTCTAGGAGTCAGGGGTAAGTGGGTTTCAAAAATTCAGGAATATGATTTGGAGATAAGACCTACTAAATTAATCAAGGGACAGGGTCTTGCAAAGATGTTGACCCAAGGAAATGAGGAGGCTTTAGGAATGATCTGCCATAGCAGCAATTCAAAGCAAAATGTATCAGATGAGTTTCAGAGATTGGAGCAGCATCCCTGGTACACCGACATCATATTTTTCCTCCGCAACCTTACGTTCCCCGATCACTTACTGGGTCATAAAAGAAGGGCATTAAGATTAAAGGAAACTAAGTATTGTTTAACCAAAGATGGTTTGGGTTGGAGAAACCCAGATGGTTTGATACTTAGATGTGTCGATGAACCTGAGTCCAAGAAACTCATGGTTGAGTTCCATTCAGGATTTTGTGGTGGACATTTTGCAGCTAAAACAACCACCCACAAAATCCTTAGAGCAGGCTACTATTGGCCAAACCTATTTTCAGATGTGCACAAGGTTGTTAGAGCTTGCCCCTAGTGTCAGTTATTCACCGGAAAGCAACAAATGAAATCCTTGCCTCTAAATCCAATAGTAGTCCAAGCCCCTTTTCAGCAATGGGGGATTGACTTCATTGGTAAGTTCAAGGATAACTCAAGCAATGGTTATTCTTGGATTCTTATCGCCACAGATTATTTTACCAAGTGGGTAGAGGCCATACCCACCAAAAAGGCAATTGATGCCATAGTCATGGATTTCCTAGAAGACAAAATCATCACAAGATTCGGTGTGCCAGCTAGAATAATCACGGATAATGGCCCATGATTTATTTCTTCCGAGATGTCGTCTTTCTATTTCAAGTACGAAATTATCCTATCTCACTCATCTAATTACTATCCCCAAGGAAATGGTCTACCAGAATCAAGTAACAAGAACCTAATGACCATAATCAAAAAAATTGTGGGCGACAATAAGAAGGCTTGGGATAGCAAAATCAAATTGGCATTGTGGGCTGACAGGATCACTAAGAAAAGTTCAACAGGGAGGAGCCCTTTCGAACTAGTCTATGGCCTTGATGTCACTTTACCAGTCCATCTAAAGCTTCCAGTGTATCAACTCCTCCAGACATTCAGCTCAGATCAGGAGGCCATTCAGAATAGAATAAACCAATTAATCGAGCTAGATGAGAGCAGAAGAGACTCTCTTGACCATAGTATCAAGAATTCAGACAAGGTCAAGAGAGCCTTCGATAAATCTACCCAGTTGAGTTCCTTCCAAGTAGGTGACATGGTTCTACGTTGGGACAAATGACGGGAAAAACCTGGGAAGCATGGAAAGCTCGATAGCCTATGGTTGGGACCATACATCATTGATGAAATAGCAGGAACGAACTCCTTCTATCTAAATGATTTGGAAGGAGAAATATTGAGCTTACCAGTGAATGGTTTTCTCCTCAAGCTGTTTTTCGCCAAGGTAGTTTGATGCCTTTAGTGGCATCGGTGGTTTCAGGGCCAATTTCTAAACCTTGCCCTACATGTATTTCTAAATTGTATATATCATATTGTTGTATCATTGATTATTGTATTATAGTTATGTTGTAACATGTTGAAAATTTTCCTTTGTAGATTAGTTTTTGTAAAATATTCCTTTTTGCACATTATAGATTAATTATGTACATTAGTTTGTTTATGGCTAATTTTTTCTTATATATACATGTTACTGACAAACTCTAATTGCCTTGCAGGAACCAGAGATTCTAGAGTTCTCACATCCTCTCCTTTGAACAGAAGATCAGTTTAGAGAATGTGTCCCAGATGGAGCCAGAATGTTACCACCTAAGTTGTAATTAGTGGTTTTTATCAAGTGAGCCTGGTGAACCGGACAGGGTTAACTTGTTCCGACTTTAAAAAGACCTTTGGAAGTACTTCTGGGAAGTGCTTGTTGTATCATATCACATGTTTATACCCCATGGGGGAATTGTAATAAATGTTCTAGCATGATAGTGTCTGTAAAAGATTCGGTCTCTTAGACTTCATTTGTCAATCCGATCAGCCCAGGGCGCTTTTTCCCTTGGTTATTATTGGTTGTTGAATAAACGACTGATATTTTCTGAGATTTTCACTCCATACCTCCAAAGTTGGGGTGGTCGGCTTGGCATTTGTGCCTATTGAGGTTATTAGAGTCTATGTGTCAATGTGTAAGCATGCTAGACATCATTTTCGAGTCATATGAACATGTCTAAGTCCCCCTAGGTGTTTTTCAATTTTTCAGTTTTTTCAGTGTTTTTTATTAAATTTTAATTTTTCCAAAACTTAGGCTATTTTTTAATAGTTTAATTGGAAAAATTGAGTCTGTAATAAAAGTGGGCCAAATAATCGGTTTCAGTCATGTAGGTGCTCATTTTCAAGCTAAGAGTACCATGTAAACCCATGGACCCACTCTTTCCTAAGTTTTGTGTGATCTTCTATCACTTAGGTCAGAAAGCCCCAAAAATCAATTATTGATTATTTTAATTAATAAATTGATGAATAGTGGAGCAAATCCAAAATCAATAACTCAATGGATTCTCAACCGATTTGACTGAAATCAATCAAATCTGGAGCAGATTGACTGGATCTGACAAATCCTTGACTAAAGGAGGGGATCAAATCAGATCCAGAGCTGATCTATAGTGGTCTTCATGGGGAATTGCGCCCTCCCTCTCTCCTCAACACGTTTTGGCTCTTCTGGATGCTCTGTTGGCCGATGTGTCAGTGTATGGGTTGATGTGTCAGCCAGATCAGGCCCCCGGTTGACAAGTAGGCTTAGTTCAGCCTCAGTTCTGCATTGATGAACTATCCATCAGATGATTTCACTTGATTCCATGAGGAATTGTGCCCCCCTGGGCTAGATGGCCTGAAAATTGTATAAATCAAGGCACAACCTCCTCTTCCAAGCTAGTTAGAACTGGATTGAGGTGCTGTTGCTCTTGTACTGTATTGTTTTTTCATTCTGGAATAAAGAATCTTTGGAGGCAATATCTATGGTGTAATGCTCTTCATGTGTGGATGTTGATTGTCAAATGCTTATGAGGTATAATCCGTTTTTGTTTATCATTGCTTTGCTGGTTAATTGTTGGCCTTGAAGGAGAGAGCTCCCTCCTGTTAGGGTAAGAGTTTATTCTAGTTTTATTTATGCTCTTACTGCTGCTTGTTCTAGATCTATTGGATTTGTATGTATTTTAAGTTTAATTGCATGCTTTCCAATCATCTCTTTCGGCAGCACCTATGTTTTAATCATCTGTTTGTGCAAGGGTTTTCAAGTTGCAGGTGATCTCGCTGGTAGAAGAGGTTGAGCTGGTTTGAATATTCCTCATCTTTAGTATCTTATGAATGACATAGTCCCTTGGTGTTCCACCAAAGCAGAATCCAAAGCCCAACATTTCCAGGCTTCAAACACTCTTTCTCTCTCTTCCTCCTTTAAAAATTATTAAACTTTCCTCAAACTGGTTACTTTAAGGTTTCTTTTTAAATCTGATCTATCTCATAAAGAAAATCATATATAGATCTAATTAGCAATATCCCTTCAAATTTCTAGATCTTAGTTTCATTGTGCACATAAAGTTCAAATTCAAGAGATCTAGCTAAATTGCCTTAGTTTCGCAAGTAGTTTATTGAAAAATTCATAGCATGCTGTTAAGGTAGTTTCATTTGCTGTTCAATAATTTCAATATTCTGCAATCAGTGCTTTTAATTGGCTGCACAAACATATATCCAAGATCCCAAGGAAAGCTTGCTTTCCTTGGTTCCTTTTTCGTCGGTTTAGCTAGTTTAATTTCATTAATTTTTTGAGATAAAGTAGGCTGACCCAAAGGCACTCTTAAAGTGATTTGGGGCATTTGTTATTCTAATTCACTCACTGTAATTTTTCAGTTCTGACAGAGAATAAAGGAAGCTTCTGTCCAAAGTGGATTTTGGAGCGCTCAAATCCCCCCAGGGGTCTCTCTTTTGTCACATAATTTGTAATTTTTTTGCATAAAATATAATATCTTGGTTTCAGCCTGTATAAGGACCAATAAAGATCTGTTTTATCAGTGCTTTGATGTTGTAACCTATGTAATAAAATCATCCTTTGAATAGGCTCTTTCGAGCCCATTCCCCATCCCCCCTGGGGGGATTCGCGTCGGTGCCATTTTCGTCGTTTTCTGTTTATTTCCTTTTACTAGAATTGATCTGATTTGCAGGGTAGTATATTTGATCTTGTTGTTAATTCCATATTCCATATCTTACTTTCAAAAGTAATAATAATACTTACCCCACGATTTCTCGAGTGACCCGAAAGGGGAAAGAGATTCGTGGTAGGATTAATCAGAAAACCATATTTGTGTAGTTGTTTTATTTTTTCTATCATTTGTTTATCAGCAACTTTAAAATTAACCCCTCCTCGATTCCCCAATTGAGATCCACTTGGATCGAAAGAGGTTCTTGGAGGCTTTTCTTTTAAACAAGAACACATCTCTTAATAACTTATTAAAATTTACAAGACTCTAGTGTGTATGCTCTGCAATTGGCTATAGTTTGTCCGATCAGTCAAGCTGTATCAAAAGCACTTGGGTGACTAGCATAATTAGGACTCACCTTCCCCAATTAACAAACCATCAGGTGAAAATCCAACACCTCGATCAAACCTTTACGGTGGCAAAATACCCAAAGGAAGCGGGAACCTACTGAAAAGTGACCTCGGGGCACCAATCTCTTTCACACCCTAATGGGTGCGTTACAAACACAACCCCAGAGACTCCATTTCAGCCCACATATTCCTTGCGCGTAGCCGTATAGGATTTGTTTTGGACATACTCCAAGTACTCTCGGGTATATCTGGAGTCCCCCTTTAGCCTAATTTAATCAATTCATACTTCATTTTTAACTTAAAACATACCAAGATGCAATCACAAAACATTTATTCCAAACACATGCAAGCACACTGATCTCTTTTGACTCCATTTTTAAGGCACTGGTCTTTTTTGCTTCATATATATATTGTGTATCAACTTTGTGCTTTCGTGTGTATCTTCATA
This sequence comes from Pseudotsuga menziesii, assembly GCA_001517045.1. Classification (NCBI taxonomy): domain Eukaryota; kingdom Viridiplantae; phylum Streptophyta; class Pinopsida; order Pinales; family Pinaceae; genus Pseudotsuga; species Pseudotsuga menziesii. The sequence goes on from LPNX010954282.1 coordinate 347,401, forward strand.
TCTTGTCATCTTGATTGTTTATAGTTAAAATATTCAAACTCCTAAATAACTGATTCAGTACAACATCATTACATTAAGAAATCATCCTTAGTAACTTAATATGGTCTACCCCCCTTGGCTTCGTTAGGAGTTGAGCCTAAACGGAGGAGTCAAGAACAAGGTGATAGCCTTGACTCGAGATTTGCCCCCAAGGACACACCGAGTGGCTTGAATATTTCTGCCACGTGATCTAGGTGTGTGAAAAGGCGGCAACAGAGAGTCCATCAATGCCCGATCTGTGTCTAACTGAGCCAGATCTGAGTCTCACTGAGTGCAATTGTCAATCGAAGAGCTGATCTGACTGACACCTCAACCTGTTGACTGAAGCATCCACCAAAACTCATCCAAATGAGCCAAAATGTGTTGAGGAGAGAGGGAGGGAAAAATTCCCCATAAAGGATGCTGAAGATCAACTCTGGATCTGATTTGATCACCTCCTTCTGTCAAGGATTTGTCAGATCCAGTGAATCTGCTTCAGATCTGACTGATTTCAATCAAATCGGCTGAGAATCCACTGATCTATGATTTTGGATTTGCTCCATTATTCATCAATTTATTAATTAAAATAATCAATAATCGATTTTTGGGGCTTTCTGACCTGAGTGATGGAAAATCACTAAAAACTAGGAAATAGTGGGTCCATGGGTTCACATGGTGCTCTTAGCTTGAAAATGAGCACCTACATGACTGAAACCGATTATTTGGCCCACTTTTATTACAAAATCAATTTTTCCAATTAAACTATTAAAAAATAGCCTAAGTTTTGGAAAAATTAAATTTTAATAAAAAACATTGAAAAAACTAAAAAATTGAAAAATTGAAAAACACCTAGGGGGACTTAGAAAAGTTCATATGACTCAAAAATGATGTCTATCATGTTTATACATTGACACATAGACTCTAATAACCTCCATAGGCCTAAATTCCAAGCCGACCACCCCAACTTTGGAGGTATGGAGTGAAAAACTCAGAAATTATCAGTCGTTTATTCAACAACCAATAATAACCAAGGGAAAAAACACCCTGGGTTGATCGGATTGACAAATAAAGTCTAAGAGACCGAGTCTTTTACATACACTATCATGCTAGAACATTTATTACAACTCCCTCATGGGGTATGAACATGTGATATGATACAACAAGCACTTCCCAGAAGTACTTCCACAGGTCTTTTGAAGTCCGAACAAGTTAACCCTGTCCGGTTCACCGGGCTCACTTGATAAAAACCACTAAGTACAACTTAGGTGGTAACATTCTGGCTCCAACTGTGGGACATGTACTTGATCTAGTCTTTAAGGAAAGGAGAGGATACGAGAACACCAGAATCTCTGGTTTATATACCCTGTAAAAACATCTCAACTTGACAAGAAAAACCTCATTAGCACAAGTTTTATAAAAAACCAAATGAACCACTAAGTTGATTTATTTAAACAACATAAATGTAACTAACTAAAAGTAGCAAAGTTTTATTATAGCTAACTATAAAATAGAAACACAGAAAGTAAATGCCCTCTTTCAAGGAGCTTATTTTCCTACTCTAAGCATGATATAAAAAGGGTTAAGTGTAATCAGAAATCCAATGCAACCACCTAAGCATCTTATTAACATAAATTTTTTTTCCTTGTCTTTGGTTACCAGCCAAAGTAAGGATACCTTATTCAGAAATTGTAAACCTGTGTGATGATTCAGAATGGGCGAGATGGATGGGAGATCATAGGCATGAACAACGTCATAAAAATTCTTCCCAAACTTGTATGTGCTCATGCAGGCTGCTTCTATCCATGACTAGATAGGACTGATATACCAATTAGAACGATGAGGTAGACTAACTACATCATCATACTAATCATTGGGGCTTATCAAATGATAACTTGTTGCACAAGCCCCAAGTAGCTCCAAATCATAAGGAACCTCTATATGTGAAAAAGATGGTTGAGACTGATTTTTCACTGACTGCATCACATCTGACTCTCCACAATATTGTTTCTCAATGTATTCATTACTGATACCCTTGTGCGGCTCTACATGGTATGACTTTGAATGATCACGTGAAAATTCTGAATGCTCCTCTTCCATACTAAGGTTTTCCTAGGCATCCAGATCCATGCTCCCCTCTATGGATTTATCGTAGATTGGACTTCCACAAATTTTTGAATAGACACTCCCATTGTTGGACATATCATGGATGGGATTCTCCATACGATTTTCACAATTTGGATTATCTATGAAATTCCAATAGTCATCACTCCCATCCATGTCATATGTGGGGGACTCTTCATCCATGTTATCATGCTCCTGCCTATCCATGTCTTCCTTGTATTCATAACAATCTTCTTTAGATAAAATGTTACAAGGAAATAAACTTTCCCAACCTTCATCAACATGTGGAGAACAAGGTCTAGTGTCAGCAGACACCATACTGATCTTATCATAAGTTTCTTTATAGGGTTCTGTTATGATATCATGAAAAGGATCCTCAATCACGGAAACCATTTGGACATATTCAATGGGATCACTTGGGATGTGTTGCTCAGTGGGTTTTTCTAGAGGGATTTCTGGAAAAATATCAGCATTGCAACACACTTGAGAATAGCTCAAATCTTAATGTTTTCAGCTATGGTGATATGAGGAGAGTCTTCAACAATGTGTTCCATCATGGGCTCCTCCTGAAGCTCTTCAATAGGATCAACTTGGATTTTCCCTTCCTCAGAATCTTGTTGTGCATTGGGAGGTACCTCATATTCTTTAAGAAGACACTTAATTTCTTCTTTTCTTAAATAACTAGCACGATGCTTTTTTATGGGAGTATCATGAACCTCCTCTTCACTTAAATGTTCAAGAAGTGATTCCAAGTCTTCAATAATTTGTATCATGTAAAAAGGTCCATCATATGTTTCCGTGTGATACTCTGTCCCAGATAGGTAGAAGGTACATATCTTTTCAAGGAACTTTTTAAAACAATTCATACTACCCCTACCATCATGCCACTACTCTAAAAACATCCAAAGGAATCTTGGAAAAGAAGTTATACATTTATCAGGGAGGCCCTGATAGAACCAACAACAAGCCTCATCCCGAAAAGTACTAGCAAACATCTCCATCATATTGTCTTCATAAAGAATATTGAAGTTAGCAATCAACTGAAGGAAAGATTTGACATGCTAGATGGCCGAGTCACCATAATCTCCATGAAATGTTGGAAGCCATTTATATGCATCGCCCAAACCATCACCATAGTTAGGAAAACCCAGGATGTTTGAGAAATCGATAGGTTGAAACATTAAGGTTAACTGGGCACCATATTTCTCCTTTGATTCATCCAAAATAGTATCCATTTGATACAATGATTAAACCTTATACTGACAAGGTGGAGCTGTCAAGTGATGAGCTTTAAAGGTTTTAACATGTTGCATGGGCTCATCTACACACAAAAAAACTTCACAAGTTTATGAGAAAACATGGTTTTATCCCTTCAATGGAGTCGCCATGTGAAACAGAAAAATAAGCATTTATAAATCTTTTCACAAAAATTATCTTTTGCTTTTCTTTGTAAAAATAAAAAATGGAAAAAAGTCAGTGGAGTTTCCAGATGAAAATTAAATATCTACTCTAAGCATTCATCAAACAAAGCAAAAAAAAGGAAGAAAACAAAAGTCGTACTCGGGAATAAAAAGATTTATCCCCGGCAACGGCGCCAAATAGTGTTTCCGCCTTTCACACACCTGGATCATGTGGCAGAAATCTTCAAGCCACTTGGTGTGTCCTTGGGGGAAAGTCTCGAGTCAAGGCTGTCACCCTGTTCTTGACTCCTTCGTTTAGGCTCAAATCCTAACGGAGCCAAGGGGGGTAGACCCTATTAAGTTACTAAGGAGAATTACTTAGTGTTGTGATGTTTAAACTGACTGAGTTATTTAGGAGTTTACAATTTAACTATAGATAATCACAGATGGCAAGATGTAAAAGATGAACAAACGAAAGCACAATATTGAGACACAATATATATATATAAAGCAAGAAGTTAACCAGTGCCTTAGAATGGAGTCAAATCAAATAGATCAATGTGCTTGCATGTGCTTGGAGTGAATGTTTTGCGATTGCCTCTTGGTATATTTTAAGTTAAAATTGCAGTGTGAGTTAATTAAAATTAGGCTAAGGAGGGACTCCAGATATACCCGAGAGTACTTGGAGTATGTCCAAAACTAAACCTTCACGGCTACCCACAAGGAATATGTGGGCTGAAATGGAGTCTCTGGGGCTATTTTTCATAACGCACCCATTAGGGTGTGACAGAGATTGGCGCCCCGAGGTCACTTTTCAGAAGTTCCCGCTTCCTTTGGGTATTTTGCCACCGTAGAGGTTTGATCTAGGTGTTGGATTTTCACCTGATGGTTTGTCAATTGGGGAGAGTGAGTCCTAATTATGCTAGTCACCCAAGTGCTTTTGATACAGCTTCACTGATCAGACAAATCACAGCCAAGTGCAGAGCATACACACTGGAGTCTTGTAAATTTTAATAAGTTTTAAACTGGGTGTTCTTGTTTAAAAGAAAACCCTCCAAGAACCTCTTTCGATCCAAGTGGATCTCAATCAGGGAATCAAGGAGGGGTTAATTTTATAGTTTCTGATAAACAAATAATAGAAAAAAGCAAACAGATACACAATTCTAGTTTCTCAATTAATCCTACCACGAATCTCTTTCCCCTTTCGGGTCAATCGGGAAATCGTGGGGTAAGTATTATGATTACTTTGAAATGTACAATATGGAATATGGAATTAATAGTGAAATAAATTATCCTACCCTGTAGATTAGATCAATACTAGTTTAAAAGATAGTAAGCAGAAAGCGACGACAAGGACACCGACGCAAATCCCCCCAGGGGGGATGGGGAATGGGATCGAAAGAGCCTATTCCAAAAATGATTTTATTTATTATTGATTACAGAATCAGAGAACTGAAATTATCAGAAACTTCTTGGTCCTTATACAGGTTGAAACCAATATTTTACAACTTTGGAAAAATTTTGAGTTTTTAGTGAAAAGGGAGACCCCTGGGGGGATTTGAACGCTCCTAAGGCCACTTCGGACAGCAGATTCATTTATTTTCTGTCATACCTGCTAAAATATAGCAAGAATGTTATAATAAAAAATTCCCAAAAGTACTTTAAGAGTACCTTTGGATCAGCCTACCTTATCTCAAAAAAAATGAAGTTAAACTAGCTAAAGGGGCGAAAAGGGAACCAAGGAAAGCAAGCTTTCCTTGGGATATTGGCTTTCCTTTTGTGCATCCAATTAAATGTGCACTGATATTGCAGAATATTAAGTTTTATAACAGCAAAAGGAAATCTAATGCATGCGATCTACAAGTTTTCTTTAAATTTTCATGCAAAATGATGATTTCCCTAAAGCTAGATCTATAATGCTTATGAAAATTTTTTGAGTGCAAGATCTAGAATTTGAGCTATGAAATATCAGATCTATGTATATTTTACTTTGATGAAATAGATCCAAATGAAATCAAAGCTATGAATTGAACAAAGTAACCGGGTAAAGTGTTGATTTTGAGGGAGGAAGAGGAGGAAAGAGATGCTGGTTTCCTTGAAGATCCGCAGTAGAGCTTTCAGGTGGAATTTAAAGGGTATATTCCTTTGAAATGTTTTGAAGAGAATGAAGAAGCAAACTAGATCAGCATCCTCTCCAAAGTATGAACCTGCAACTCAGCTAAAATCAAAGAACTTGCCAAGAAACTTGTGAGGTCCGATTAGTACATACAAAGAGCTTCAAGATAACATGCATATAATATTATAGGACATGCTAAATCTATATCTCTAAACATGCATCAAAGGAGAGCGACAGTCAATAAACTTATTGAAAATCACCTTTCCTATCAATATTGTAATAAGCTAATTACCAATCTTAACCACAGATCTACAAGCACCTAGCAAGAAATGAACACAGATACAGGTTACCTCAGTAAAACAATGACAATAATCATCCACACATGTAATGGCACCACACCGTCTTGCCTCCAAATATTTTCTTTATTTCAAATGAAGAATAACAACAGTACAATAGCAGCATCACCTCAATCCCAATTCTAACCAGCTTGGAAGAGGGAGCTGTGCTTGGATATATACAAAAAGCAGGAGATCCAGCCCAGGGGGGGTGCAAATCCCAAGGATATAGACCAAATATGCTTATGGAGAGTCCATCAATGCCCGATCTGTGTCTAACTGAGCCAGATCTGAGTCTCACTGAGTGCAATTGTCAATCGGAGAGATGATCTGAATGGCACCTCAACCTGTTGACTGAAGCATCCACCAAAACTCATCCAAATGTGCCAAAACGTGTTGAGGATAGAGGGAGGGAAAAATTCCCCATAAAGAATGCTGAAGATCAACTCTGGATCTGATTTGATCACTTCCTTCTGTCAAGGATTTGTCAGATCTAGTGAATCTGCTTCAGATCTGACTGATTTCAATCAAATCGGCTGAGAATCCACTGATCTATGATTTTGGATTTGCTCC
>LPNX010954282.1:354053-385507 GCA_001517045.1 Pseudotsuga menziesii
TACGAGACTGAGTCTTTTACAGACACTATCATGCTAGAACATTTATTACAACTCCCTCATGGGGTATGAACATGTGATATGATACAACAAGCACTTCCTAGAAGTACTTCCACAGGTCTTTTGAAGTCCGAACAAGTTAACCCTGTCTGGTTCACCTGGCTCACTTGATAAAAATCATTAAGTACAACTTAGGTGGTAACACTATCCCCAACCGTTATTTGAGATTGCTGAAAGTATTCTCAGAAAAAACCTTGGTGAATATGTCTGTCACTTTCTCAGATGATGCGTAATAGAGCGGAGCAATGACCCCATCATGCACAAGTCCTCTGATGTAGTGCATAAGGATCTCTATGTGTTTGGTTCACTACCTTAGTAATATATCAGTTGAGATTCGAATGTTAATTTGTTTGTCACAATAGATGATTGTATAAGTCTTAGAATCAATCCCAAACTCTCCAAGTATTCCTTGCAACCATAAACATTGAGTAGCTGTATTCACAACTCCTCTGTGTTATGCCTCTGTAGATGAAAGTACAATTGCACTTTGCTTCTTACTTGATCTAGTGGGGATTTCTCCCCTACTATGTGAAAAGGAACCAACCCTAGGCAATACAGGTCATAGGGTAGAGTTCAATAATAACAAAAGGAAACATGACAACAATAACACATATTTTTTATAGGGTTTTCAAACATATATTACTAACTAATGCATAACAAGAAAAAAAGACCTTTTTTTTGTCCTGAAATGTGGACCACTGTAGCCATCCTCGGAAGTGGTTCTGCAACTCCATGGTTTGGGTCTCCAGTTTCTTCCACAAATAGTTGTCAAATAGGGGAATGGATCCAAATGGGTATGGAGTGAACTCAATGTATACTGTGGGGAATGGAGTGGAAAAAAATGGGAATAATGGCAGAAAAACTGTATAGTGTGACTGAAAGAAAATGTCAAAAAGTGACCAAATTTTTTTGGGGGGAGTTCTTCACAATGTATTTATAGGATGGCCCAAGGGTTTTTGACCCATGGTATTTATCTATTTTTTTTGACCCATTCGGATGAAACCAGGATACATGGAGCTCTAGGTCTATCCTCTGGAATAGATGTGTTGACATCGATAGAGGGAGGCCTGAAACTAACAAAGCAATGCAGTTTACTTGGTTGGAAGCACGAGGGGGATAACCAAAGATGTGGAACAATCAAGGGAATGATACACTGAATGGGAAACAGGGACATGGGAGTATGAGGGACTCAAACTTCCTTTTTTCAGAGTAAGATGACATGGATGACCTGGAAGCAAATGATATTGACTCATGGGAACGTGATCATAGCTAGAAAACCAGTAAGATAACAACAATAGGAAATACTTGGGGGAATAACTGGAATAGTGATATCCATGGGATCCAAGTGAGACTCATTGGAATGTACTCTAAACAAAGGATACCCAATGGGGAAAAGCTTCCATAATATGAGATCATATGTGGTGCCACCTAGAGACACCATTTGGTCCTTCTTCATAGTTTAAGGAGCATGAAGAAGGGATATATGTAAGCTCGATATGATACGATCTCATGGATTTTTAGCAAGTCTGAGAAGGTAAATGATCAATGGTGTTTTTATTTTTAGAGAGTCTAAAAATAGGAAGAATACTCTAGTGTGGTATTTTTTTTTATGGTAGTCTCCTAAGTCCAAAAAAGGATAAAAGTGTACAAAGGAGAGCTATCCCAACCTTTGGGGGAAGAGAGACTTCTTTACAGTAGGTAGTCCAACCAGGCTGGAAAATGTTAAACCTATACTGATTGGACTATCATTCAAATACTTTTATGAGCATAAAAAAACCAAGTTTGCTCGAAAATATTTTCTTGATGAAAGGGATGGAAAAGAGCTTAAAGAAAACCGATAATGATCTTTTTCATACATTACATTCCCAATGCCCAACAAAGCATACAAGGATACAAAGGGAAATATTTCTAGCTGGAATGTGCTAGGATGGTCCTTTTCTTTTAGTAGTCTACATAGTTCAAAAAAGGACATAAATGAGGCCACATAGACGCCCTTTCAATTAACTTAATGGTCGTGAAAGGATGCAAGTGTGCTCGATGATATTTTCATTCTCTTTGGTGTCAGAAAAGAGCTTAACATAAACTTCGTAATGGTCAGTCAAGCAAGCAGGAAGTGTTCGATGTACCGAAAGAGGTGGTGTTGTGAACATGGATGATAGGAATAACAATGGAACACTTGATGGGGCCTCCTTGTGGGATGATGGATAGAAGTAAAATAAGGTCAACTTTGCAGTATGAATGGAACGAATGGCTCGTGAACATGTCAGTCTGTGTGTGGGTTGATTCGCGTGATAACACACAAATTGAGGTGACCTCTTGGAAATCAACCCAAGGTCACCTCAAATCTAGCAAATCATTTCTTCTCCTGGGATATTTTTGCACAGTGGTTGAAGCTTCCTATCCTCATAGAGGATGATGATCCATACATGAGAATGGACTACCGAGGAGACTCGTAGATTCCTCGACCTCCAGTACCAGTTTGGGGACCTGACGGTATGCTATCATAGTGGTATCTAGATCATACATGTGATAGATACTGACAAGATACTATGTGCATGTGTATACATGGGAGCGTACCCTATAGTAGGGTACCACTAGCGCAGGGGCATGGTGTAGGGGCTATATCCACCCGCTCATGTGCAAAGGATGCGATGGAGTACTACAATGGAATCACTGCAGCTGGACGTGGAGCGACTACTAGAGGGGGTCATCAACTCATGGTAAAATCAATGTAAAACAATAAAGAAAAACTATGATACAAGGGTACTCATGGTGGGCGACTTTAGGCATATTTACTGTTGAGGTAGAGCCCATTACGGGGATTCTTCAAGAGGTGGCCGTCATATTCAGTGAGGATATATGCTCCCTTGCCGATACATTGATGGATGACATAAGGGACGTACCACATGGAATCAAAATTCACTTTCCCTAACTTATAATTGGCTTGGTCGTAGATGAGGATAATCAGATCCCCCTCACTAAAGGTGTGTGGATGGATGTGGGAGTCATAATGGGACTTCAACCGAGTCTTGACCGCTTAGATCATCTAGAGAGTAGCGCAACAATCCTCATTGTTCTATTCAAGCGTAAATATGCATTGTTATAATGGTGAAGTATAAGGTAGAAGTTCTAAGACAAGGTCGAGTGATGGAAATTGGAATTCAATGGAAAGAATAGATTCCACACCATAGACTAAGTGAAATGGGGTAAAACAGATGGCGGTTTCAAGGATATCTTCGTCATCGTGAAAATAGTGTCGGGATAGATAAGGGGGATATTCCAAGGTCGATGAGGAGGAATCACTACTAGAAGTAGATATCGTGGAAATGGTGGTAGTGGTGTACAGGGAAGAAGCCAGAGGGTGTATCTCCTTAAGGAGAGTAATGTTGGACTTGCGGGAGTGCGTGCGAAGGACACTAAGGAGCGACTTGTGCTCAATAAATTTTGGACAATGGTGTGAATAATGACCATATAGGACACAAAATTCACATGGGTGTTCGGTTCGAAATGTTTTGTTCTTCACCTCAGGTATGTTTGGCATGTTGACAATAGGGGCGTCGTCGATCTCAACTATAGTATGCAGGTGGGTGCGAAGGATAGGAAAATCAGGACAATTATGTGTCGCATCACATTTGAAATTGCATAAAGCACATGAAGGAGGTGGACATGCTTTGATTGTCTCTTTGGGTGTATTTCCCCTAGTATTCTTGAAAGGTGAAGAAACATGAGCAGTCGTTAGTGTACCAGGAGGTTGGTGCGACATCGTCTCAATACGTTGGATAGGATTCAACACAATATAGGGAGTCAGGGGTGGGGTAGGTGGATCAAGGTACCACACAGGAATAACCAACGTGAAACCAAGAAGGTTGAGAGTAGCCATGATGGGATTACTCACGATGCTGGATGGTGGAAAAAGGAAAGGAATCATGTGGATAGGGAGTGAACCCTAATAATTCCCCAAGGTTTGAGGTTGCAAGGAGGTCATAACGCTATCATATGTGATAGTGCATAAATATGATATATCATTCGATGAAGGGGGAGGTGCTAAGGACAAAAAGGTGTCCATCATAGGAGCGTGAAAATAATCCTAAGCTAGTTTCAGATAGGGATGGTATGGACACACTGTCGATGGTAGTGTCGATAGTCGGAAGGACGTGTTCTAGTGTGGTCGATCCCTTGGGGTCATAATACGTTAGTTGGTCAATGATGATGATATGCTCATCATGGGGGCACATCAAGAGTCGAAATACAGTAGATGCAACGACTCAGATTGCATACATATAAATACACCCTAGGAGGAGGTTGTAATTGAGTTGGGCATTGAAAAAATCAATGTCAATCAACACTATTTTTTTTTTAATAACTCAATAGGGACATTAATGGGGATGCCATGGGGTTGAGTCACGTGACGATCATAGGCACGAATGATGGTGGTGGAAGGTTGAAGGGTGGGAGATCCAAGTTTATGCCAAACAAAGGTTGACATAAAAAAAGTGGATGCTCCCTCATTAACGATGCATCGATGAATAATAAATTTCTGACTCATGAATAGAACTTAGAAGGAAACATATTGATCCAACCAGCAGTTGGAAGGTTTTCAAGCTTCGACAAATCTAGCACTTTGACTACTTCGCCTATTCTAACTACCTCGATAGGTTTATCTCGATAGGTTCGCCTCAATAGGTCTAACTCAATAGATTTTCCTTGACAATTTCTCCTTGAAAAGTCTGTGACGGTTGAAATTTTGAATTGTCATAACTTATTTTGTAACTGAACGTAACGGGTAGTCACCCAAGTGTCTCAGTATCCTATATAAGCATGTACACTAATGTAATATACAAAAATTCTGATTCCTGCATATTTCATGGAGAAGAAGTAATAAAGGTGGTTTGAATTCTTGCATATTGTCTGTTTGTATACTTTCTTGTTGATCTAGTGAATTTCCTGCTTTGCTGGTTCCTTTTATATGCTTCTTCCATAACAAAAATAGACTCATTCAGTCGAATATTGTCCCGAGCGTGCACCTGGGCACAACTTGGATCATTGGTATCGCAATAAGATATTTTCTAGAGCTTAAGTTACATAAGCACTTCCATCAGATTTATTTAACTTTTTCTTGTTCAAACACGCTCACAAACTCAACAACAAAATAAGACACTTCCTTTGACTTCAGCAAAGATGGCCGAAGAAGCAGACAATCGAAATGCAACTGATGAGACATAGCAACTCATAGAAAAAGCACTAGCTCATCAGCGGACCGAAATTTTCACCGAGTTTAGTGAGATTCTCATGCGAGTCACTTTGAAATCTAGGGAATCCTCGACACAACATCACTCTGAAAAAATCAGCCCCTTCAAAGTGAAAATGAATTTGGACATACCAAACCTTGAAGGAAAGATTGATGCAGAATCTGTCGATAATTGGGTACAACAACTGGAATCTTACTACATAGTGATACAACTCTTCGAAGCAGAAAATATCATCATTGCATCCTTAAAAATGTCAACCTCTGTACACTGTTGGTGGGATAATCTCGACAAATATGGAAAAATAAGAGGACCCCATCGATAGAGGGTAAAATTTGTCGAATATGTCTGAAAGGATTTCTACCTGCACAAGTATCTTGAACAATAGTATAAGAAGTGGCAACAACTAAGGCAATGGAAAGACCAGTCCATACAGAGTTACACTAATAAGTTATACGAACTCATGGCTAGACTTGGCGTCCAAGAAGAAGAGAAATTGCTTTTCCTGAAGTATTCCAATGATTTATCCTGGTACATTCATCAAGAGATGGAGTTTCTGACTATCAGTACACATGTGAATGCATTTCATTATGCCATCAAGATTGAAGCTAAACAGAAAGGAAAAACATGTTTTGAAAATAAACCAACAGGTCGAACATTCGACAAGAAGTCACCAGCCAACTCTGACAAGTTCAAAAACTCTTCTAAGCCGACTCCGACAAGTTCAAAAACTCTTCTCAGCTGACTCCGATGAAGCTCGACCATCAAAAGAGGAAATTTTAGAAAGACAAGAGGCATCGCAACAAACACGATCCTACCAAGAAATGGTGTGATTATCACAGTTCAACATGGCATTATACGTCAGAATGCAAATCTCAAAACACATTTTTGGAAAAATTGTCGACATCCAACTTGTCTGTCAAAACCTTGGTAGAATCTTATCTAGATGCATCAACCATTTTGGTTTCGACCTCGACCAATATAATAGCCGTGACTATCGTTGATGAGGAGGAACAAGAAAAATTGTTCCATACATGGATATGGGTTTAGAAAAATCCCTTACATCTGATTTTGGATAATGGTAGACAAAAGAACATCATTTCTGAAGATCTTGTGAAGAAATTAGGTCTTGTCACCACTCCACATCCTCAGCCTTATAACATCAGTTAGATGAAGGCTGGGAAGGAACTAAGGATCACATGGAAATGCCAACTTTCCTACTTTATTAATCCTTTTGAAGATGAAGAACTCTATGATGTGGCACGTCTTTTTGTAGCCAACGCCCTGTTCAAAAAACCTTACCTATGTGATCAACGCAGTACATATCAGTCACGTCCTCAGAAGGAGATTTTCAAAATCCAGAATCAATGGTATGGCATACTAGAGCGACAACCCACATCAATGGTTGCTATGATATATGCCAAAAAAACAAAGAATCTTATCAATCATGCTCAAAAGTTCGCATTAATCATGATAAAGCCTCTATTTTTCAGGAATATTGCATCGACAAGTCGAATCACCGACCAACACAACTCTTGACAACAAGAACTAATTGAACACATGTTTGAAGAATATTGAAACATATTCCAAGCACCAAACAAAGTACCTTTGCATTTTCAGGTAAAACACTCCATTGAACTTGTTCCTGGTTCTTCATTACCTAACATGTCTACTTATAGAAGATCCATTGTTGAAAATGAAGAGATTTGTAGGGAAATCCATGATTTGATCAACAAGGGTCATATTCGCCCCAGGTCCTCTCCTTGTGGAAGTCCATTCATCTTAGTTCCAAAGAAAGATGGGACTTGGTGCATGTGCATCGACTATCGACCTCTCGACAAAATTTCAGTGAAGAACTAATACCCTCTTCCATAGATAGATGAACTCATCGACAATATGAAAGGTGCTAAGTTCTTTTTGAAACTTGACCTCAAGTTGGGATACCACCAGATTCCAATTGAGTCCATTGATGTATGGAAAATGACTTTCAAAAGCAAGGAAGGATTGTTTGAATGGCTAGTCATGAGATATATGGATACCTTCTACGACCTTTCATTGGTAAATGTGTCAATTTATATCTCGACAATATCTTCATTTTCAGTCGATCATGGGAAGAACATGTCAAATAGCTTCAAAACTTCTTCAACACTCTCCAACAACATTGACTATATCTGAACATGGACAAATGCTCATTTGCGATGACCAACATAAAATATTTTTGGTATGTAATTGACTCTACTGGAATTCATGTCGACCTAGAAAAAGTATAGATCCTCAAAGATTGGCCCATTCCTTAAAACATTCATGAACTAAGAATTTTTCTTGGTTTAGCAAATTTCTATCGATTAGTCATACTTGGCTTCAGTCACATCACATGTCCTTTGAATTAGTTGATGAAAGGAAATGGGAAAACTGTCTTCAAATGGACATCGACACAACAATAAGCTTTTGAAGAAATAAAAAAAAAGCTTTGTACTGCACCAGTACTTATGTTACCTAATTTACATCATCCCTTTGAGATTGAGATGGATGCATGGGACTATTTCCTTGGCATAGTGATCACTCAGTCAGGTCACCCAGTTGCATTTCATTCCAAGACTTTCAATGACACAGTTAGAAGGTACTCAACGTATGAAAAAGAACTGTATGCCATTGTGAAAGATATTAAGAAATAAAGACACTACATTCTTGGCAAGGAAACGAAATCCCCACTGACCATAAACCTTTGTAGTTCACTTCGTCCCAGATGAAACTACAGAAAAATCGACAACTCAAGTGGATTAATTACCTCCAACAATTTCAGTTGGTAATTAAGTATTGAAAAGCAAAATCTAATGTGACAACTGATTGTTTCCGTAGACCACCCATTACTCTACTATCTATAGTGATGAGTATGCAGAGTTATGACACTTCTACCTAGCCACAATTGTATTCAGTAGACTGTGACTTCTCTGCAATTTATTGACAACTTCATACTGACATGTTGTGTACTACCGACTACTTCCTAAAAAACACCTTGCGATACAAGCTTGGATAGCTTTGTGTATCGACCGGTGAGCACCAACATAAGCTCATTTGGGACGCACACTACAATAATATTGTTGGAAATTTTGGAGTCGCAAAAACAATTTTTATCCTCTTAAATTATTTCTACTGGCCTTAACTTAAATATGACGTTAAAAAGTACATTTGATCATGTGTGGTTTGTGCCATTGCTAAATCGCCAAATCAACGACAACAACTGTACACACCCCTTCCAATTCCTAGTTGACCATGGGAATCTATTTCTATGGACTACTTGACGAGATATCCTACTACCAAACATCCACATGATGCGATATTAGTAGTAGTCGACAGATTTTCCAAGATGGATATACTCATACCATGCAAGAAGAATATGACATCACAACATACTGCTCAACTCTTCTTAGAACATGTGTGGTCGAAACATTATGGCCTCTAGATGGCCATTATTTTTGACAGAGATGCTATATTTGTCAGCACCTTTTGGAAAACTATATGGAAAAATCTCAACACAAGACTTTCGTGGTCGAAAACCTTCCATTCGTAGACAGACAGACAAACAAAAGGTATAAATTGCTTAGTCATACAATTGCTTCGCATTTACAACTACAAGCATCGTCAAACATGGGATTCCAAACTTCCATACATACAACACAAATACAATCATGCTCAACAAAGATCTATGGGAAAGAGTCCATTTGAGATCTATTATAGATTTCAACCCTCAACACCTATCAACTTAATCAATTCCTCTACACAGTCGAATGACACCGAGTTCAAAGGACAAGAAGTGGAGAAAGCATTGAAATTCAGAGATCACATCTACAACATCCATAAGCAAGAATAGGAAATGTTGCAATGAGCTAATGCCTTACACGACAAGCATCGTATTCCTCATTCATTCCAAATTGGGGATCAGGTCTGGTTACATATAAAGAAGGAGCACTTCACTCGTCCATATATAAAGATTAAACCCTTGTGATATGGTCCATACAGTATCCTTAAACATATTGGAGAAAACACTTTTGAGCTCGACATTCCTGCATGCCTTGGCCTACATCCAATTTTCAATGTAGATCTACTTCGACCATACCATGCACCATTGTTGGAACAAAACGACTTGAAGATAGTAGAATCTGAAGACATCCATCTAGATGTTCAGGAACCTCTTCTTTGTGATACCATTGTGGGACGAAACATACACCATATAAGGAAAAACTCCATTCCCTTGTTTCAAGTGGCTAAAGCTGGACATCTCCCCGCACAGGAAAAATGATACTTTGCTACTGAAGTAGCCAACAAGTTTCCTCACCTGAATGAATACACAATGGTGACTATTGTTTCTTAAGGAAGGAGGAATGATCCAAACAATAGTTGGTAGGTTGTCAATATTCCACAAAGTCTATCACTTCGAGTGCTTCACCTATTCTAACTGGCTCAATAGGGTTGTCTTGACAGGTTCACATCAATAGTTTCGCCTCGAAATTTTTGCCTTGACAATTTCTCCTTAAGAGGCCCACCTTGATAGGTCTATGATGGTTGAACTTGTGAACCATTATAACCTCTTTTGTAACTGAACGTAACCTGTAGTCACCCAAGTGTCTCAGAATCCTATATAATCATGTACACTAAAATAATATACAACAATTCTGATTTCTTTTATGGAGAAGAAGTAATAAAATTGGTTTGAATTCTTGCATATTGTCTGTTCGTATACTTTCTTGTCGACCTAGTGAATTTCCTGCTTTGTTGGTTCCTTTTATATGCTTTTTCCATAACAAAACTCGACTCATTCAGTCGACTATTGTCCTGAGCATGCACCTGGGCACGAACTAGATCACGGATGATGGAATCCAGGGTTCTCCTTGATCGAGGTAAAAGGTGATCAACCCAGAATAAGAAGGATCGACAAAAGCTAACATGGATAGCAATGCTTTACATTGCAAAGGACAGGTTTTGAGCACTTCCAGAGAATACATGGGGTTTAGAGACTGAACAAAGTTATCCACTATACTGTAGCTAAGCATAGCTCTCACGGTGGCATTTTTCAAGATGTGATGCAAAGGAAACCGTGGGACTTTCACAACCCCATCAATGGGGGTTCTCGGTAGATGCAAAGACATGTTAGGAGTGGTGGATGTATATGTTTTAGATCGGTCAACAATTTTTGTGGTGGAACCATACTAGTTTCATCAATTTTGGAGGTTGAGATTAGATGATAACTTCATGAGGTGATGGAAACCAGGATCAATAGGTTGAGTTTGAGAAGTGTTTGTGGTGTTTTTTGGTGCCAAGGGTTGGGTTGCAACCGTCCCTTAGCTTAGAAGGGGTTTTTGGAGCACCATAGGTTGAGGAATTGGTGGCGCTAGGTTTGGATGAGCCAGAGTAGCCCCATTGGGGTCACGTTGACTATCGTTTTGGAGTAAATGGTGGATGCAATTCAAGTGAGTAAATTGATGGGTGTAATGGAAGTAAGTGTTACAAATGGTGCACTGATGGTTAGTCTGTAACTTTGGGTTCTTCCCAAGTCATGCTGGACGCTACTGATTCTATATAGGGGGTCAGCATCATTATTGTTTAGAGGGATAGCTTGTTGGCCACCTCCTTGATTCTGGTTGTTACCATGATTCCTACCTCTCTTATTCCTACCCTACCCTCGTTGGTTATTGGGAGTGGGTTGGTTAGGGAGGTTATGTTGTGCGTAGACCTGTCATGTAGGAGTAGGAGGATTTGGAGCCGGAGCTGGAGTAGGTTGCACAGGTTGAGGATAATAGGAAGGAGAAGCTGGTGGTGTAGAAAAGTTGGCTGTCTAGCCTTTGCATGAGTGTGCAGAACAAGTCTTTTCATGGACATGAGGAGTTGGTGTGAGAGGCGCATAGGAAGGTGTGGCTCCAGATTGAGTCATTACGTGTGACAAATTAGAGGCGTAACTTGGTTGGAAAACACTAGGGGTGTGACCAAAATGGGGTGGCATCATAGGAGATACCTCATAAAAGTGATGATGCTGGGTAATAGAGTCAATGATTCCATCAGCAGCATGGGGTGCCCCAGTGTATCTCGATGTGAGGAGCCAGTATAGGGAGCATCAAGGATGATGCTATACAAGTAATATGATTGGGCGTATATAAGATCAAATTGTTGAGCCTTCAAGATATCTTACTCCTTAGTCAGTGGGTTCTCAGATGCAACATCCTTAGCTATGGGGGGGAGTAAGGTTTTAAGGAACCAATGTAGGAAAATCATATCATCCAAATGGATCTTACACAAGCTACAATGGCGACGCCATTCATGGATATGATTTGTGATATGGGTAGCTATTTTTTGTCTACAAGATAATAATATTTACACACCATCATCATAATAGATGGGTAACTAGAAGTATTGAAGTAACATAGACTAACGAGGAGAAGTCGGGGTAGGTGGAATGAGGTAGTTGGATATACCACTTGGTTGTTTCACTAGTGAGTGTGCATTGGAATAACCTTAATTGGAGAGAATCATCCACTATGATGTTAGATGAACACCATAAGTTGAAGGACATAAAGTGATTTTGGGGGTCCTCTCCCACCTTTCCCTCAAACTTAGGGATGTCTAAGGGAAGTTTGATAGGAATAGGAGGCCGTAGTGGGTTATGATGAATGGGGTCATTGGTTAACCTTTCTAAATCAGGTAGGTTGATACTAGCCATAAAATATAGACTATAACCGAGAGTGGATTGAGAAGGGCCAACAACGTTGTCGACACCAGTAGGGATGTAATTCCCATGGGTAAATGTAGGTGGGTAAGGTTGACTTTCGATAATATGAATAGTCATTAGTATGGTAGGAATAGTCAGAAAAGACATGGAAGGGATACTTCCACCAGATATAAATGGTGGAATGGTTGAAAACACAGTGGATGGAATGGGGCCACCAATAGTGGGCAGCGGACCAACAACAATGTGTGTAGTGGAAAGGAGCCCACTAGGAGTAGGACCTATTGGTATAGTGGAAGGGATACCGATAATGATGGATGGAGTGGATGAAATACCAATACTAACCATCCCCCCCTAAAATGGATAAGGATGTGCACCATCCATGGGGCTAGATGGGGCAGTGAACAAGGAAGGTTCATATTGATATGAATCCGAATCAGACTCAGAGGTTGTACATGGCTCCGAAGGTGGTGAACGATGTTGACTATGGATAATACGGTGATGGTTCAAGGAACCAAACTGGGGGGTATGCCCCCTATGCCTATGTGAGTAGCATGGTGGAGCTATGATGATGTGATGGAGTGCTGTGTAATGAATGAAAACTCAAGAGTATCATTTGCATGCTCAAAAACCCAAATACAATTGAGTGTGTATAAGGAGAGAATATAAATGGTGTTTTGGAGGCCAACAACAATATCTAAAACCGAACTAAAAACAACGGGTTACAACAAGGCGAGTCTACAACAAAGTGTCCAAAAAGATAACAAACAACACTACCTAGAAATAAAATGACACAGTAACCTATGGGGTAAAAGTGCAAGCAAGCTCCTAACTACAAGCTATAAGCCCCTTACAAATCATATCATCAGTAGGGTGATGAAATCGTGGTAAGAAAATATGAAATGGAAGAACAATATACTAAGAGAATCTCACTATCGAGAAGGACCTATAGGTAAAAGAACCCTAGAAATACTCGAGAACTAGGATACCTGGTTCATGACATGTCTAGTTGGTTTACTGGCGCTTAATCTGTTTGGCCCTTGACCCCCGACTGGGTGATACAAGGAGGACTGTGAAGGGTTATCCTTCGGTGCAAGATGGATTGCAATATTCCACCTTGAATTTTGGAACCCCTTATTGTGTCTTTCTCCTGTAGAGCAGGGGGCCTCCTGACAGAATGGTCGTTGTTAACACATCTATTTAGCAGGGGATGAAAAGACCATGATGAAGGAGAAATAATAGTTGCTTGTCAAATCTTGGTTAAAATTTATATTATAAGAGTATGATGATAGGCAAAAACGATCAAGTTATCAAAAGATCCTATGATGTGAGGCGGAAAGGAGAAAATCGACGGCTTATATTATCTCTGCTCTTCAAAAGATGCGAGCGGGTTAAGCGTAGGCGGGTGGTTAAGGTAATATATGGATCAACGGTCATTGATCCATTTGGATGAGATCCACAACCCATATAAGTTCCGTTTTATGAACATGCGTGATGGTTAAAACAATGGAGCCCAGCGGAATTGGATACGTGCTACCCAATCTGACGGCTAGCAAATAAAGGTCGATCACATCAATGGTCGTAAATGATTCTGGAACATAAACTTACATGAGAGATATGATTGGGAAGCCCATCGGAATTGGATACGCCCCATCTAATCTAACGTTGGAGAAATAAAGTTGATCACATCGACGGTTGGGGATACCTCCGGAGCGAAGACTTGCATGGGGGTTATGACCAAGACGCTCGGCGGAATGGGGTATGTGGCACTTGATCCAAAGGTTGGAAATTAAAGGTGAATTAGATCAATGGTTTCAAATGGGTCCAGAGTGTGGAAGCGCATGGCAGATAAAGGTAGAGGGTGGTCGCGGAATATAAACTGCTGTCCACGTGGCAAATTGTGGCATACTCCGGAGGCTAAAGTGGTTTCGTGCAAATTGCCAAAGGAACGCTCCAGAGTGGGGTCTTATAAAAGGAAGTTGACTTGTCCCGTGGGTGTTTTGTTGGCTCCGGATGGGTGAAAGAGACATGCGGATTCATCAACCTTTGACTATCATTTTCAAACACACCTCTACAGTTAACAGGTAAGGATTGAAACACCCATAATTCGTCAGTTTAATTGCCATTTATCACTGAATTATGGACTAGGAGAAAGAATTGCAAGGGTCTGGGTGTGTTATTGACGACAGAGAGGATTATTTGGTCGATAGAAACAGGGGCGTATGTGACCCTTTCCTATATATAGGAAGCGTGTCCATCAGTAAAGAAAGATTGTGGTATTACAATTCACAAGGAAATGATATATTGAATGTATGTAAATCTTTTCTGTATTACTTCACCCTCGAACAAACCCTCCATTTCCCAGAATTTGCAGAATGGTGTGTTGTTAACTACTCCCCTTCTCAGAGAATTACCGTGAGTCAGTCCACGTCCCGAATACTTTGTAAAGTTAATGCCACAGTCATCCGTGAAAACCTCAATTTGCCTGAAAATTACCCTGATAACCGTGAGTCAGTGAATGAGTCGGTCCTTGCTGAATTTTACAAGAAGTGTGAAACTGAAATCCGTTGCCAATTCCTGTCTAGTGTTTGGAAAGAAGGTCAATATTTAGATGGTCTTTCCTTACCTTACCCTGTGCATATTTTTAAAAATGAAGTCCAATTGGTAGTATCTCTGGTCTGTCAAATATTGGGTCTTGATGATGATTGTTGCATGGGCGAAGTAACCCTTGGTTTTTTATTGAAAATAAGTTCCTTAGGCTCCGAATCTCAGTCAATTCCTGTGTTTAGTATAGATGAGTACCTGGCTGAAGAAATACATCTTCAGTTGAGTGAGTTTCCAAAGGTTCGGTTCTTTAGATTTCAGACCTACTTGTTCAACGTGCTGTTATGTTCCAATGTCACTGAGCTGCAGTTTTTGAATACTATCTGTTCTTCTGATTTTCCCAAGCAAATCAACATGTTCGAATTTTCCAATTCGATTATGTCGGAAGTGTATAAAATGTTGTTTGATGAAGAATTGCCCCGTGTTTTGGACGAGATGAAATGTTTGATGCAGCCTTCACCCAAAGATCGAATTGGAGATTGGTTCCTGCACAAAGACTCCACTGTGTTAAGGGTATATGGATTTACCGAGTAGCCTTATAAGTTACCTACTTTTCTCACCCCGAGGATTTTTTCTTTAGAATTCATGAGACAAAGGTTGCAGTCTGAAGAAGAACATTTTGGAGGTTTTAAGAAGTCTTCAAATATTAAATTCCCCCTCAAGGTTGGCTCTTTCATTTTCAAAAGTAAAGGTGCTTTAGTGTTCATAGAGAAATTGCTGGAGAATATGGATTTCCAAAAGGATCCAAAGATAAATTATGATCCCCACATGTAATCTCCTTGAGGAAGCAGGCCAACAAGAACAAACCATTTGATCACCAGTTTATTGAAGGTCTGGCTGAAACAACCAATTTGTTGCAGTTTACCGAGATTTCAAGGTTTGATGAATATGCACATACTGTACCCGTCATAGCATCCCAAACAATAGAGGGTACTAGTATTGTGATTAAGAGAAGTCTGTCTGAAATTGAAAGTATGGAAATTGACGAAGATGGATCACATAAAAAGGCGAAGTTGTTTCAAGGTGGTGAAATTTTAAATGAAGAAATTTCTGATGGTTTCAAAAAGGTTGCTCTAGTTCCAAT
This sequence comes from Pseudotsuga menziesii, assembly GCA_001517045.1. NCBI lineage: Eukaryota > Viridiplantae > Streptophyta > Pinopsida > Pinales > Pinaceae > Pseudotsuga > Pseudotsuga menziesii. Next base: position 369,763 of record LPNX010954282.1, read on the forward strand.
GAAGGCTGTACAAGTAATCAATTCTCTTTTAAAAGTGTGGATGGTTCATAATTAAGCCCGGTCTTTAAGTCAAAGGAGGAACTCAAATCCAGTTATATGGAGAAAAGAAAACAATCTTTGGAAGAGACAAGAAATTTGCTTCCGCGAGTAAGAAATTTATACAGTCCAAAAACATCTCTAATTTCTGCCAGAGATGCTGAAAGAAATACGTTCAAGTTAGCCATGGTAAATGACAAAAAGATGTCAGAGATGGAGATCCGATTGGATAAGATCAGTATACCGGATAAGATACAACTTCACAAACAAACCAGTGATATCATTTATTCATACTTGTTACAAGCTATGGTAAAGATAAATAAATTACAAATTTTGACAGATAAGTTAGATGATTCAATTGAAACATGAAAGATTCGAAAATAAGGCGAATACCATCCAGATTAAGAAACTACAAACAGATATTGTTAGTTCAGATAATACCCAGGCAGTCAGAAGAATGCTGGAGGAAAAGGACAATGCGCTCCAAGTTTTAAAGAAAAAATTGAAGATCCCAGGTATTGAGCATGTTCAGTCTTCCGAGTTATTGGCTCTCCAAGAAGAGAAAGACAAGGTCCATCAAGAGATGATGGAATATAAAGGGAGAGCTATTGAGCTGTAGGAAGAAAAATACAAGTGGGAGGCTGAATGGAATGAACTGTTATCTCAAATTTCCTTGATGAAAAAAGATCAAATTGATGAGAAGGAGATTATGGAGGAGTTAATGAGTCAGACTCCCACCGGTGAAGACCTGTCCATTGTGAATATCGAGAAGCCATTGGATGATTTTTCTGTGGATGATTTGTTAGTGCCTATGTCCCAGGTTAGTTTAAAAGAAGAAGAAATCAAAGAGATGAAGATAGAGAATGAAAAGATCAAGTCTGAATTGGCCAAAATGAATGAAAGTAAAAACAAAATTTTACAAGACAAAAACCAGTTGCAAAAGAAGTTCAATGAATTGAAGGAGAGAAACATTGGTAAGGGTCCCCTGCAAGGAGGAAAACACATTATTTGGGACACCCTTTCTATAGAAGTTACCAAATTCCGGCATTATTTGAATTTCGTTGATGATCAGAATATTTTGATCAATTTGGCCCACCAAAGATTAAAGTTAGTGAATGAACATATGGAAAGAAAGCCCCTCACCACAGCTCAGAATGCGCTGAAAATTTTAAATTCACTGACATATCAGAAATTACATGATATGGGGATAAAAGACAGGATATCCATAGTGCTGTGAACTAAGAAATTTATCCAAAAACATCATTTAATGAAGACGGTCCAGGACCGAGCTGATGAAATGGCTGCACAGGTTAATAACTTCAAGCAGGTTTTCAAGGAGCAATTCGAGGATGGTCTGCCTTCCTTTTGGGACGTAGAAGGGCGGCTGTTTTCTCAAGAGCACTATCACAACTTGCTAGTTCAAATTCGCATGGACCATTCCAAGTTTGATGACTTGGGAAAAGGCCTAACAGGGAAAGCTATTGTGGACAAATTGACAGAAGATTTCAAAATTTTACAAAAGTTCCTACTTGTCAGAAGAGGATTGCCCAAGGTATCATATGAAGCTTATATGGAGCTTGAAGTATCAATCAGAGAGATGATGGAATGTGACACCCCAAGTGTAGAACAGTGGAAAGCTGTAGAGAGGTTTGGAAAAACGAAATACATACTTCATTCGTAGAGACAGACGTTGTATACCGAGGAGCTGACTGGGCGATGACATGGAGCTGACTGGGCGAAGACCTATTATCAAGTTGATTTTTACTTTATGATCTGTTAGGATTGGAGCTGTAATTTATTCCTAGAAGTTAGGGGTTTAGTTACAAGAATCTAAATTAAGCCGATCATTCAGTTATGAATCTTCTTGGAAGATCTATTATTTTATGTATATATTAGCATCTTTTTTAGGAGATGGGGGTTGGAACCCATCGTATTGTGCAATGATTTTGGAGAACATATATTTTGAATAATAAAGTGAATGCAGGGGGTTTTATCTGAGATTCCTGTGTCATTGATATCACAGTCTGTGCTTCTTTCTTTTTGTGATTGTATTTTCCTAGTGTAACACTTCATTTTGTTTCTTCTTCGTATCTGAAATACAACGTTGTGTGATTAGAATTCATATGTTTATGCTCTAGTCATCATTTCAGATATTTTATACATTTTTCTGCTAAAGTTGATACAGAATTCATCTTTGATGCTCTGTATTAATGGGCTGTTTCCTCGTCTCTTCTGTTTCACCTGGATTAAATTGAACGACTGTGATGAAGTGATTATCTTGCCTTTGATGAATATCGTGTATATGTCTTTGTGATATCTTTATATGTATGTGACTCCATGCCCAATGGTTATGTGATTCTTTCAGCCATACATACAAATCTTTAAATGTTGTTTTATATCTGGTCCTGTTAAATCTGTATTGAGAGATCCCTCTCTGGAAGAAAACACCAGTTTCTTTCTAAAGTGGTTTTGCTGTTACCTTGGAGTTTACCTTTTACAACCTGGGTACATTCTGAGTGCTAACAGTCGTGACCATTTCAACAAGTACAAGAGGATTTTGTCCCCTAATGGATGAAAAATATGTCTCAAGGTGTGAGTGAGAAAGGGGTGTTGTTTGGATGCATATCCCCAATGTCCTAACTTACCTACAATATTGTTTTGTCCTCAAATCAGGTTACAATGTTGGTTGTATTAAGTTAATTTTAAGGATGGCACGGGGTCATGAACCAAGCATTGTGTCTTTAGGGTGTGAGATGTGTACAAACCCCAAAAATCCTATGACGAAGATGCAACGATCTCACAATAGGAATGTAATAAATAAAATGCAGATATATATCAATAAAGGATAGTAAATATCATGCAAAATCATAACTAATTCTTCCAGAACGTAAATAAACACCAGTAAATGGATGTTTAAGGAACTTACCAAGGTGTAGGAAACACATGGGGGGTATCAACTACAAATCTTGACTCAAGAGGCTCACATACAAGGAAAATAGGACCTCAAAACACACCAAAAGGATTGAATGGATCAGATCTGGACAAAAATAGGTCGGGAAGGGGTCACAAACACAGACAGGGGGTCTGAAACAAGGATCTCAAGCACCGACCAAATGTAGGTCACACATGTTAGACGAACAGGCGTGATCAGGGTCACACAGAACTGGGGAATAGTAACGATTGAGGCAGAAAAATAGTCAACACACTCAGGTTACACAAAACAAAGGGTAAAACAAGACATGTCACAGAAAACCGAGTAATAGTAGCGACCAGGGTTGCTTCCACAACAGGGACAAGCATGATCTGGATTTCTGAGACATGTTGCACTTATCAGGGAAAAATGTGTGATTTGGCTCATGCTATTTAGGCAAAAATGTGTGACTGGGTCACAAATTTCAGCTGAACAAGTGCGATTCGGGTGGAACTGGATTTTTTTTGAAAAATAGTTATCGGCTAGGGCTGGGTGGTAGGGACTAAGGTAATACTGGTTCATATATTGCGCGAGGGGGTCAGATCTGTAACGACTAATAAAAGCAAAGGATAACAAACCAATAAAAAGACCTGCAAAAACAAATATTTGTATGGATCAACCGAATAGAGTCACCAATACTATAGTGGGGATTTCTCCCCTACTACATGCAAAAGTACTAACCCTAGATAATATAGGTCACAGGGTAGAGTTCAACAATAAAAAAAGTAAACAAGACAACAATAACAAATATTTTTTTAGGGTTTTCAAATATATATTACCAACTAATGCATAACAAGAACAAAAAATACTTTTTTTTTTTCTTTTGAATTATGGGCCACCATAGCTGTCCTGGGAAGTGGTTCCGCAGCTCCATGTTTTAGGTCTCCAGTCTCTTCCACGAATAGTTGTCAAATGGGGGAATGGATCCAAATTGGTACAGAGTGAACTCAACGTACACCGTGGGGAATGGCATGGAAAAATATGGGAATAATGGCAGAAAAAGTGTATATTTTGACTGAGAGAAAATGGAAAAAAGTGACCAAAAGTATTTTGGGGGATTCCTTCACAATGTATTTATAGGATTGTCCAAGGGATTTTACCCATGGTAATGGACCATGGTATTTATCTATGGTTTTTTTACCCTGTTAACGCAAAAAATTTCTCACCTAGCTCTATATGGTCTAAACCACATACATACATCATTTCCCTACCATTTTTCCTTACCTTTGACCTTCACAACTACAATTTACCTTCATTCTCTCTCAAAAAAGGCCAAAACCCCACAAAAGGCCAAAAAATCTCACAAAAGGGCTAAAAAACCCAAAAGTGCTAAAAACACAAAAAGGGCTAAAAAACCCAAAAGTGCTAAAAACACAAAAAGGGCTTAAAAACCCATAAAAGGGCTTAAAACCCTAAATAGGGTTCCAAAACCCTAAGAGAGAGAAAGGACAAAAAACTATAAAATAGTGTGGAGGTCTCCATCACAAGATTGACTTATTCCTTCTTCCATTATTCTATTTTGTGAGTATGATGAGAAACCATTATTTTCAAAGTACTCACATCATTTTTCCAATCATTCCGTAGCCCCACCATCTCCCATCTGGTACGTTGAGGCATCCTCGATACTAACCAGCTTGTGGAGAGGCAGTCCATTTCCAAGTTTGGGAATGGTGGTCCATTTTCAAGAAAAAAGAAGGTATACTTGTCATTTTTTTTGTTTATATAGTTTAGTCATATTTTCCTTATCGATTTAGTTTTAATAATATTGTATTTGCTGTAGCTTTCCTTCATGAACTCTACCCTTCTGTACCATTGACAGAAGGGTGGTGCTTTTTCACGTAGCAAGGGTCAAAACCTTGCTACAGTTTTGGCGACCATACTGGGTCGATCCTCTTAGATACCTTGTTTTGCAGGTGTTTATTTTCACTCACAACCATCATTGGTCAAGCACTCAAAAGGGCGATCCAAACCTGTATGACACCAGTGCCCACCCCCCTCGGCCCCTTTCGACTTGATTTTTTTTATTTTTTCCAGCTCCGGTCCAGGTTGCATATTTCGAGCCAAAAACTGCAACCCACTGGTACCTTTCGGGCCAAAACCTGTGACCTAGGTTACAACTACCCCTGTAAAGTGCAATTTTTCCTTTTAAGCGACCTCATCACTTCCGTTTGACTTGTTTGAGTGACATAATTGCGGCTGTCCACTAGTTAAGTGAGACGTGTCTATTTCTAATCCTAGTCACCTCTATTTTTCTTATTTGAGCAACCTAGTCATGGTCGTTGACCTGTTACATGTGACCTATCTGTTTCTAATTTTATTTCTGTAATTTAAATTCTGTATTGCATTTGAAAAAGTTGGAAACTAACCCACTTATTTGGCCCCTCCTCCTCTACTCGGTCATCACCCTCCGGGGTCTTCTGAGATACAACAAGGGGTTCAGTAATTTTAGTAATAGGAATCCACTTTACTATTATTCTATTCAACTAAGTTTAGTAATAGGCATCCACTTTACTATTGTTCTATTAAACTAAAACAAGTGAATTTGGAGGCTACGGGGAGTGGTAGACTATTGGGAATCTAACGACGTTAGTGTCCTCCTTGTTTAGCACCGGGCACTTGGGGTTTGACCTGTGGATCTATCGGTGGAATTGTTTCCACTTTGTTTAGAGCCCAACACTCCCTATTTGACTTGAAGGATATGAAGTTAAGGTAGTCACACTACTAGTTTGGAAACATAATAGTCAGTCACTTTTTTTCAGACCCTTGGTTGTCTTGTACTTTGTCTTGATCTTATTTTACCTTTCAGAGCTTCTTTGGTACAACCCTTTACTTGTTTCTTGCAGGAAATCCATTGTTATTTCTTTATTTATTTCATATTTGAAAGTAAAAGTAAAATTTTTATACATAAGTTCACACATAATCACACCAATAATCAAACAAAATCAGTTCATGACCCCGAGTAAAACCTTAAAAGTAACCAAATTTACTTAATAACATTCAGTTTGGGACATAATTCTCATCCGCAACAACTTTGGGAAGTACCTGGGTTTTTCCATAAAACTCATTGTGAGGAGTACCACAAGAACCCCAAAGTATCTGACCAATGAGAGGACCTACCAAGAGAAATGACCAATGACCCCCATAAGATTGACTAGATACCCACATGTGAGGAATACCAAAGCACTGTCTTCAGGCAGTCTTAGTGGCCGAGTGACTCCTTTTGAGCCAATAGGTAGTATATTTCAAATGAGGTCCAAAATTCATTTCCAAGTTACTACAATAAGCCACCAGTGCTTCACCACGATATTCCTCTTGACTTAGGGGGCACTCCCCCTCAGTTTGGTTATTTAGACTGCCACCATCAAGACCCTCTTCGACAACCCTACTCGCCTTCAAAAGGACACACTACCTCTGATTCTAATTTGGATTCCTACCAATCCATGCCCAATTTGTTTACTGCCCCGTCTAGCCCCATGGCTAGTGTGCGTCCTGATCCCTTCCAAAGAGGGATAGTCAACGGAGGACCCACGTCCTTACCACCCTTTGTTACTAGTATTCCTGCCAGTGGTTCGAGCACCACTATGCATGTTGTGGTAGGTATGCTACCCACTATTAGTGGCCCCACACTAGATACCACAATTCCTACTGTACCATCTTACATCCCTGAGGGAAGTGGTCCTTCCACGACCATCTCGACCATCCCTAATATAGGAATTCAACCTCATAAACCCCCAGTCATGCATGGACTTCATACTCCTACAAACTCCAGTGCCATTTCTAGACCATATCAAGCCAACCTCGGGTCTAACCTACCATTTATGGCTTGTCTTAACTTGCCATATTTGGATAGGTTAACGAATTACCTCATCAGTCATCAACCTCATTGGCCTCGCATGCCGACCAAAATTCCTTAAGACATCCCAAATTTTGAGGGAAAGGAAGGTGAGGACCAACAAAACCGTATTATGTCATTCCATCTATGGTGTTCATCAAACAACATTGTGGATAACCTCGTTAGACCGAGGCTATTACAATGCACACTTATGGGTGTTGTTGCGAAATGGTACATCGAGTTGCCACTTAACCCGATTTTTTCTCACTTCCTCCATGTTCCTCCAGTACTTCCAACTATCCATTCAATATGATGAGGGAGTGGAGATCCTTCTATCCTATCATCAGAACACATCTACTCACATCACCGACCACATCCATGAGTGGTGATGACACCACAGCCTGTTTAAGATCCAACTGGATGATAGGATATTCCTTGACTGGTTTATAAAAACCTTTCTCCCACTCATAGCCAAAGACGTTTCTTCTGAGTGGCCCCAAATTGAGGAGGTAGCCATATTAAAGGCCCAACAATTTGATTTAATTTATGCCCAGTCTGGGTATTTATATACCATCATACTATATGCTCCTCATGATGGCACCTCCCGTTGCGATACGCCAGGGGCATCCCATGCTGCAGATTGTGTCATCGGCTCTATCTCAAAACAACCTCATTACTATGCCACACCCTGTATGATGCCACTGCACCCATCCAACACCCATAATGTTGCACAACCAAACCATGTCCATGATAACTCATGGATGAAGGCTCAGTCTAGAGCCACATCCTCCTATGCACATCCCGCACCAAATCAGCACGCCGATGGGCCAACTTAGCTGACACAGTCATATTTGGAACAAGTGGCCAGATATGTATCCCCTCCTGATCCTCCAGTGTATTATGAACCACTAGTGCAACAAGATATAGCTCCATCCCTATCCCCTCTAGTTTCCACGGGATAGGTTTTCACTCAACAAAACCTTTGCAACCAACCCGCCCCCAACAACCAAAAAGGGAAGCGTGAGAAAAACATAGCACGAAACTGAGGTAATAACCAACCACAAGGAGGCGGTCAACAACCTAACCCTCCCAACAACAATGACACTAACCCCTCAACATAAAACCCTCAAAATCCTAAATGACTGGGAAAGAACCCATAGTTGCAGACCAATCATCCATGCACCCTATGTAACTCCTATGGTCACTATACACATTTGTGCCTTCATATGGTCCACATGAAACTGTTTCTCCAGAATGAAGATGAATAGGATGCCCATGTTGTGTACCAGGCTCAACCCAACCCAACACCACTAGATTCTCCACCTATGGTGCTCCAAAACCCATTACCACTCCAAGGATTGGTTGCAACCACACCCTTGGCCCCACCCACTTCCATAGATCCCACTGCTGCTCCACCTACAGAGACGGATGTCCATCACCTAATGACACTGTAAACTAAAGAAGTTAACCTCTAGACTAGGAACAACCAATATGGTTCCACCACATCAACCATTGACCCATCAGTGACATCTACCTCCAACACTTCCAGCATTCCCCTCCACTTACCTACACCCCCCATATATGGGGTGACCAAATGTCCACGGTTCCCTATACGACGTATCGCCAACAATCAAAATACTTGAGATGGCTTAAATTATAGCATCATTGATGGCTTGTCCCAATCACCTAAAACCATGTCCTCTCTAGAAGTGCTCAAAACTTTCCTGCCACAACAAAAAGCGTTGTTATCCGCACTTGGTGTTGTGGATCCCTCCGAATCTAGATTGATCATGTTTGATTTGGATCAAGGAGAACCGAAAATGCCATCATCACTTCCAAATTCTAGTATTAATTCAAAATTTAGTCATACATCGATGTATCGTTGATGAAGGGGCATCTACGTGTGTCATGTCAACTATTGTCTGGCATAAACTCAGGTCCCGTACCCTCCAACCATCCTCTACCACACTCTACGCCTACGATGGGTGCTCTACAAAGGCTGAGGGAATTCTTCCGAATGTTCCTACTTCATTAGCTGGAAAAGTGGTTTTGATCGACATTGATGTTATTAATGCCCAACTTGATTATAACTCCTCCTTGGATGTAGCTATATGTATGCCATGAGAGTCGTGGCCTCCACCATCTTTCGACTCATGATGTTTCCCCATGATGGAAAGATAGTGATAGTCGACCAATTGACATAATACAATACACAAGGGACAACAACACCTTAAAATGTAATTCCTACCATCGATATCACCATTGAAAGCGTGTCCATCCCCTCCTTATCTGCTATGCGCCCAATATTGTTCACTGAAGTGCCTATGGCGGACACCTTCCCATCTCCGCCACCTCCACCCACACCGAATGACACAATAGAGTTGTGTACTATCTCATCTTGTACCATCCTAAACACACCAAAAAATCAGTTGCAACCCCAACACTTATCACCCAGGAATTATTGGGGTTCATTCCTGATCCACATGATTCCATTCTTATTTCCACCATCCAGAACCGTGAGTAAACCTATCATGGATACTCTAAATTTACCTAATTTTATGTTGGAAATTCCTATGTGGTACCTTGAACCACCTACCCCACATCCGATGCCTCAGGTTGTGTTGATGCCAGTCCAACCAATTGAGATATATTCATGCCTTGCTTTGGGCCCATTAAACACACCTTCCATCCCCAAGCCTGCCCATCCTCTCCCAAATAAGGCTAGGGGAAATTCCACCAAAATGATAGCTGAGCCTCATCTAACTCCACCTTGCGCTTTGTGCGACGTGCAAGGTCATGCAACGATTTTTTTTTAGAGATACCTATCCTTCGGATAGACATAGACACTATGGATACAACCGATGGTACTCTAGTAGTCATCATCCTATCTCCGCCAACGGCCAAAAAGAAGTCATTGACCACCAACCATCCTTATGCAATTTTTGGGTTGTATGGACATTACTACCACCATTTCCTAGACTTGACTGAGTATCGGTCAACCCTTCAGGCCCTTCAAAAACACTCTCATGAGTGTGAAATCATCGTCATCGAGGAAATTCACCCTTCGGCTTCATCCTCGAACACAACCACCATTTACACGATCTCTACTTCGAGTAGTACTTTCCTGTCCTCGACCATGGAAGATCCACCTAATCTATCCTAACACCACTTTCTCAATGACAGAGATATCATTAAAACCATCACCGATTCTACCCCATTTCACTTAAACCATGGCATGGAGTCGGTTCTTCCCATTGAATTCTAGATTCCTCCCCCATGTACTTTGCATCAACTGTAGAGTCTCCAAGGCAAGGCCAATTTCCTTCGCTAGAGGTTTTATGCTTGAGTCTCTCACCATGCAACACTTGGGGCATAGTTTTTATTTTTTGTTTTAGATAATTTTTTCTATGAGTCGACAACCCCCTCCAGTATTTTCTCCACGTCTAGTCATAGTGAGTCCATTTTAGAAATCCATCGCATGATTTACACATGAGGAGGTGTATATAACCCATGCTCCTGCACTGTTGGTATCCCACTCGAGGGTGCAGTCCCATGTCTGCACATGTACATAGTATGTTGCATGTATGATATAGATACCACTATGCTAGCATACCATTAGGTCCTAAGACCTACCCTAGAGGTCGAGGCCTCTTCGTATCTCCCCAGTATTCGATTCCCATGAATGGATCATCCTCTACAAGGATAGGAAGATGCCACATGTTAAGTTATTGTAAATTCAGAAGATATTCCAAGATGTATTATATTCCTCCTTCGAGAGATGAGTTTGGTCTTGTTAGTGTCATTAAAAGAAGCAATGTAAACCTTTGAATGTAAGTCAGGTCAAAAGCACCCAAGTGTCAATATAATAAATGTTATTTTGTGGTGTTAAGTTGTCAAGTGGGCCCAGTTAGTTAGAGAAGTTGGGCTTGCTAGGTTGGTAGTCAAGTAACTTGAAGAATATAAATATGGAGGCACTCCTCTCCATTTGTACACACTCACTCAAGTTGTCTTATCAAGAGAGAGAAGGATTAGTGTGCCAGAAAGAAGGGAGCAACTGTTGTCTCGATTTTACACTGCACTGGTTGAGTTCTATAATGAGGAAGTTTTGCGGGGTTTTCTCCCTTGTGGTTTCCCTCAAGAAAATGTCTGTGTTCTTATGTTCTTATGTTTTTGTGCATGTTGTTATTTTAGTGGCTAATTGTTTTAAGATATCATCTAAGCAATTTTAAAGAAAATCAACATGGTATCAGAGCGACCTTGAAAGGAGACACTGCACAACTAGGGTTTGTTGTTCTTAACAAATCCCTCGATAGATCAAATAGAAGATAGGGCTCCTCCAAATCACCTCTGAAGGGCACATTGTTCTGTGGTGATAGAACTAAATTCCAAGAATTCTCAATTTTGGACTTGCTACTGTTGCCGGGACAAACTAGGGTTTCAGTTTTCCCATGTTTTCATCATCAATCTCATAAAAGGAAGATACAGTCTACCTCTTCTCAGGGGGGTGCATATTTTCCACCACTCAGATCCACTTGCGATTCCAGCTGCAAAATTAGGGTTTCTATGCCAAACCCTAGGACCTCAGGAAGAAGGTGAGTCAGGAGCTTCTTTCTGTAAGTAAGTATCTTTCCATCTCTTTCCATTTGAGGTTCTCAGTTTTCTAAATATGACAAAGAATACCAAGCTAGATGAAAATATTGAAGGGGCTAAAAAATTCAGAGCATGGAAGTACATGATCATGCTCATCCCTCAAGAGAATTATCTAAAGAAATTTGTGAAAGAGGAAGTGAAAGAACCAAAAGAAGTTGGAGCTAAAACCAAGAACAAGAAGGATATGATCATAGCTCAAAGAATCATCGCTGATTCAATCAAAGATAATCTGATTCCTTATGTATCATCCATGGATACTCCAAAAGAAATGTTTGATTCCCTATTAGGGCTATTTGAAGGAAGAAAAATTAATAAGAAGATGACCCTGAGAAATCAACTCAAAAGTGTAAGAGCTCAGAAGTCAGAGACTATGCAATCTTACTTTACAAGAGTAGCTTAGATAAAGGATCAATTAGAAGCCATCAATGACATGGTTAAATAAGCATAAGTTGTAATGACAAATTTGAATGGGATTCCAAGATATTAGGAAGCTTTCATTTGAGGAATTTGTTCAAGAAGGAAACTAACCAAATTACAGAAGTTATGGGAAGAATGTGTCCAAGAAGAAGAGAGGATAACAGCCAGAGAAGAAAAGCAAAATGACAATGAGGATCAAACCTTAACTTCCCATACCAAAGGAAAAATAAAGAGTCATGACCATCCTCCTAAGACTCGAGGGTTTAAAATACCTAAGAGATATTTCTCAAGCTTTGAATGCTTGACTTGCCATAAGTTAGGACACATTGCAATTAACTGTCCCATGAAAAGCGAAAGACTCAAGAAGATGAGAAGGTTTCAAGCACATGTTGTTGAAGAGAGTGATCAAGAAGAAGAAGAGGAAGCAAAGAAGGATGAAGACTCTAGTGAAGAATATGTTTTGATCTCTTCCCTAATGTTAAATTATCCATATGCTTAGCTAAGACATTAGTATTTTATTTCATAACAAAAGCATATAAACAGGATCACTGAAAGATAGACAAGCACAACCATACAAAAGGAACACAAAGATTTATCCTGGCAAAACCCTAAAGGAGAAACCCAGCAAAAGATTCCTCAATATAGATGCCCCAAAAAATAAAAGATAAAACCAGCAAGGAGATCAAAGCCTGATCCTCCTCCTTCTGCATCTACTTCTCTTCTCCACTAATGTGCTACACAAGTGAGAGTGTGTGTCACAAATGAGGAGCACTACACCTCTATTTATATTCATTCGTTCACTTAAGTTGACTCATTTGACATGTAGGCTCAAGTTAAATCATGTAGGCTCGAGTTACACATGTAGGCTCAAGTAACCACACCGGGGTGCTAATGACCCACCTTTACAATTAGAGGGGACTACCTCATGACTCTTATTAGTTATTCCGATTAGGAGCATTGGGGTACAATGTAATACAAGTGGTTCTCTTGGTAGGACCATCGGGGACCACAAAAAGATACATATAGAATATTCTTTGAAGTTACAATATTTCAACACTCCCCCTTAACGAGAAGGGTATTCTACAGCAACATCAACAAAAACAAGAGTAGAGATAGGGGACATCATCAACATCAGCAGGGTAAGACATCTATAAATCATTGGAAGCTTTTCAACATCATGTAGTCTTCATCTTCAATCTTCAGTCTTCATCATCAGCAACATCTTCAGTCTTTGATTAGCAACATCTTCAGCATTTTGATCTTTCAATTAGCTACAACATCTTCAGCACTTGGACCTTTCGATCAGCAACATCTTCAGCACTTTGATTATTCGATCAGAAACAACATCTTCAGTAATTTGACCTCTCAATCAGAAATATCATCATCAACACTTTTCCCTTTCGATCAACAGCAACATCATCATCATCATATTCTGATCTGTCGATCATAATCATCATCACATTTTGATTTTTTTTTTTTCGATCAGAAACATCATCATCATACTCTGATCTTTCGATTAGAAACATCATCAACATAGAAACATCATCATCATACTCTGATCTTTTGATCAGAAAAATCATCAACATACTCTGATCTTTCGATTAGAAACATCATCATCATAGTGCGTCATCATCATATTCTGATATTTAGATCAGGATGTCATCATCATCATACCCTGATCTTTCAATCAGTATGTCATCATCATCATACTCTAATCTTTCGATCAGTATGTCATCATCATCATACTCTGATCTTTCAATCAGTACGACATCATTCATCATCAGCAACAACCCGCAATCCATAACTCAAAGACGAAAAGTCTTTGGATCACTTTTGGACTTAAAGTCCAGGGATGATGCAATCCCACCAAATTCTCGACAACCGAAGTTACCGTATTGATTACGAGAGAATCGGTCCCTATCAATTTAGGACTAAGTCCAAGGACGATGCAATCCTACCACATTCTCGACGACCGAAGTCACCGGATACAATTACGGGATAATCACTCCCTATCACTTTTAGGACTTGAGTCCAAGGATGATGCAATCCTACCACATTCTCGATGACCGAAGTCACCGGATACAATTACGGGATAATCACTCCCTATCACTTTAGGACTTGAGTCCAAGGATGATGCAATCCTACCACATTCTTGACGACCGAAGCCACCGGATACAATTACGGGATAATCACTCCCTATCACTTTAGGAATATGTCCAAGGATGATGCAATCCTACCACATTCTCGAGGACTGAGGTCACCGGATCTATTATGGACAGATGTCCCGGGATGATACAATCCCTCTTCATTCTCAAAGACCAAGGTCTCTGGATCACTTTAGGGCAAGCGCCCAGGGATGATACAATCCCACCACGTTCTCGAGGACCAAGGTCACCGGATCTATTGTGGACAGATGTCCCGGGATGATACAATCCCTCTTCATTCTTGAAGACTGAGGTCTCTGGATCACTTTAGGGCAAGTGCCCAGGGATGATACAATCCCACTGCAACATCACTACTCCCCCATTTTGGGAAAATATTTTCGAACCACACCAAGCTTGTCTCGAAAGTGTTCGAACTCTACTTGAGGCAGAGGCTTCGTCAATACATCATCATCCAAACCATCATCATCTACATCTTCAGTATGTGATTACTGAACTATCACCATCTGTATCTCCAGTATGTGAATACTGAAAGCATCATCATCTATATCTTCAGTATAGAAATACTGAATCACCATCATCTATATCTACAGTATGTAAATACTAAAATATCATCTATATCTTCAGTATGGGAATACTGAAATCATCATCATCTATATCTTCAGTATGGGAATACTGAAACATCATCATCTCTATATTCAGTATAGAAATACTGAATCACCATCATTTGCATCTATAGTATCATCATCTACATCTTATCTTGTAAGTATAAATACCATATTTCTACGTGTTACATCGGAACACAGGGTTCTTTGTCATCACAACTATGTTTATCACATAGAATCATTGTAGTGTCCATCTTCAGGTCAAAGAGACCTGATATCAGCTTCTGAATCCATATGGCTTTACAACTTAGTAGAGCAATCTGCTATGTATTCTGCTTCAACTGTGCTAAGAGAAACACTAGACTGTTTCCTGCTAAACCATGAACTCATAGCAGACCTCAAACAAAAGCATCTACCTGATGTGCTTTTCCTGTCTGAGATACTTCCAGCCCAATCTGCATCTGTGTATCCGTACAATCTATACTCATGGCTACCATCATAGTATAGACCAAAGTCTATAGTCCCTTTCAGATATCTCATCACATGTTTTGCAGCTACTAGGTGAACCCGTCTTAGTTGAACAAGATATTGACTTAAGGTATTCACAACAAAACAAATGTCTGGTCTGGTATTTGTTAAGCACATCAATGACTCAATGATCTGTCTATAGTGAGTCACATCCACTAACTATAATGAGTCATCAACTAACAGCTTCAGGTTGGAATCCATGGGTGTGGCCATGACTTTGCATTCCAACATATTGAATCTCTTCAATATCTCTACCACATACTTTCCCTAGTTGAGAAAGATTCCTTCTGAACCTTGCCATACTTCCAGACCTAGGAAATAATGAATTAACCCAAGGTCTTTCATCTCAAATTATTCTGCTAGTTTCTTCTTGCTTTCCATGATCTTTTTCTTATTCCCTGTTAAGAATAAGTCATCCACATATATTAATATAATGACAGGTACATCTTCTACAACCTTGTAGGAAAGGTTAGGATCGACTTTACTCTTGGCAAAGCCCATGCTCATCAAGAAACTATCTATTCTTCCATACCAAGCTTTGGGA
>LPNX010954282.1:386380-405312 GCA_001517045.1 Pseudotsuga menziesii
GTTCTGCTTCATCATCTTCTTCATTCATGAAATCATCATTTCTTATCCAGATGATAAGATTCTCTTTAAGAATTGAGTTCTTCATATTCCTCATCGCTTGAGGGATCTTCTTTGAATGGTGAGAGCTTGATCTTCAATTGCTTCCATCGAGCTTCTTCTTCTTCCCAAAGTCTGTTGAAAGTAATTACTTCCTTCTGGCACACATTCTTTTCATGAATGAATCCCATGATCCTGGGAGGCCATTCAAGGTGGCTATCACCACTTCTGCATTCTGGATCTTCACATTCTTCAACTGTTTTCTCAAAGCCATCTTCTGATTTAAGTTCTTATCTTCAAATATCTTGGTCAAGGAATCAACCGTCTTCAGTGTCTTTGGGGAGACACTTGTGGTACAAGTTGATTCATGACTGAATCAGCAATGATCTTCTTAGCCTTGACCAAGTTCTTCTTGTGTAAGGCTTCTAGCCTCATCTCCCTCTGGAATTGGAACCTCTATACTCATGTAGGTGTCCAAACCATTTTCTTCAAAGAGATCATATACTTCTAGGCTTGGAATTTGTCAACTTCACCAAACTTATCATCAAGCTGATGTGATAGATCACTTTGAAATGAGAACCTCAAATGAAAATAGCAAAGAATTAGATCTTACCGATTTGAGGTGTCCGTCTTGGTTCTGAAGCTCGCTGATCTAGGGTTTTTCACAGAAACCCTAATTTCAAAAACTTGGAATATTTTAGATCTTATTGGCTAGAAAGATAGATCTCTTCAAATGGAGCTATCCAATGTACTCCATTTCTGAAAACAGTGGAGAGAAGCTCCCGGAACAGGAAGCCCTAATTTTCCAATTTCTTTAGCAACAATTCCTGTTACTGTTTCTATGATATCTCCGAAATTTCTGCTCCTCTATGTCTGAAATTTTGTACTGAGGTAACCTCACATGTCCCTGATCCAAAATCACAGGTTTCATCAGAATTGGTTTCACCATTTGGGATTTATGATCCTTTTCCCAAGGTGACCTATTACAGGACTGTTCAGAACAGCGAAGTTGTACGGAATTCCACGTGTCACTGGTTCATCTTCTAAGTCTGATATTTGGACCACCGAAACTAAAGTCTGTACCCTTTATGTAACATCTTTAGGAATTCCATTTGGACCTCTGTAGCCCAAGATATTGCAATTATCCCCAGGTGTCCTGTTTAGGGATGAATTTTGGAAGAGGCTGGAACCCTAAATTGGAGAGAACATATCTCCTGGAATACAGTGAATATGAGGATTAATTTTGGACACAGTGTTTTTCAGGATTTTATCTTCATCCCCTGCAATTTTTAGCTCCTGATCCTTCACCAATCTTGGAATATAGTGAATGTACCAAAACGTAGCAGTTTTAGTATTTAGGGTTTTTCTAGCTCGGGGTCAAACTAGGGTTTGAATTTCCCAGAGTTTCACCCAACCAAATTTCTTGATCCAGGTCTCTAAACTTTGTTTTTGATGAGGAGAACAATCCTATGCTGGTCTCACTCAAAAATTCCTCTTCTGTAGAAAGCCCTAATTTCCACATTGAAAACTGAAAATGCTTGGAATCGAATTACGCTTCGACAGAAAGATGCGCCCTTCAATGGAGAGTCATCCTATCATACTTTTGCTGATGGATTGTGGAGAGAGACCCAAAAAGTAAGAAGCCCTATATTCTGAAGCTACACAATGTCTTCTTCTCAGGTTAGCTCTGATACCATGTTAAATTTCCATATGCTTAGCTAAGACATTAGTATTTTATTTCATAACAAAAGCATATAAACAGGATCACTGAAAGATAGACAAGCACAACCATAAAAAAGGAACACAAAGATTTATCCTGGGAAAACCCTAAAGGGAAAAACCCAGCAAAATCTTCCTCAATATAGATGCCCCAAAAAATAAAAGATAAAACCAGCAAGGAGATCAAAGCCTGATCCTCCTCCTTCTCCATCTACTTCTCTTCTCCACTAATGCGCTACACAAGTGAGAGTGTGTGTCACAAATGAGGAGCACTACACCTCTATTTATATTCATCCGTTCACTTAAGTTGACTCATTTGACATGTAGGCCTCGAGTTAAATCATGTAGGATCGAGTTACACATGTAGGCTCAAGTAACCACACTGGGGTGCTAATGACCCACCTTTACAATTAGAGGGGACTACCTCATGACTCTTATTAGTTATTTCGATTAGGAGCATCGAGGTACAATGTAATACAAGTGGTTCTCCCAGTAGGACCATCGGGGACCACAAAAAGATACATATAGAATATTCTTCGAAGTTACAATATTTCAACACCTAACTGGATCAGTCTCACTAGGAAATGATACTTTCCTGATTGATAGTGGTGCCTCTAAGCACATGACTGCTTTCAAGGAGTCAATATCATGCCTTGAAAAAAAGGAATCTCCACACAAAGTAATGCTTGGAGATGATTCCCAATATCCCATTAAAGGGTTAGGAGAAGCATCCTATAATTTGGATTCTGGAAAGGCTATGAAAATAAAGGATTTCCTATATGTCCTAGGACTAAAGAAGAATCTTCTATCCATTTCAAATTTAGACAATAAATGCTTTAGAGTTTCCTTTTTAGATGGAAAAGTCCTCATGTGGACCAAAGGAAAAACTATCAATGATGTAGTAGAGATTGGAGTTGAAGAAGGAGGTCTCTATAAACTGAAGGGACATACATATTTTGCATTAGCAACTAGTACCATCAATCCATGTGAGCTATGACACATGAGGTTTTCTCATGTTCACTAGAAAGCCCTTCCAATCGTAAGAAAGGTGGTAACTGGTTTACCAGAATTTCAAATAGAACATGAAGGAGTGTGCAAGGGATGTGCACAAGGAAATAATACTAAGAATCCCTTTCCAAAAAGAAATAGTAAGGAAAAAGGGATCCTATATATTATTTACTTAGATATAAGCGGGCCAATGAAAACCATTTCATTAAGTGGGTACTCTTACTATGCCTCCTTCATTGATGACTACTACAGAAAGACTTGGATATACTTCTTGAAAAAGAAGGATGAAGTATTGGAAATATTCAAAGAGTTTAAGTCCTAGTATAAAACCTTTCTGAAAAGAAAATCAAGATTCTAAGATCAGATAATGGAGGAGAGTTTACTTCAAATGAATTCAATGATTTCTGTAAAGAGGTCGAGATTAGGAGGGATCTCACCATTCCCTACAATCCACAACAAAATGGTGTTGCATAGAGAAAGAATAGATCCATCATGGAAGCTGTGAAAGCTATGATACATGATCAAGATCTCCCAATCTACCTATGGGAAGAAGCAGTAAGAACAACAATATATGTTCAGAACAAAATATCTCACAGTGCCCTTGGGAATAAAACTCCAGAAGAAATGTTTTCCAGAGATAGAACAGAGGTAAGTCATCTAAATATTTTTGGTTATCCTATATACATTCATATTCCCAAGATCAAAGTTAGATTCTTCAGGAAAGAAAGGATTGTTTGTACGATATAGTGAAAAATAAAAATCCTACTGAATATATTTCCCAGGATACTGTCAAATTGAACTTAGTAGAGATTTTACATTTGATAAAGACTCAGCCTTTAGAAAATCAAGAAAATACAAGGAAGACGAAGAGGAGCATGAAACTCCCAAAACTATTGAAGGACCTAAAGAGGTCAGAGTTGAAGAAGAAGACCTGATACCTGAAGAGCATGATATGAAGGTACCCCAGCTACCTAAAGATTTACCAAATGAATTGATTTCTTGAAAGAGAAAACCTACCTGGGCTCGTGAAGTAATTAAAGAAGCAAAAATACATGGTGCTCCTGAAGGAGCCATCTGAGAGAGAAAGAAGCCAAAGGCATATCCCAGTTATATGGCCTTGATGTGTGATCTAGTCGATAAAGAACCAACTTGTTTTGAAGAGGAAATAAAACAAAAGGAGTGGGCTGATGCAATGTTCGAGGAATACCAATCCTTTATGAAGAATGCTGTGTGGGAAATAGTACCTAAACCAAAGGACAAGTCAATGGTATCCTCTAAATGGATATTCAAAACCAAACACTCAACATATGGAAGTATAGAAAAATATGAGGAAATATTTGTAGCTCGAGGATTCTCTCAGAAAGTGGGAATTGATTATGAATAAATCTTTGCCCCAGTGGCTAGAACACCTCAATAAGAACTGTTCTTTCCTTGGCCTCCAATATGAAATGGAAGCTACATCAAATGGATGTAAATACAACATTTCTAAATGGAGTGATTGAAGAAGAAGTTTATATCGAACAACTGCAAGGATTCAAGATCAATAATCAGAAGACTCATGTATGCTAACTAAAGAAAGCATTGTATGGATCAGAGCAAGCACCCAGAGCATGGTATGGAAGGATCAATGGATTCCTAATGAGCTTAGGCTTTACTAGGAGTAAATAAGACTCCAACCTTTACTATAAGGTTGATGAAGATGGAATTTTAAATTTTGTTTCTATATGTAGATGATCTGTTTTTGACAGGATAAGATAAGTCAATTATCGAATGTAAGAAGAGGCTTGATGCAAAATTCAAAATGAAAGACCTTGGAATGATGCACTACTTTCTAGGTTTTGAATTATGGAAACATTTAGATGATGTTTTTCTAAATCAAGGAAACTATACTATTGAAATCTTAAAAATATTTGGAATGCTAGATTGTAAAGCTATGACTACTCTGCTGACTACTAGTTTGAAGCTATTGAATCATGACACTTTAGAAGCTGTTGATGCCACTATATACAGACAAATTATTGGTTCGTTGATGTACCTCACAAATACTAGACCAAATATATGTTTTGCAGTAAACACCTTAGGTCAGTACATGGTGAATCCTAAACACATTTGCCTAATTGATGCAAAACATGTGATGAGGTATCTAAAGTGAACTTTAGATTATGGGCTTAGATATACATCCAGTGGAGAAATCAAGTTGCATGGATATGCATATTCAGATTGGGGAGGAAGTGCCAAATATAGGAAAACTATATCAGGATGCTTTTTCAGTTTGGGATCTGGCATGATCTCTTGGTTCAGTAGAAAGTAGACCAATATTTCGCTTAGTACAGCAGAGGCAGAATACATTGAAGAATACATTGCATCATGCTTATCTTGCATCGATGCAATATGGCTTCGAAAGATGTTGTTAGGATTATTCGATGCATAAATAGATGTCACTTATATCATTTGTGATAATCATAGTTGTATCAAGATGACAGAGAATCCCATATTTCATGATAAGTCAAAACACATTGAGATCAAATATCATTTCATTCGGGATATGGTTCAGCAGGGAGCTGTAAAGCTCAAGTATGCTCCCACTGAGGAACAAGTAGCATATGTATTGAAACATATCTGGCTTGTGTAAAGTTTGAATACTTTCAAGATAGGCTTGGTTTAGTCTGAAAGGACCTCTCTCGAAAGAGGGAGTGACAGTATATCTTGGATGCAGTGGTGAGTAGGTCATTCTAGGGGAGGGTACGTCTGGCTAGGCTTGTTTGGCCCAAAAGGGTTAGTAAGCCAGATTAAATACATGTCGATCCTAAGGGGATTAGTATGTCTAGCTAGGATTGTTTGTCCTGAAAGGGTTAGTAATCTAGACAAGGCTTGTTTGGTCTCCAGGGAGATCCATTTGTTTATTAGGAGTTTTTGGATCGAAAGAGTTAGTAAGTTAGACAATTGCTCGGATGGATCTACCAGATAACTCACCGTGATGCTGCTCTGAAGAAGATGAAGGGAAAGATGTATCCTCAACATTACTACACTATTAGTTGTTGATGATTATTGATTACTGAGTACCGTGATGATTGATGAAGTATTTCTATACTGCCACCTGATTGATGATTGATGTCATACTTGATGATTATTTGATATGACGATGGTTGTCAATAATTATTATGCTGTTGGTTGTTGAAATGTTGTGATTATTGTGATGTCTGTTTGCTTCTTGATTAGTGATTGATTGAGTCCGTATCAATAATGATACACTGATGATTGTAGTTACATGTTACTTTAGTATTCTTATACTGATGATGGTATCAATGTTTTGACATCTCTATGCTAATTTTGCAGATGATTCTCTAGCATTAGTTGTTGTTTAGTTTTTAGCACTAATAGGCTGATGATGATTATTGGTGTTGTCATTATCCTTACATGGATATTGCAGATAGTAAAGATAAATATGATGTCTTAGTATTATCATACTGATCTAATAGAAGATGATCCAATACTCATAATGATGATACATACAAATGATGATTCGGTATCCACATACTGATGTTTCAAGAAGAAGGTCCAGAAGTTAATTCAAGTAGAATATAAATAGAATATGTCTGAGATTGTACGAAAGATGAAGACCACAAGAAGAATATCCATAAGATGATTAAGTGAAAGACAAATAGAATATGTTCGAGAATGTATGAAAGACGAAGAAGATCCAGAAGATGATTCAACAAAATACAAACATAAGATGTGCCAGCTGAGATCGATGATGAAGATGTTAGACAATGTTCCAAAAATTCCTATGACATATAGAGTCTCACCAGACAGTTGTAATAGCAGACGTTGAATACCTTCCTAGTTAAGAGGGAGTGTTAATTTATTGTAACTTTGGAATATATTCCAATATGTATTGTATTCCTCGTTCGGAACATGAGTTTGGTCTTGTTAGTGCCATTAAAAGAAGCAATGTAAACCTCTGAATGTAAGTCAGGTCAATAGCACCCAAGTGTCAATATAATAAATGTTATTTTGTGGTGTTAAGTTGTCAAGTGGTCCCATTCAGTTAGAGAAGTCGGCCCTGCTAGGTTGGTAGTCAAGTAAACTGAAGAATATAAATAGGGAGGTGCTCCTCTCCATTTGTACACACTCACTCAAGCTGTCTTAGCAGGAGAGAGAAGGATTAGTGTGCCAAGAAGAAGGGAGAAACTATTGTTTGGGTTTTACATTCCACTGGTTGAGTTCTATGCCGAGGAAGTTTTGCGGAGTTTTCTCCCTTGTGGTTTCCCCGAGTAAAATCTCTGTGTTCTTGTGTTTTTGTTCATGTTGTTCTTTCAGTGATCTTCTTGTGGCTAATTGTTTTAAGATATCATCTAAGAAATTTTAAATAAAATAAACACCACCATTGTGCAAAAATCTCTCGGGTCGAGAAATGATCTTCTAGATTGCCTCCCTCCCTACTAATTCTTCAGACCATTTCCTGGAGTCACGTCAATTTTCATACCACCACGCAAATCACACCTTGTACGTTGAGCTAGATTCTTACCCATAGGACTCCTTTTGGTCTAATTTTTACCCGTGCATCACTACACCAGGGGAAACATCACTAGTTGCTAGTCAGAGTCATCCAGATTCTGTTTGAGACACCATTCGCACCATTGGGTTTAGTTTTCCATAATCTGTCTTTCGACGAGACCCTTGTCTCATGCTCTCACTATGAATTTTTGGGCCATTTCCTGGAATCCACCTTGGTTTGCAAGCCATCACACAAATCCCCCCTGGTATGTATTGGCATGTTCACAAGCCATTTGCTCCATCCATGTTGCATAGTCGACCATTTTTTATCTCCATCCATAGTCCCACAAGGGGGCCCCATTAGTGTTCTACATTTATGCCCATCATCCATGTTCAAAAAATAACCTCTTTCCATATATCGAACAATTCCCCCTTGCTTGTTTGACCATGATAGAGTTTTTATTAAGCTCTTTTCTGACTCTTAAAAGAATGAAAAGATCGTCGAGCATGCTTGCTTCATTTCATGCTCGTTAAAGTATTTGAAAGGGTGTCTATGTAACCTCGTTTACCTCCTTTTTCAGATTATGTAGACTATCATAATAAAAGTACCACCTTGGCACACTCAGGACAGGAACATTTCCCTATGCATCCTTTTATGCTTTCTCAGGAATTGGGAACAAACTTTACGAAAAATCTCATCACGGGTTGTCTTTAAGCTCTTTTCTAGCATTCTCATCAAGAAAATATTGTCAAGCAAACTTGGTTTCATTCATGCTTGTAAAAGAATTTGAATGACTGTCTTGTCAGTATAATTTTAAACTTTTTTGGCCTGATTGGACTAAAAACGGTAAAGAATTCTTCCTTCCCCAAAGGTTGGGAGAGCTCTCATGTGCATACTTTTATCCTTTTTTGGACTCAGGAGACTACATAAGAAAAAGAGACCACACTAGAGTCTTATTCCTGTTTTCAAAATCTCTAAAAATGAAAAACACCATCGAGCACCTACTTTCTCGGGAACGCTAAAAATCCATGAGATCATATCATAATGGTGTTCTTCGATGCCACCTTATATTACAGTTTGGGAGCTTCCCCCAATTGGGTCACCTTTGTTCATAGTAATCTATGATGAGTGTTACTTGGATACCCTAAGTATTCATATTCTGATTACCTTCCTCAGTATTTCCCTTTTGCAGTTACATTCCCAGTATTACAACTATGATCCCTATCCTATGAGTCAGTTTCATTTGCTTCTAGGTTAGTCCTACGTCCATACTCTGAACAAAGGAAGTTTGAGTCCCCCATACTCCCCTTCCCTTGTTCCCCCCCATTCTATGTGCCAGTACCCAGATTGTACCACACCTTTGATTATTCCCCCTCGTGCTTCTCTTCAAGGAAACATTATTGCCTTTATTAGTTGCAGGTCACCCTCTGTCGACATCAACACATCTATTATAGAATATAGACCCAGAGGTCCCTGTATCCCGGTTTCATTCACCTTATTGATGAGTTCCTTGGATCACTTGAGAGGAGTCATTAGTTCCTCTTGGGGTGGTTGTGTCTCACGTGCTTGACTCTAGCCACATCATCGCACCATT
Source organism: Pseudotsuga menziesii (assembly GCA_001517045.1). Lineage (NCBI taxonomy): Eukaryota > Viridiplantae > Streptophyta > Pinopsida > Pinales > Pinaceae > Pseudotsuga > Pseudotsuga menziesii. The sequence goes on from LPNX010954282.1 coordinate 395,236, forward strand.
GAGATTTGTACAGGGTATTGGTTCTTTCAGTATTTGGTTGAAGATCCTGATTGTCACTTGAATCTAGAAAATTGGTGAGTCTATTATGGGACCTAGGAAGGTTCATGTCCTGTGTGATTTCCATATTGCGTTGGAAATAGTGTTTAGAATCCCCAAAGCAGTGCTTCTATGTAGCTCCAGTATTGATGTGGCATATTGTACCACAAATATTCTGACTCCCCATCATGGAATCCCTCCATCTATGTACACTTCCAGATTCAACAGAGCATAAATTATGAAGATATCTCATTCCAAGTGAATTCCATTGTTCCTATGTATCAGTTCTTCAGATCAACAAGATATTCAGCCTCTCATTGAGGCCACCATTGTGTAACATCAGTTGCATATGTATTGATTGACTCCCATAATTTTGAGCCTTGATCCCATTATTTATTCTTTTAACATTGTTACGAGCATGGGTATGCCTGCCTCATCCATATACATGTCACACATTATTTGTATCTCAACCATTGTTGGGAACCAATATTAATACAAAAACCAAAAGCCATCGTGGTTCGAATGAGGAAGCGCTGCTTCTTTATAGGTCTCTCCATTCTCTCCACTATCCCCATGATCCTATGAGGTTTGTCGGCCATACAATGAGCTCCTGTCCTCACACATGTAGGGGCAATATGTTAACAATTTTTTTTTCTCACCTATCTCTATATGGTCTAAACCACATACACATATCATTTCCCTACCATTTTTCCTTACCTTTGACCTTCACAACTACGGTTTACCTTCATTCTCTCTCAAAAAATGCCAGAAAACCCACAAAAGGGATAAAAAACCCAAAAAGGGATACAAACACAAAAAGGGATTAAAAACCCACAAAATGGATTAAAACCCTTAATAGGTTTCCAAAACCCTAAATGAGAGAAAATGACAAAAGACCTATAAAATAGTGTGGAGGTCTCCATCACAAGATTGACTTATTCCTTCTTCCATTATTCTATTTTGTGAGTACAATGAGAAAACATTATTATCAAAGTACTCACATCATTTTTCCAATAATTTCATAGCCCCACCATCTCCCATCCGGTACATTGAGGTATCCTCCATACTAACCAACCCGTTGAGAGGTGGTCCATTTCCAAGTTTGGGCACAGTGGCCCGTTTTCAAGAAAAAAAAGGTATACTTGTCATGTTTTTTGTTTATTTAGTTTAGTCATATTTTGCTTATTGATTTAGTTTTACTAATATTGTATTTTATATATCTTTCCTTCATGAACTCTACCCTTCTGTCCCATTGACAGAAGGAAGGTTCTTTTGCACGTAGCAAGGGTGAAAACCTTGCTAGAGACCCATTCTCATTTTTAGGTTTTTGGACCCTTTTTTGGAGAGAGTGGGGATAAATCACAATAAATTCTCATCTTCCCTTCATTTATGGGGAAGGAATAATGATGTTTTGAACCGTATTGATTGGAAATACAATTATGAAGGTCAAAATGGAGAAAATAATGGTGAGAATATGATGTATGACTATGGTTTAGACCATGGAGAGCCAGGTGAACAATTTTTGTGTTAACAATTGACCAGCTGATTGGTCCATATGCAATTATAAACATATATCCATAATTTTATTTTCTATCAATGTTATCACCTACCCAATCATAGTCAGTAAAACCAACCAACTCTAGGCTAGATTGTGCAACATAGTGAATCCCATGAGTTTTTTTCCTTGTACACAGTTTAGGATTCTCTTTGTTGCCCTCCAATGGATTTCATGAAGATGATCCATGTGTCTGGAAGCCACACTAACTCCATAATATATATCAGGTCAAGTATGAGTCAAATAAATACTACAACCAACTCGTTGCCTATATAGGGCGTTGTTTACAAAGGGAGTTGACTGCGCTTCTTCAAGCTTAACTCTTGAAAGGAAAGGATTCTTGCTTGGATTAAAATCCTTCATCTTGAAATTTTTCAACATATTTTAAGCATACTTGGACTAATGTACCTTTATTCCAATGATATTATTGATAAATTTCAAGCCCCAAAAATTGGCTTAACAATCCCAAATCAATCATAGAGAAGGCATGGTTCATTGCACTCTTCGAAGATGTAATTTCTTTCTTGGAACTTCTTGTGATCAGAAGGTAATCCACATATAATAAAATAAATATTAAATAACCATGAATCAAATTCAAATATAAATTTGGATCAGACTTTCCTCTACAATAGTTCAGTGATAGCAAAAATCCATCAATCTTGGCATACCAAGCTTTGGGAGCTTGTTTTAGCCCATACAGTGATTTATTCAACCTTCACATGAGATATGGATTAGTCACAAAATCTCCTGGCTACTTCATATATATTTATTATTTCATATCTCCATGTAGGAAGGTACTCTTTACATCCATGTGATGTACCTCCCACTACTTGGAAGTTGCAATGACCAAAACTAGTCTTATGGAGTCCATCTTTGCAACTGGTGCAAAGGTATCATTGTAGTCAATTCCTTGGACTTGGGAGAATCCCTTGGCCACTAAAATTTCCTTAAACTTCATAAGAGAACCATCAGCAGAAAATTTAGTTTTGAAAACCCACTTACACTTGACTAGCTTTCTCCCTAAGGGGAGAATGACTAGTTCCCATGTGTCATTCTTTTGGAGCGAAGGGAATTCCTCCTTCATGGTTGTTTTACATATTGGGTCTTCCTATGATTATTCATATGTATTTTGGTTATATTCAATCATTATAAAATACTTATGATCAAAGAAATGGTCCTTGACAGAAAGGGAACTCTTGAATTGAGATCTAGTCCTCCCAGAAACACTAGAATTTCAAGTTAGTTCCCCAAATCCTTGAATGGTATTTGATTACCACTTATGACTTGTGGGGATGTTAGGATATGGAATTAAATAATACTTATCATATATATCAGAATCAATAACTTCATTAGTCGCTTCCCTTACAATCAAATGTGGAGGTGGTGAAGAAGACTCTCCAAATTCTGCTGCTAGCATATGCTCTTCTTCAAACTGAACACTCCTTTAAATGAAGTATTTTTTAGTGGTAATTTTGTTCATATTAAAACCTTTTGAATATTAAAAATACCCAACAAATAGGAACTCTTGACTTTGGGGTTCCAAATACCTCCTTTTATCTAATGGAATTCTATCCCATGCTCTTGAGCCAAAAATCCTGAAATGATACACATTAGGCTTATGTCCACTCCAAGAAACAAAATGAATAACTACATCAATTTTCTTGTGAGGTACCCTATTATATATTTAGGATTCATATTTTATATCTTCACCCCAAAAATTTGGTGGAAAATTCTTAGAAACCATCATACAAGTAGCCATCTCCTTGAGGATTCTAATCTTCCTCTCAACAACACCATTCTCCTAAGGTGTGTAAGGAATAGAGTGTTGCATATGGATACCTGAATATTCACAATATTTAATGAAATCATACTTGAAATATTCACCACCATTATCAGATCTAATGATATTGAGTTTCCTCCCAGGTTGGTTCTCAACCAAGGCTTTGAACACCTTGAAGATGTCAAAAAATTCAGACTTGAGTTTAAAGAAGTAAACCCAACAGTACCTGGAAAAGTCATCTATGAAGGTTTATAAATACTTGTATTAACTCATTTACATATGAGGGAAGGGACCAACAATGTCATTGTGGATGATATCAATAGGTGCAGAGGTTTTCTACTAACTAACTCTCTCATACTTGTGCTCTGGATGTTTTCCTAGGATGCAACCTTGACGGGCTCCTTTGGAAAATTTTCTCTTTGGAAGCCCTAAAACCATGTATTTTTTCACACAAATCTGAAAGATATTTGTAATTTAAATGACCAAACCTCTCATGCCAAAAATTTCTTGCTTTATTTGCATGGTTGAGGAGAAAAAAAGGGGTTAGATAAAGGCATGAAGTGTGAGAACCTGTAAAATTTTGAACTATGATCCAAAAAATATTTAGTAATGACTCTACCATTCATAATATTGGATATTTCAACATCATTGGTAGAGAAAAAAACCTTCTTAGGAAACCCAATGTGGGTCATCTGGTATACTGACAAGAGATTAACCGACAAGACCTAAAACATACAAGACATTATTGAAGGAACCATGGGAAAAATCAATTCTACCTTTACCCTTGCTTTCAGTTACTGAGTTGTCTCCTGGAAAAATATTTGGACCTTTTGAATCATCAAGACAGGAGAATTCCTCCTTTGTTGAAACCATGTTCCTAGAAGCTTTGGAATCAATGATAAAGGAAGGGGATCTTACAGTGCTTGTAACCAGGGCATGAAATCTCTCCTTGTCTTCGAAACTGGATCCTCCTTCCTTCTTCTTTGCGCCATCAGGAAGGGAGATGCTGTTATTCTATAGGATTTGAGTCAACATATCTATTTTCTTATTCATGAAAGATATCTCAGGATGAAATCCCTTACCAGAGTATGCGCACTTGCTTCCTTCACCTTTACCTTTATTCTTCTAAAAGTAATTCTTCTTGGAGTTTGAGAACTCCTCATGAAATGTGGATTTGTCTCCTTTTTGATCTGGAGGAGTCTTAGACTTATTCTTATATTTTGAGTCAACCTTGTCATATTCAACAACCAAATATTGATCTTTGGAAGGTTTTATGGTGCCCATCATGACCAGTTTATCTTGCTCTTGGGTCAAGGATTCCATGAAATATGCCAGTGAAGGCATCTTCCAGTTTCGAGCTGTCAATTTGGTGGCATGGAAGGTAAAAAAATATACTGAGTATTTACTTCCAATATTCAAAAGGATGGCCAAGACTAGTTTTTCATTTTCTTTATCAACACCACACTGTTTTAGATGCAAAACCAATGATTTGAATTTGGAGAAGTAGATTTGCAAGGATTCGAAGCTATAGGACTCAGTGAAATTAGCTCATTCTCCAATTGATGACCCCTCATCTTATTTGTATTCCCAAATAAATATTGAATATTTTCCCATACTTTCTTATGAGATAACAATACATCAAGATGAAATAGAAGGTCATTGGAAATGCTAAGACATAAGAGACCATACGCCTCATCTCTCCTATTATTCCATTTGATATTATTTGTTGCTACATTGGGATCAAATTTAGTTTCCATGATCACTCTATAGAGGCATTTACTCCTCATCATAATCTCCATCCTTTCCTTCCATTGGAAGTAGTTGAATGGAGTCAAGATGATTTGGTGAGATTGATCCATTCTTCAACAACTATGCTCTTGAACAGGAAAAATGCGCTCCCAATGAGTAATGTTGACCTTGAAAAAGAAATTATAAGAGGATAAAAATTGAGCTACCAAGGCTATGATACCATGTGGAAATTAATCCCAATATTATAATAATTGAACTCACAAAATTGCTTGAAAACTATGCAAGAAACACTCAAAAGGAGACCAAATACGTTGAATAACACAAACTGTTGTTTATATTAATTTACACCATCCATAATTAAATATATATAGGTTTATTATCATGTGGATAGTCCAAGGATTCAAAAGCATAAAGATTCTATCTGAATCAGTACAAAAGCAGGCTTACTAAACAAGTCAAAACCCCCCATAGGTGCATAAAGCACTTTCCAAACCAGCTAAGATGCTCACGAATTTGCTGAATGAGTTGGTAAAATTGATAAGTGAAGGAAATTGTACTTTATCATGATTTTATATGAGGATAAGAAGGAAGTTGATTTGTTGCAAAAAAAAGGCATTCTAACTTAAAAATAGCTTTAGCTTTTGCCTTAAAACTGCAAAAAAGATGGAAACTCTGGATAAGGAAGGAATGCACACCTACTAAAATGGGCAGTCTGTTAGTTGGAAGAATATTATCTAGAATCTTTCCAAAGTGCTGTTATACAGCTGATTGGCACCTCTCCGTCCGAGTGCTGACATCCCTCAGGTCGGCACACAAAAGGACACTTATGGATTGAGGTTTGCCTAGTTTTATTATACCTTGGTTGATGATGAAATACATTGCCTATATGCCTAGCTGGTTACTTGGCTATTTTGAGATTTTTAGTGCATGCGCGACTATCTCTATTGGCATCTCGCGCATATGCGCGAGTATTATGTTCAGCAGGTCGCGCATACATCTATGCGCGGGTTGCAATTGTATGGAGTCGCGCATCATGCGCGGGTTGCTTTACTACAGACCCGCGCATAGTTTCCTCAAAATTAGTTTTTAAAAACATGAGTTAATGGGAGATTAGTTGTTTCATTTACCTTAATCCCATTAACTGCTATAACCTCCCTAACCTTCGAGAACTGCCTCATTTCCTTCAGATAAATAAAGGCCTTGGGGAGGATGTTGGATATTCATACTTGGAGAGCAAAGTTATGCTGGTGGATTTTCTACAGAATCTTTGGAGCATAGAAACTCAGAGTCCTTTGGTGACAGAGGAGTCCCTTGTTCAGAAATTAGTTTGTAACCTAAACTCCCTCTATTATTGTTAATAAAGAAGATTACTTCTTCCATATTGTGTTTCATGTGTTGTGGCTTGGTAAATGTTTATATTTCATTATAATATATGATTTGCCTAACCTGCATCTTTATATATGAATCATACTGTATTTGGAAGAATCTTTGTTAACAGGTGAAGGAGGAATTATCCTGAAGATTTTGGAAGTGGATCAGAGAGGAAGAAGCTAGCTTGGATCAACCTTCGTATTTCACAAGTAAGTTCCTGCTACTTTCCTATTTCCTGTTCTGTGCTTCTAAAAATCAATTTGTCTGCAAGGTCATAGTATGTTGGTAACCCCCCAGACCTAGGTTATTAGGTGAATTATCCTGTACAACAGAACTGGCGACTCTGCTGGGGAGGCCAAGTCTGCTTTAGGTCTTTTTTTGTTGTCCTGACCAGTAATTGCTCGAAGTTTTGTTTGTGATCTTGTGTCCTGCTTTCTTACTTACTGTAGCATTTGAAAGTCTTGGGTATTTCTCTGTTTTTGAGAAATTTTCATACCCATGCGTGGGTTGTCCTTATAGACAGTCGTGCATACTGAGTTACATACGTGGGTTGTTCTATATAACAGTCGCGCATCATACGCGACCTGCACTACTACACAGTCACGCATACTCCTGAAAACTGTGATTTTTGTGTTGAAGTTTGCTTGTTCTTTGGCATGTTATAAGTCCTGTTTTCTGTTGAGGATTTCTTTTAGAGTGTTGCAGAAGTTGTCTGAGTATATCAGGTGATCACGTCTTAGTGCTTTTCGAAGCCCTTGGGTTCTTTTTACTTGTGTTATTTACTGTCTGCATTTTGAAACTTTCTGGCCTGTTTGGGTTATTGGTTGAGTGCCTGAGTCTAGATCAGTGATCAGGGTCTTAGACTCTGTCTGTCCAGTTTGCTGTCTATCAGTTTTTGGTCCGTACTTGCCTATTTGAAAGTCTGCAGTGATCTCTAGGTCATTGTTTGCACCCAAGTTGAGGTCCTGGCCTGCTTCTTTTGCTGGTTTTTAGGGTCTGTCTTCCTTTTAGTTTCAGTTTGTGTTCTTTAAACAGTCTATAAGTGTCAAGTCTACTCAAGCATTGCATTTATACATGCACAGTACCTTTTTGAGCATTTTTTAAAGTGAAAATAAAACATAGATAATCTTTTGCATTGTAATTTTTGCATTAGAATAGTGTTTGTTTCAGTTTAAGAAATACATATCTCAGAAAAATACAAAACATATAGGCTAGTTTCTCTTATTTAAGTGCTGATAGTTCATCATATATCTTTGAAAAAAAAATGAAAAGAAGCTTATTTTTTATAGTGTTAGTCTGCTTTAGATGCACCTTTATTTCATTTATTTTCTGCTGAGTCAAAACACCACACAGTCCATCACTACCGCTTCCTTTGAGTAAAGAACAGCCCTTAAAATTAACGCTTAAATTTAAAATCTATTAGTAAGTTTTTATTTTTAGGGCCTTCCACCTACTAGCTTAGGCTAGGTTTGTGGGATAGGGAGTGTAAACTTCCCACAAAATTTAAACTCAAACATAGTGGGCCATTCATTAGGTAAATCCTTGGTTCTACCGCTGTATCTGGGAAGCTCCTCTCAAAAGGGAGTTAAGCACGAGGCCGCGTGGAGACTTGGATAGAGGGGATAACCCCCCGAATCCTTGTTAAGACGTAACCCAGGACTTTTACGCATCTGAGGATTCTGTCTAGGCAGAATTTCGGGCTCAGCTACCCTGCTCATGCGTACGAGACCGGCTTGAGACTGTCCCCCCAGACAGTAGGTATGGTCAAGGTAGCCTTAGTCTCTTGTCTTTTAGGGCTCATACACAGGTAAACCGAAAGGTTATTTCTGGTTGACCTTGAACGGACTTGGAAGGTAACCCTTGTGGAAAGTGCAGGAGGGCGGTTGGGTGATTCCTCTGCTTGTGCCTGAGAACCCCTCAAGGATGCCAAGTAACTGTTCATCAGCCTTCTTCTGGAAGGTATATCTTTATAGCCTGTTTTGCTTGCTTGAGACTCTAGGATATTTTTAGTGTATGCTCTGTGGATTTTCTTGTGATTAGTCTGACCTTAGGGTGTGGTTGGTTTGAGTCTTAATTCTGGAGGACCAAGAGATTAGAAGGTCAAGAAGGTTGAGAAACCTTCCTCCTCTCACACCACTGGAACCTCCACCTTTACCTCAAAGGAGGAGACTAAGCACAGGTGGTTCTTTTGAACCAGTAGGAACTAGTGAGGTTCTTGGTGAACCTGAGTTAATAGCTAACCGCTTTGATTTAGACACAGTTGAGATAGAAGAGCTGCAAGCTGACGAGCTTGCAAGACATTATAATACCCCCTTAACTGATTTGAACGATCCAGTGATCGTGCAGGTTAGGCCTTTTAGTTCAGCAGTACTAGGTGTAAATGTAGGTAGAGCTATGTCTTCTGAAGGAGAAAGTTCATTTGTTTTCACCTCAACCCTTCCGGTTGAAGGGGTACTACCTCCCCCGGTTAGTACCCCTAGATCTAATTTACCTTCCACACCCCTAACTCCAACAAGCAGGGTGGTCCAACCACCTGTTTACTCGAACATTGGAAGTATGTCTGGTGATATGGCTACTGGGATTCCCAGTATACCTACAATACCTTCTTCTTTCCCTTACCCTACCCACAGTGGTCCGGTGGGATCCTCGGCCTTTGTTCAAGGATTCCCTTGGAATGGGGGGCACATACCCCCATCCAATCCATACGTAGGTCCACCTCCTTCATATGTAGGAGTGCAGTTTGGAGCCAACACCTCTTATGGGAAAAGCTTCCAAACACCTATTTCGATCCCATATACGAACTCTCCTTTCTCTTTGTTTAGTGGAGGGATACCAGCTCCAGTCTTTCAGACCCCAGTTTCTATGGGGATGGGCCGACCTACTTATACTGCACCCCCCACCCAAAATACGGTGGCCTATGGATGGAACCCATTCCAAAGCAACATACCCACTTCACAACCGGTGTCTGGGGGCAACCCCACTTTTACTTATGGGAATGTGGGGGCAAGTCCCTCTAATACCCAAGCTAGTACATCTACTACACCGGCTAGGCCAAAGCTTCCTTTTCTGGCAACTTTGAACTTTCCAGACTTATCAAAATTGATGAACGATCCGGTGAGGCATGACCCCTTGTGGCCACCTGTTCCCACCAAACTGCCTTCGGACATCCCTAAGTTCGAAGGGAAAGCTAGTGAAGATCCTGGGGCACATGCCACCACCTTCCATCTTTCGTGTTCTTCCAACTCATTGAACGAGGATTCAGTGAGACTTAGGCTGTTCCAGAGGACATTAACTGGCACTGCAGCAAAATGGTACATTGAGCTGCCTTCTGCTGCTTTTAGCACCTTCTGGGACTTGGCTACAGCTTTCCTTAGCCACACTCAGCTTCCAGTTCATTACGATTTCGGAACGGATTTGTTGTCCACCTTTAGACAAATTAAGGCAACCCACATCTCAGATCATATCCAAGAGTGGAGGAGGCGAAATAGCCTTATTAAAGCTACCATCCCTCCTGAGTTTTTACTAGAATGGTTCCTTAAATATTTATTACCCTATATATCTAAGGATGTTTCTACATCAGGAGTGA
>LPNX010954282.1:407902-420884 GCA_001517045.1 Pseudotsuga menziesii
TGCTGTATAGAGGTTACAGCACTACATCTTACTGAGGACCACTACTGTAGTGGCGGATGTAAACCCTTTCCAATATGTTTTATCCCGACGCATTGTTGGGGGAAAATTCAACAAGTGGATAGTCATTCTCCAAGATTTTGACTTAGTTTTCCAATCCACTAAATCCAAAAGGTCCTTAGTATTTGCTGAGCTTATAGCAGAATTCCCTACGGAAGATGATGTAGTGATTCAAGATGACTCATTCCCAGATGAGCACATCTTCCTTATAGCCACCTCTGATCCTTGGTACGGAGATATTCTCATATATCTCCAGACTTCGAAGTGTCCTTCCGCTTACTCTAGGGAAGATCGACGTAAGTTAAGACTTCATGCAAAAAACTACCTCATAATAGGAGATACTTTATATCGAAGAGGGGTAGATTCTGTCTTGTGTCGCTGCCTTACTCATGAGGAAGCGGAGGTTGTCCTAAATGATTCTCACAGTGGAGCATCTAGGAGAAATTTTTGGATAGTTTGACCACATAAATGCAAGTGGATGCAAACTAGCCAGTGTAGGACCTACAAAATTAATAAAAAAAATTAATTATTTTATCCTAAGTATTGGAATGGGTTTTGGGTTTTGATTATTCCAACATTTGTATGTTTGAGAAGGAAATACCAACTAGTTTCATGGAATTGCAGGTTCATCTTATAATTCACCTAATTGACAAGGTTGAATTACTTAGGGTGGTCTCATGTCATTGGATTCTCTTCTTAGAGAGGTACATGCAAAAAATTTAAGGATTTGCTTGAAAAAGGGAAAAACATGAAGGGTCTATGGCACAGGGGTACATAGTAAATGAGTCATTATATTATTCTAGTGACTACATCATGCAAATGAACTACCAAGTGTAGTGATTTGGGATGATGAACGCAATGATGACACAAGGAAAGGGAGCTACTCTAAATGGATATAAAAAGGTGCATGATAAAGAGTAAGTCACTTATCTTTTGTCACATTTATACATAGTAATTATTCACAATGAACATCATAATCTATATTTGATCTCATATATACCATATGTCGATTTGATTTCATGAATAGAACAATGAATTCATAAATTGATGCCATCAATAATTCAATTCTTTACTCTATGGAGGAAGCACAACCACGAGTCACATTGTATGGACAGAAGAGGAGGAAATGGGACATTGATAGGAAATAATTCAGATGGTTGAATAGTATATTCATGCTTTATCTTGATCATTTAAAATAAAATCAACCAATGAACTATCCCAATAATTGGGTTGTTGACAAATTTAGAGAGAAATATGGTGCATCTAGTCGTTACCCTCCCATTGAAGAGGAGGCACTTAACAAAGGGATCGGGTGCAACAAATAGGTAATAATCTCTTTATTTACATTTGTAACTTTTTGACTCACCTTTGAATTATAACATCTATATTTTATATATTAGTGGTTGAGTTATTAGACATATAATATCGTATTCTATTCATTTTTTATAGGTGTTTTTGTTCCTGTCTATGTGGGATTATGGACATCATTTTTGCATCAAGGATGTAGAAGATGGGTGTGCCTTAAAAGGATATTGAATCAAAGTTGAGTTTCACCAATATAGATGTGCTATTCACTGTGATAAAAACCTAATAGGGGGGGTTGGGTTACATTGGAAAGATACAAAAGATCATTCAAGTGGACTTCTCATCTTTCCAATGTGTTATTTTTAGGTTCAAGTGGCGGGACACCTTCGAATGGAATAATGTAAAAGGAAGATAATGATAGTGGGATAATATGTATCAAATATAGAAATATGTGGGATGAGACTAAGGAGCATTATGTTTTCACAAAATAATACAACCAAGTGTTTTATTTACCTATATGTGTGGGATAGGGATTGGTGGTTCATATTAAGACACAACCCTAGTGTTATCACTCTAGGAAACTCCTCTAGGTTGGAACTCGAGGATGCTTGGTAACTTAAATGTTTTTATGGTTTTCTAAGTGGATCAAGTCAGGTGACCTACAGGACCTCACACTCTCAAGACATGCATGAAACTCAATCAGGGATAAGGCTTCTAACTACCACTGTTCAGATGTTTGATAATATGGTGCAAAGATGGAGAACTTATCATGCTGGAAGATTCATACATAAAACATATATATATAAATGGATAATCATAACAAGGAAAGTACTTATAATTCAAATCATCAATATTCCAATAGGATGATAACTATCATACATCAATTAACCTAAATAAACCTGAATAACACATTCAAGCATAAGCACAGAATAGATAGAAAATGGAAGCTAGACACATGATAGCAAAAGAGCTTATATTAGGTCATGAGCAATATGAGAAGCTTGAAAATAGTAATGGTATACAAGTCCCAGAAGTCAAACCCTTTCAATAAAATAAGTCTTAGGCTTTATAGCCTTTACAAAAATATTCAGATCCCGAAAAATTGGATATGTTTTACTAAAAATAGATAAAATTAATGTTTTTGCAAAATTAGGTGTGAAACCCTGATTTAAATACTAGTTTAACTAAACTCTAACACTTGTTCAATATTTGAACCTTTTGATGACAACAATGAGTACTGGAGGAAAGCTGTAACTGGTCTTCTGATGGATGAGCCACTGTTGGTTAAAAATAGGTAGGGTTTTGTGACCCTCTCCTCTTTGATGTATCCCCAAAACTGGAACATACCTCCTTTGATGGTTCACTTCATAAAATTTCATATTTTACACTTCATCCTGCTCTTTCCCAGGTTTTGGTGAAGTAAACTCTTCATTTTTCTGCTGTAACCTACCATGTTAGGTCAACTTTTGCACTAAAAATTTTGCCAAACTGCTGAAACCTGGGGCTCAAAGATGCATTTTGTTATCCAAATATGTGACATCTGTGTATAAAATGAAAGAGGTTTTTGTATATTTTTGTTGTGTGAAAAAAAACCTCTCTTCGTTTCTTTAAATTCGTTCCCATTTTCCAGATATATATATTTCAAAAATACGTGTAAAACAGGGAAATTCTGAGATCCAAAAATTAGGGCTTAGAGATGGATTTGATTCTCCAAATATGAAATACTTGTAGGAAAAATAAAATAGGTTATTGTTATTTGACATGTTAGGAACAAAACATCTCTAAGATTTTTGCAAAATGATTCTCCAGTCGCTCAGAATCACCATTTTAAAATGATTCCTTTTCATAGTAAAACGCCAATTTCGGTGGCTTAGAGCGCCCTGAAATTTCGGTCTTAGCTGCCAAAAGTCTACTTTCGGTGGCTAATAAACTACCTCAGCATCCTCCTAAGCCACCGAAAGCCCTGTTCTTCAAAAATTCTTAAGCCACCTCCAAAATTATTCTTTCAAGTTTGTTTTCTTATCTTCTTATTCAGTAGGCTCTATGTTAGGAAGGTTAACAACAACTTGGCTTGACTTTGGAGGCTGTAGGATTACTGCAGCTTCATCTAGGGTTTCTAATGTGAGGTGAGTGCTAGGGTTTGGATTTTCATCCTTCATTTGCAACCTCTGAAGCCTAATCATTCTATACAACCTTGTGTTGTCTTTCAGGTATCTTTTGTTTAGTCTTTTTAGAAAAAACATACCTTTCTCTCATCTCTAGACAAGAGTTGTGCAGCAGCTTATTCCTCCTGGTTAATGTAGCATTGTTTTTCTTTATCTCTCTTTCTAGAATTTCCATCTCATACACTTGCCTCAGCAAGTTATTTATCCTTTGTGTCTTGGGATTGCTAGAGGAAGCCTTTTCTGCTGGTTCATCTTGCTATTCTAGTGTAGGTGATGGGAGTTCTTCAATATTTGCTACAACTTGCAATGTTAGGTCAACATTTGCCCTAAAAATTTGGCCAAACTACTGAAAAATGGGGCTCAGATATTCATTTTGTTATCCAAAATTGTGACACCTGTGTATAAACTGAAAGAGGTTTTTGTAGAATGACCTGTTGTGAGAAAAAACCTATCTCAGTTTTTTGGAATTCATTTTAATTTTCCCAGGATCTGGATTTCAAAAACATGTGTCAAATAGGAAATTCTGAGATCCGAAAATTAGGTCTCAGAGATGGATTTGATTCTCCCAATATGAAACACTTGTAGGAAAAATAAGAGATTTTATTGTTCTCTGACCAGTTTGGAACAAAAACCTCAAAGAGTTTTGCAAAATGATTCTCCAGTCACTCAGAATTACTGTTTTAAAATGATTCCTTTTCACAGTAAAACGCCACTTTCGGTGGCTTGGAGCACCCTGAAATTTCGGTCTTAGCTGCTGAAAGTAGGGATTTTGGTGGCTAATGAACTGTTGGTACATTCACCTAAGCCACCGAAAGTCCCTTTGTAACAAAATTTTATAAAAACGTGATCAACAGGATTTCGTTGGTTAACATGGTCCTGAGTCGAAACTGTTAGCTACCGAAAGCTGGCTTTTCGGTGGCTAATGAACTGTTGAAAAGTTTTCCTAAGCCACCGAAAGATAAAACTTTCAACTTTATTAAAAAACAGAACACGAGATATTCCAACCTTGTTAGTCACCCCAATGTCTTCAATAATATGACTTGAAATCTTCATCCTATCAAAAAATAAATTGTATGAGTGAACTTATTGAAAATAAATTTATTTTGGGAGATAGCATCTGGCTCCTACTCGGGGATGGGAACCTCCCCGTGAGGTCCCAAGAACCCTAGACCAAAATTCCTTTCCTGAAAAAGAATAAATAAAGCTATCTTCTAGTGTTCCATTGGGCATGGAGTCATTTGTCTTTTATAACTGATCCGCTGCACCCTTCCTGTAGCTCGCTTTACTTATTCATGAAAACAACTGAAACTAACCTAGCTGCTCATATTAAGAGCTTATTTTCCTATCTATTCCTACTCGTAATTATAATTAGTAGATGATTCTTATCACGTGACATCATGATTCCAATGAAGCCATGTCAGAAGTTGCTCTGCTGAACTTATCCTTGATCTTGACCCAAAAAATAAATGAAACCCTAGCATGTAGCAATGTAGTTTCAAAGGGTGACAGAACTAGCTATCATCTAAAAAAATATTTAGATATCTACGCTTCTTATAAGTTCCAGATAGTTAGAAACAAGGTCATAAAAACCATAAAGGAATATCTCTCTATGCTGCTGTTCCAACTGAATGAAATGCTGCTGCTGGCTGCTTTCAGTGATCTCCATGTCAACTGTAGATTGCTCAACCTTTGACTAGGAAGGATGAGTTATGCCCTGCTGTTCTGGACTTTTCAGATCATCATCTTCCTCTTCATATCTATTGCATTATTCCTTTGTCTGCAAATCAAAAAACTAAGGGCTACCTTTAGTATTTGCTGCAGATCCAAATTTGTTACATGCTATTCCTTCAATCTACTCATTATCTTTCGGGTTTCCAAAGGGGACAAACTGATCTTATTGACACCCTAAGTCAGAAAATGCATTTGGTACAAAGTCAAAAGCATCTATATTATGGTTAGCATTTTGAAGATCATTAATATTTCGATCACAATGAGAGGTGTCCCCTATTGCAGCATACTCTTCATAGCTATCATTAACCACATCATCCATATGTCTTTGATCATCTCTTTGCTGAAAAGTAGAGCTAAAATAAATTCCATAAGTGGACAAATCCTCACAAAACTTAAAATATTCTTCTCTTTTTACCTTTTCATCCTCAGAATGCAACTTATATTATTCACAACAATTATCAAATGCAAACTCATTTGAATAGTACCTTTTACAATGCTCAGTGAATGCTTTGTGAAAATCCTTCAATGATGAAATACTGGAAGGAGGTAAAGAAAAATACCACTGATGTGCATCACCATATAATGAATACATGAACATCTTCATGCTGCTGATCTAATATATCCATGCATTCATGAAACTTGAGGAGGTGTTTTGCAGGATTGTCTTCTTCCTCCTCTTTGAAGACATGTAGAAAATATCCCCATTCAGACATATCAGGTATTGGATGTGGGAAACTAGGAACTGAAGAGAAGTTAAGAGGTGCAAACCTCTGAGCCAATAGAGCAACAAATTATTTTGACATCTTAATATTTTGGATTCACCATTGAGTTTGTATTTCATGGAGTTTCCAGGGATGAGATCTTCACAAGCAACAGTGCTTGAAGATTCCTCAACCCTAAAATTTTCTGATGTATTTAAAATTCTTGAGATTTGAATGTTTCAGCAGAAGAAATGATAGCAGAAATATCTCTTGAAATACCTGATGTAGCTTCCTTTGTAGCTCTAGAGGTCTGCCTTAGCGAAGCCCTAGCTCTTCTTAGGATCTCTTTTGGATCTGAAACAAGTCTTACTAGTGGCCCTTTAGGGTTTTCTCTGGTACTTGGTCTTCTTGAAGCCACCTTATTTCAATGGAGTCACTAGATAGATGATTACAACCAGAATAGTGTCCAAGATTTGTCTATCATCAAAGCAAGGTTCTATGTCGTCTCCTAGGGAAGATGAGCTTCAGTCTCCTCTCCCCGGCAATGACGCCAATTTGTTATCACTCTAAGAAAATCCTCTAGGTTGTAGCTCGAGGATTCCTGGTAACTTAAATGTTTTTATGGTTTTCTAAGTTGATCAAGTCAGGTGACCTATAGGACCTCACACTCTTAAGACATGCATGAAACTCAATCAGGGATAAGGCTTCTAACTACCACTGTTCAAAGGTTTGATAGTATTGTGCAGAGATGGAGAACTTCTCATGCTGGCAGATTCATACATAAAACATATAATATATAAATGGCTAATCATAACAAGGAAAGTACTTATAATTCAAATAATCAATATGCCAATAGGATGATAGCTATCAGACATCAATTAACCTGAATAAACCTGAATAACACATTCAAGCATAAGCACATAATAGATAGAAAATGGAAGCTGAACACATGATAGAAAAAGAGATTATATTAGGTCATGAGCAATATGAGAATCTTGACAATAGTAATGGTCTACAAGTCCCTGAAGTCAAACCCTTTCAATAAAATAAATCTTAGGCTTTATAGCCTTTACAAAAATTTTCAGATCCTGAAAAAATGGATCTGTTTTACTAAAAATAGATAAAATTAATATTTTTGCAAAATTAGGTAAGAAACCCTAATTTAACTACTAGTTTAACTAAAATATAACACTTGTTCACTCTTTAAACCTTTTGATGACTGCAATGAGTATTGGAGGAAAGCTATAACTGGTCTTCTGATGGATGAGCCACTGTTCGTTAAAATAGGTAGGGTTTTGTGACCCTCTCCTCTTTGATGTATCCCCAAAATTGGAACAGACCTCCTTTGATGGTTCACTTTAGCAAATTTTAGCTTTTACACTTCATCCTACTCTTTCCCAGGTGTTGGTGAAGTAAACTCTTCATTTTTCTGCTGTAACCTGCCTTGTTAGGTCAGCTTTTGCCCTAAAAATTTGGTCAAATTGCTGAAAACCGGGGCTCAAATATGCATTTGGTTTTCTAAATATGTGACACCTATGTATAAACTGAAAACGGTTTTTGTATATGGGTGGGTTTTGAGCAAAAAACTCTCTCAATTTCTTGAAATTCATTTCCATTTTCCAGATAGCTATATTTCAAAAATACGTGTAAATAGGGAAATTCTGAGATCCGAAAATTAGGGCTCAAAGATGGATTCTATTCTCCCAATATGAAATAGCTGTAGGAAAACTGAGAGAGGTTATTTTTCTCTGACATGTTAGGACCAAAAATATCTGATATTTTTGCAAAATGATTCTCCAGTAGGGGGGAATCATTGTTTTAAAATGATGCCTTTTCATAGTAAAACACCAATTTTGGTGGCTTAGAGTGCCCTGAAATTTTGGTCTTAGCTGCCGAAAGTCTGCTTTCAATGTCTAATGAACTACCTCAGCGTCTTCCTAAGCCACCGAAAGCCATGTTATTCAAAAATTCTTAAGCCACCTCCAAAATTATTCTTTCAAGTTTGTTTTCTTATCTTCTTATTCAACAGGCTCTATGTTAGGAAGGTTAACAACAACCTGGCTTGACTCTGGAGGCTGTAGGCTTATTGCATCTTTAGCTAGGGTTTCCAATTTGAGGTGAGTGCTAGGGTTTGGCTTTGGATCCTTCAGCTGTAGCCTCTGAAGCCTAGTCATTCTATACAACCTTGTGTTGTATTTCAGGTATCTTTTGTTTACTATTTTTAGAAAAACATACCTTTCTCTCATCTCTAGGTAAGAGTTGTGCATCAGCTTATTCCTCCTGGTCAATGTAGCATTGTTTTTCTTTATCTCTCTTCTAGAATTTCCATCTCATACACTTGCCCCAGCAACTGATTTATCCTTTATGTATTGGGATTTACAGAGGAAGCCTTCTCTACTAGTTCATATTGCTCTTTTTGTGTAGGTGATGGGAGTTCTTCAATCTCTGCTACAACTTGCAATGCTAGGTCAACATTTCCCCTAAAAATTTGGCCAAACAGCTGAAAACTGGGGCTCAGAGATGCATTTGGTTATCCAAACCTGTGACACCTGGGTATAAAATGAAAGAGGTTTTTGTATAACTAATTGTTTGGAGAAAAAACCTCTCTCAGTTTTTTGGAATTCGTTTTAAGTTTCCCGGGGTATGGATTTCAAAAACATGTTTCAAACAGGAAATTCTGAGATCCGAAAGTTAGGTCTCAGAGATGGATTCGATTCTCCCAATATGAAACACTTGTAGGAAAACTGAGAGAGGTTATTGTTATCTTCCTTGTTAGGAACACAAACCTTTGATAATTTTTTAAAATTATTCTCCAGTCACTTAGAATAACCGTTTTAAAATGATGGATTTTCACAGTAAAATGCCACTTTCGGTGGCTTGGAGCGCCATGAAATTTCGGTCTTAGTTGCTGAAAGCAGCGCTTTCGGTGGATAATGAACCATTGGTATGTTCAAATAAGCCACTGAAAGTCCCTTTACAACAAAATTTTATAAAAAACGTGATCAACAGGCTTTCGGTGGTTAACGTGGTCCTGAGTCGAAACTGTTAGCTACCGAAAGCTGGATTTTCGGTGGCTAATGAACTTTTGAAAAGTTTGCCTAAGCCACCGAAAGCTAAAACTTTCAAATTTCTTTAAAAACAGAACACAAGATATTCCAACCTTATTAGTCACCCTATTGTCTTTCATAATATGACTTGAAATCTTAATGCTATCAAAAAATAAATTGTATGAGTGAACTTATTGAAAATAAATTTATTTTGGGAGATAACAGCTAGAACAAAACATATTTTTGAGAACAACAATGCTATCGTGTCAAGCGACAAATATAATCAGGACGATGACAACAGAGAGTGACATGCACATGTTTCATTTCATCATTTACAATGCTAATGTATCATTTTATTATTGTTATCTCTAATTCTCTAATTATATTTTTTGTTTTTCATCTTATGACAGTGGAAATGGAAAATTAGTTACCAGATGTTTTTAAACAATTTTAGCTTGTTAACAATTAATCTGATGCAAAATGTGTTTGTCTATTGTGTAATTTGTGATTGTATGGAATGGTTGATTGAAAGTTAATTTTATTTTACTTCAAGGTATTTATATATCATTTCATATTTAGTAGAAAATATTATAACTATTGTGGCATCATTATTATGGCATGTCAATATTAAATAAATATAGGTTACTGTGTATCATATGTGTGTTGATATTTAATATGAATTTCTAACAATATGGAAATAGTAATTTTATACTAATTATGTCAATATTAACTAGTAAGTAATAATCCAATTTTAATATTAATTTAGAATGTAGAGTTCATTTGGAAATTAATTACACTTAAAAATGACATCTATAATGTATGCATGCATTTTATTTATTTATTAAGTAAAACTAACACACTCTATCATTAGATTTCATTATATTAATTTACATAATAGTAATGCAATAACACTAAGGTTTTGCGAAATAAATTTATTTATAACAACTTACCAACTCAACATCCTTAGCATGATTAATTATTTAGCATGACATAAGGGATAAGCATGACCAATCTCCTTGCATATTGAAGGGAAGTGTGTACCTAGAGTCTTGACCTTAATCTACACCCATATCATAGTCTATCTTAGGTAAACTCTTTATTGGGTTTTTACATGGAAAATATAGTTAAATTCATTCATCTAGTCAATCTTAATTCATGTTTAGAATTTATCCCCACAAGAACACATGCTCTCTCTACAATATTCTTTTTTGAAAACTTGATGCATTATAGACTTGTACCCAAGAAGAGTAAACATCCCTTTAATGACTAAGTTATCTCTCCATTCTAGTTATAAACTAATAGAGTCCTCATAAAATTTTGACAACAAACATTGGCCATAATGACATCGATAATTTTTTGAACTAATCATATTCTTCTTAAATTTTCATATAATGTTTAAATGTAATAATCAATGGCCAAGATTACGTTAATTGTAATGTTTGCATTAAGTAATGGTACCCTCTTTATAGCATCTTTTTTGACATCTATGTTAATAAAATTGAGAAATGTTTAAAAGAGGATGAATACATTGAAATTAACATGGCTATACTTATTGTCATCCTTCATAGATTACATTATTAATTTTATATTTAAACTTTTAAATCTCTTCATGAATAAGAAACTTAATCTTCTCAATCATTTTACATTGTTTATAAACATAACATTAAGATGGATAAAATCAATATTACATAATTAAAACTAAGAGAAAAATATCATCTTATTTTATATGCTGGTAAAACCCTACATAGGAATCAATTTAATTTTGTCATTTAAATTAGAAGGACAATAGTGAAATTATTAATAAAAGAAACATGGATACTAGAAATATTTTATAGACCCTAAATTTAATGATCAAAACTATTTTTCCAATTTTATGTGCATAAAGAACAAAATTAATACCGTAAAAAAAAGAACCAATGGGACTCATAACCTTCATAATGAAATTACTCAATAATATAACAAAAAACAATAGATTTGGATGATTAATTTTGTAAAATTTGTGATAAATAGGAGGCAAAGAGAGAACATAATTTCCTTTTCACATGGACCACATTTAATAATGTAATAAATAACTTTACTTAGATTTATATATTAGTTTCTCTTTCTCCTAAATAAAAGCACTATTAACTTGGTATTTCTATTTATTATTGTCCTATGTATATGGTTATTGAAAAATTGAAATCCTATGAGTATTGTGTGTGTGACTGTACACAAACTACAATTTGTAATTGAAACTGAAATTTGTAAATTTGCAAGTTTGTATTATTTTAATTGTAATTTTTCAAATTCATAAATTATTTTGTAATTTTGCAATTTTGTAAATTATTTTGTAATTTGTAACACAATTGCAAATTTGTAATTGTAATTTGCAAGTTCTGAGTAATTGCAATTTGTGATTGTAAATTTGTAGTTGTATTTGTCCAATCAACTGTAATTTGTAAATCTAAAATTTCTTATTGTAATTGTAATTTGTAGTTGTGAAATTGTAATAATGATTGTAAATTGTAATTATAACTGAGATTGTAACTTGAAATTATAACTAATCTTGTGCATAATTTGTAATTATAATTACAGCTAATATACAATACATCGACATAAATATATAAATAAATAAGTAAAATCACATCACACACATGAATATACTCATGGGAATAAACTAAATAAATCATACACATGAAGATAAATATCATCAAATAATTTTATAGTCCAATCAGTTGATAAAAAATAGTACATTGTGATCATCAAATCAATGTCCACCACCACCAATATCACCTAACATCATGGAACATACCATCATCATCATCATCCTGACCACGTAACAAATGTAACCATTATTTAACATAACAATCACACATGTATGACAAACATAATCTAACATACACATCTATAATCGCCTATCAAACATAAGCACCATCTTACAGACACATAAAAATGATCTAAGATAATCTAACATACAAATCAAACATCACCTAACATACACACATAAACATTACCTACCATCATCTAATATATGCATTTAACATATTTAAACATCATCCAACAAATAAGTCTAATAATTACATCTAAAAAACCACTAGTTGCATTATCTAACATAACCATCATGCACACATCCAATAAACACATCTATCAAGCACACCTAAGAAATTTATCTAACCTGACCTAACATACACATCACAGTCAACATATAGATAAACATTAAGATCAGCATGAAAAATGTAGCACACACACACACACACACATTGAACAATATATCAAACTGATGATACATGCCAAATATACATATTGAGTCCAATAAATGCTATGAGATATTTGGTCCACCTTCGAAACTAGATGCATCACTATTTCCACCAAGAGATCCAGGGGAATCAACACCTCGAATAGTAGAGCCATAGGCATCAATACCTTTATCAGGAAACAAAGAAGAAAGGAGAGAAACATAGTCAATATCCCCTTAATGATGGATCTCACCCACTACAACCATTGTATTTGGATCCTAGGATATGGGTGGAGGAGGAGATGGTGGATGGTTGGGTTAGTGAGGAGGAGAGGCCAGTTGGTCAACCCATGGATCTTAGTCATATATGGCGGTGGTTCAGATGGGTGTGGAGGAGTAGATACTTGTTGGTGATCATGGTGAGGAGGAGGAAGAGGTTCACTGTATTCATAAAATGTAGAATCTTCCTCCAACCTCTGAGCATCTAGAAGTATGGATGCATCGATGGTATATTGCATCAAATTACTCATATCATGAGGAACCATCCTCCATATATCTACTAGGTGAGGGCCTCACATGGTGTTATGCAACAAATTCCCCAAATGAGCATACATAGACAAGAAAGAGTAATCCACAACTTAATAATGAATAAAGGAGAGGAATAACAAGTCTTTTCAAGGGGGAAACCTCCTTATACAATGTATTAAATACACAAGACAAATCCAGACAAGATGATTCAAATGAAAAACTCTCCTTGATATA
>LPNX010954282.1:424407-520795 GCA_001517045.1 Pseudotsuga menziesii
TAATGTAAATTACCCAATTTAGGGGGAAATGGCCCTAATATAGGAATTAACATGCCCCTCCCCTTCAGACAAGTGTTTTCCTCAATGAATGGTTAGTTGTGGATTCTTCTATATGAAGGAATCATATTCCCATGTTGAATATTCTCCTGGTAAGTTCTTCCACTTGATAAGGTACTCGGTTGGTCCTTGTTTCATTGATTTGTTCAGGTTCCAATATGAATATTCCTTCTTCATCAACCTCCAAAAATATAGTTTGATTTGGGATCTTGTCTCCTATTACCTTCTTTAAGAAAAAAACATGGAAAAATATGTGTACCCTTGAAGATGAAGGGAGCTCCAATTTGTAAGGCATACTACCAACCTTCTGCAACACTTTATAAGGAACATAGTACTTAGGTGCTAATGTATTGTCCTTATTTTGTTGCTTGAGGGACATCTGTTTGTAATGTTGTAGCCTAAAAAATATCCAATCCCCTTATTTTGAACTCCTTCTACTATTATGTTGATCTGCTTGTTGTTTCATCATATTTTTTTATATAACCTGGTTGTTTTTAAATATATGGAGAACTTCTTGTTGGCGCTCTAGGTGATCTTCCACAAATTGAACTTTACATTTTCCTTTCAAGGGAGAGGTTATAGATGGATGTTGGTACCCATAAAGTCCCATAAATGGGGACATTATTAATGACATGTGGAAGGATGTATAATACCACTAATATGATATATATAACCATTTCACCCACTGTGTTTGTTTATTATATGCAAAGAAATAAATATATCATTCCAAACATTTGTTCACTATATTAGCTTTCCCATTGGATTGAGAATGATAAGATGACCCATGAGCCAACTAGGTACCCAAACAATAATATAATTTAGTCCAAATTTTTCCAGTGAAACTTAGATTTCTAACACTTGCAATAATATCCAGGTTTCCATGTATCGTTTGAATAATTTCAATGAATTTTCTGTCTATTGTACTTGTGTTAAAAGGGTGAGAGAGTGCAAAAAAGTGTCCATGCTTGGTGACTCCATAAACAACCACCATAATAACATTCTTGAATTTTGATTTGGGTAGACTTGTGATAAAATCCATTAAGAATTCCTCCCAGTGTTGACAAGGTATGTATAATGATTGTAAAATACCCGGGGTGTTAACTATTCCAACCTTATTTTGTTGGAAAATGTGTTAGAATAATCAACCCATAGTTACCTACCTTAGACATTAATTAAATCATTTTTGTCTTATTACCTAGTCTCCTATATCCCACTCTATGCTAGTTGCCTTCTACATGCCATAGAAGTCAACACTTGCTAAAACTAAGTCATGGAGCACTTGGGAAACCTATTGGAAACCATATTTAGCATGTCTAATTTATTCCAGATCCTCCAAAGTGCATATCTACTTTTTCTGTAAAGCTGCCTATTTTATTGAGAATTAAGGCAAAAGGGAAAGCAAGACTAGGTGTAGTTGACTTGTTTTTTGCCCACATCATCCTCCATCATTTTCTCTTAATAAAATAATGTATGAGTTGTAATTCCATCCCTTATTAGATTGCCTACTTGAATTTTCCAATTCGTGAGCATCCTAGTGGATTTGGAAACTACTTTATGCACCTATGGGGGATTTGACTAGATTTAGTAAGCCTACTTTTTGACTATTTCGAATGGAATCCTTATGCATTTGAATATATCATGTAATTATATATTGTAGCAGCCTATTACTTCACAAGGTTTGCTATTGTACACTTATTCAATACAGATTAGTGTTATGCTCCAATTTCAGTCTCCTTTGATGTTAATTTTGCATGTTTGATTAGCAATTTTGTGAGTGTAATTTTTCTATCACTTGGGTTCAATTTCCACATGGTATTAGATCATTTGTATATCGATTTATCTCCTTCCATATTGCTATTGCAGGTTTGACATCTTGATTGGGAGCATATTCTGCTGACTAAAGGGCATAGTTTCTAAGCTATGGACCAATCTCAGAAGATCATCTTGACTCCATTTAATTTCCTTGAATGGAAAGATGAGATGGAGATATTTTTGAGAGAAAAATTTCTCTACAGGGTTACTATGGCAACTGAGGTAGAGCCCAATGCAACTGCGGAGAAAATAAAATGGCACAACAGGAGGGATGAGGCCTATGGTCTTTTGTGTCTAAGCATTTCAAGAGACCTCCTCTTCCATCTTGATGGATTGACATCACCTAATGAAGTGTGGAAGAATCTTGTAGATATTTTTGGTCCATTATAGGACATGTCACACTTCATTAGGTGACATTTTTGGTCCATTTCCTCATATGTCCATGAGTTAAGCCAAATATGCACTGACATTCATAGATGACTTTTCCAGGTATTGTTGGGTTTACTTTCTAAAGCATAAGTCTGAAGTTTTTGACCTCTTCAAAGTCTTTAAGGCCTTGGTTGAAAACCAGTATGAGAGGAGACTCAATATCCTCAGATCTGACAATAGTGGTGAGTATATCAAGTCTGAGTTCATTCAGTATTGTAGAGATGTAGGTATTCAGATGTAGCATTTGATCCCTTACACACCACAACAAAATGGTGTTGCTGAGAGAAAGAACAGGTCACTGAAGGAGATGGAAACCTGTATGATGGAGGCTAAGAATTTGCCACCAAAGTTTTGGGATGAGGATATAAAATATACATCCTACATCTAGAATAGGGTGCCTCATAAGCAGCTTGATGGTATGACTCCTTTCAAATCTTGGAGTGGGCACAAGCCAGATGTGACCCATTTCAAGATTTTTGGCTCAAAGGCTTGGGCTAGAATTCCAACTGAAAAGAGAAAGGCTTTGCAGCCCCAAAGAAAATATTGCCTATTTTTTGGGTATTATAAAGATTCAAAAGGGTACAAGATAATTAAATTGAGAACTAACAAATCTTTCATTGAAAGAAGTGTTCAGTTCCAAGAAGAGCCTTTAGTAGCAGTTGAAGTTGGAGAGTCTTCTTCACCACCAGATCCATTGATTGTAAGTGGATAGACTAATGAGTTTGCTGATTCTGATATGTCTAATAATGATGATTTGATTGCATATCCCGATATTCCTACAAGACCAAAATGGGAAGCAAATACCATTCATGCAGCTGGGGAACTAGCTGGAAATCCTAGTGACACTAGGAGGACTAGATCTCAGTTTGAGAGTGCCCTATATATGAAAGATCCCTTATTTGATGAGAAGTGATATCTGATGGTTGAATCAGATCCAAATACATATGAAGATGCAATGCATGATCCAATATGGCAAAACACCATGAAAGAATAATTCAGCTCGCTTTAGAAGAACAACACTTGCGAACTGGTTGATCTTCCCCCAGGGAGGAAGCTAGTTCAATGTAAGTGGGTTTTCAAAAATAAGTTTTCTGCTGATGGTTCACCTTTGAAATATAAGGCAATATTGGTAGCTAAGGGCTACTCACAGGTACATGGTATTGACTACAATGAAACCTTTGCACCAGTGGCAAAGATGGACTCCATAAGGCTAGCTTTAGCCATTGCAGCTTTGAAGCAGTGGGAGGTACATCACATGGATGTGAAGTGTGATTTACTAAATAGAGATCTAACTGAAGAGATTTACATGTATAAAACTCAAGGGTTTACTTCTAATCCATCTTTTCTGTGCAGTTTAAAGAAATCATTGTATGGGCTCAAGCAAGCCCCGAGGGCTTGGTATGCCAAGATTGATGGATTTCTGCTGTCAGTGAGTTTTTTTCGATGCAAGCACGATCCTAATGTTTATTTGAAGATAATTCATGGTTATTTAATGATTATTTTATTATATGTGGATTACCTTCTGATTACAGAAATTTCAAAGAAAGAGATTGCCTCCTTGAAGGATGCAATGAACCATGCATTTTCTATGACTGATTTGGGATTGTTGAGCCAATTCTTGGGTCTTGAAATTGCTCAATCCCAACATGGAATAAAAGTACATCAGTCCAAGTATGCCTTAGATTTTCTAAAAAATTTCAACATGAAAGATTGCAAGCCAAGCAAGATTCCCTTCCTTTCAGGAGTTAAGCTTGAAGAAGCAGGTTCTTCTCCTATGGTAAATAATACACTGTATAGGCAGTTGCTTGGGTGTTTGCTTTATCTTACACACACTCAAACTGATATATATTATGCAGTTAGTGTGGCTTAAAGATACATGGATCATCCTCATGAGATCCATTGGAGAGAAGCAAAAAGGACCCTTAACCTTTTTCAAGGAACAAGAACTCATGGGATCTTCTACAAAGCTAAATCTGATCTTGATTTGATTGGGTTTACTGACAGTGATTGGGTAGGTGACAACAAAGATCAAAATTCAACATTAGGATATGTGTTCATGCTTGCAAAAGGACTAATTAGCTGGTTAAGAAAGAAGCAGAGTGCCATAGCACTCTCATCTATAGAAGCAGAGTATAGAGGAGTTGTAAATGCAACAACTCAATGTTTATGGTTGCAGGGAATACTTGGAGAATGTGGATTCGAATCAGAGTTTTCAACTATTATCTATTGTGATAATCAGAGAACCATTCAAATCTAGAATGATCCATTTCAAAGACAGTGAACCAAACACATTGAGATCCATATGCACTACATCAGATAGCTTGTGCATGATGGCACCATTCACCTACTCTTCTGCACATCTTTAGAACAAGTAGCAGAAATCTTCACCAAATTTTTTTGTGAGAAGACATTAAGCAATCTAAAATCACTGTCAGGGATTGCTGATCATGCTGTGAAGCATGATTGATGACAATATTTTCAAATTTTGTTTTACTGTCCATGTTTAAGGGAGGATTTTCCCACTGCATTTTTGCCTCTTTCCTTGGTTGAATGGACAAGCAGTATGTAAAGGGTGACTAAGCCTTGTTGCTAGGCCCTATATTTTTCTAATATTTACTCATAAATTCAGGCTTAAGGGGGGGGTTTTAGAATAATAAACCCATAGTTACCTACCTTAGACATTAATTAAATCATATTTTTCTTATTACCTAGTCTCCTATATTCCACTCTATGCTAGTTGCCTTCTACATGTCATAGAAGTAAACACTTGCTAAAACTGAGTCATGGAGTTCTTGGGAAACCTCCTGGAAACCATATTTAGCATGTTTGCTTTATTTCAGATCCTCCAAAGCACATACCTGATTTTTTTGTAAATCTGCCCTTTTTATGGAGAATTAAGGAAAAAGGGAAAGCAAGACAAGGTGTAGTTGACTTGTTTTTTCCCGACATCATCCTCCATCCTTTTCTCCTAATAAAAGCATGTATGAGTTTTATTTCTATCCCTTATTATCTTGCCTACTTGACTTTTCCAATTCATGAGAATCCTAGTGGATTTGGAAACTGCTTTATGCACTTATGGGGGATTTGACTAGAATTAGTAAGCCTACTTTTTGACTATTTTGAATGGCATCCTTATGCATTTGAATATCTCATGTAATTATATATTGTAGTAGCCTATTTCTTCACAATGTTGGCTATTTTACACTTATTCAATATAGATTAGTGTTATTCTCCAATTTTAGTCTCCTTTGATGTTAATTTTGCATGTTTGATTAGCTATTTTGTGAGTGTAATTGTTCTATCACTTGGGTTCAATTTCCACAAAATTAAGCACTCCTCCATGAACCTTTTAACATTAGATTTAATACCTTCCAAAATAAATTCTTTCTTGACCCTATGGTAGGTTTTAGGAATATTGAGTTCCCTCCTGTAGGAGATCTGTGTAATTCCAAAAGGACCTTTTGTTTAAGTTGGTAGTTGTTAGAACAATAATACATTTTTATTACCTTAGTTTAGACCTTAGACTATTTCATTTTCATTTATGCATTGTTATCTATGGTTTAGACTTAGGGAAATTGGTCTAGCAAGTTAATTGGTTATTTTGTCCCATTCACACACACACCAGTGCTCTATATTGGTCAAACTGGAAGATGTGCACCCTCATTAATGATTCTTGGTGTCTTAGAGTGCTTTCCTTCCTCTGTTTTTGGAATCTGGTTTGACTGGGGGTGCTAGTGATGTTTTTATACCACTTTGGCCTTCTTGTGCATTTATTGTTCACATGGAGCCACTCCCACACCTTTGTTTGATCACCCATGCCCATCATAGATCCATTTATGCTCCAGCATGCCACACCAATGTTCACACCAATTTTTGTGATCACTTTGTGTGATTTGAGAGCTAAATTGTCCACACAGGGGGATGGAGGTCAAATCTAGTTATGACACATGTGCACTCCCAAATGGCTTCCTAAACCTCATGATTTTCCCCAACTGTAATATATATCTATTATGAACATATTTACATGTTATACATTGTTAATAATATCCACTATTGACTTCATGTGTCAATGCAATCTCAGTGTTTTCAACTATTTGTGCTTGTTTTGTAGACTAGAGTGAATTGTGAGAGTTTCTTGGATTCTAGATCCAACTGTGAATAAATTATCACATGGTATCAAAGGTTATTGAAGCTTCAAATTTATTTTAGTGTGATTTTTTTTCTGTTAGAGTGATTCTGTAATGTCCCTTTTTAAGAAATTTTATTAAATGACCAATTTTTCACTTTTTTCCCTAATTCGACCTTTGACTAGTTTTGATGTCTAGATCTCCAAATTGGCCCAAATTCTCCAAAATATTCTAAGAAGGTGTATGAATGATATTAATACTTGAATAATATGTTCATGTATTATTTATGACTCTCCAATTACTTCTGCAAACTTGTTTAATATTATGTCCAAAGTAGGAGTCTTTACTAGCAAATCGGGGTTCTAATTCCCCCTAGGTAAATGCTGGAATGGCTTCTCAAATTCTCCAAAACCCACTCGAATTTATGAAAATAGGTAGAGTATGTTTAAGGGACATTGTTAGGTCTCATATGAATCATTATTCAGTTTATATTGGCTTTTATGACCCTCTCCCAAACAACTACAAAATCACTAATTTGACCCTTGGGGAAAAGGCACCAAAACTTCTCCAAATGCAATTAAACTAAGTAAGATGAATTCAAATGCTTAAGTGATGAAAATTAAAATTTTAATAAACATAAATTTCAGTCCATTCATCATAAGTATATCATAGAGACATTCTTCCATTCAAAATAATCAACATTACCATGGCATACATCAATGTTGAAATATTGTAACTTCGAAGAATATTCTATATTTATTTATTTGTGGTCCCCGATGGTCCTACCGGGAGAACCAATTGTATTAATTTGTACTTCGATGCTCCTAATCGGAAGAACTAATAAGAGTCATGAGGCAGTCCCCTCTAATTGTAAAGGTGGGTCATTAGCACCCCAGTGTGGTTACTTGAGCCTACATGTGTAACTCGAGCCTACATGATTAACTCGAGCCTACATGACAGATGAGTTAACTTAAGTGAACGGATGAATATAAATAGAGGTGTAGTGCTCCTCATTTGTAACACACACTCTCACTTGAGTAGCGCACTTGTGGAGGAGAGAAGTAGCTGGAGAAGGAGGAGGATCAGGTTTTTGATCTCCTTGTTGGTTTTACCTTTTTACCTTTTTGGGGCATCTAATTGAGGAAGATTTTGCTGGGTTTTTTCCTTTAGGGTTTTCCCAAGATAAATATGTGTTGTTCTTGTGATACTGTTTCTTTCAGTGATCCTGTTTATATGCTTTTGTTATGAAAAATGAAATGATATACTGATGTCTTAGCTAAGCATATGAAAATTCAGCATGGTATCAGAGCTAACCTGAATAGGACATATTTCAAAAGCTATAGAATCTAGGGATTCTTACTTTTTGGTTCTCTCTCCACAATCAATCAACAAAATAAGGCTAGGCTGACTCTCCATTGAAGGGTGCATCTTTCTGTTGAAACAGAATTCGATTCCGAGCATTTTCAATTTTCGGTGTGTGAAATTAGGGCTTCTTACTGAAGAGGAATTTTTGAGTGAGCCTGGAATAGGATTTATCTCCTTATAAAAATCTAAGTTTAGAGACCTGGATCAAGATTTTTGGTTGGATGAAACTCCAGGAAAGTCAAACCCTAGTTTGACCCTGAGCTGGAAAAACCCTAAATACTAAAACTTCTATGTTTTGGTAAATTCGCTATATACCAAGATCGGCGAAGGATCAGGAGCTGAAAGTTGTAGAGGTCTAAGATAAAATGCTTATGTACAATTTATCCAAAATTCAGCCTCATATTCGCTATATTCATGATCCGTCAAAGTTAGGGTTCCAGCCTCCTCCATAATTCATCCCTAAACAAGACACCTGGGGAAAATTGCTATAGCGTGGGCTACAGAGGTCCAAATTAAATTCCTGAAGATTTTCCAGAAATAGAACGGAATTCAATTTTCGTGGTCCTAATTTTCGAACTAGAAGATGAAACGGTGACACGTGGCAGGCTGTACAACTTTTCTGTTCTGAACAGTCCTGAAACATGTCACCTTGGGAAAATGATCATAAATCCCAATTGGTGAAACCAATTCTGATGAAACCTATGGTGTTGGATCAGAGACATTTGGGGTTACCTCTGTGCTAACTTTCAGACATAGAGGAGATTTAATTTCAGATATATAACAGAAGCAGTGATAGGAATTTCTGCAGAAGAAATTGGAAAACTAGGGCTTCCTATTCCGAGAGCTTTCCTCCACTATTTTTAGAAAAGGAGTACATTGGATAGATCCATTCGAAGAGATATATATTTCTATGCAATCATATCTAAAATATTCCAAGTTTTTAAAATTAGGGTTTCTCTGACAAACCCTAGATCAGCCAGCTCCGAAAGCAGGACGGACACCTCAAATCGGTAAGATCTAATCTTTTGTTATTTGAATTTGAGGTTCTCATTTCAAAGTGATATATCACATCAGTTTGTTGATAAGCTTGGTGAAGTTGAAAACTTCCAAGCATGGAAGTATTTGATCTCTCTGAAGAAAATGAATTGGACACCTACATGAGTAGAGAGGCCCCAGTTCCATACGGAGATGAGGCTCAAAGCCTTACACAAGAAGAACTTGATCAAGGCTAAGAAGATCATTATTGATTCAATCACAGATAAAATTGTACCACAAGTGTCGTCCCTAAAGACACCGAAGATGCTTGATTCCTTGATCAAGCTATTGGAAGATAAGAACATAAATCAAAAGATGGATTTAAGAAAACAGTTGAAGAATGTGAAGATCCAGAATGCAGAACATCTTGAAGTAGTAGAAGAAGAAGCGGAGAATGCAGAAGTGGTGATAGCCACCATGAATGGTCTCCCAGGATCATGGAATTCATTCATGCGAAGAATGTATGCCAGAAGGAAGTGATTACTTTCAGTTGACTTCGGGAAGAAGAAGAAGCTCGACTCATAAGAAGAGAAGAAGAAGATGGGAGCAATTGAAGATCAAGCTCTCACCATTCAAAGAAGATCCCTCAAGCGATGAGGAATGTGAAGAGCTCAATTCTTGAAGAACCTCTTATCCATCTTATCATTTAAATAAGAAATGATGATGTCATGAATGAAGAAGATGATGAAGCAGAATGATCAAGATGGAGTTTACCCACGAAACAAATAAAAGATAAGTATTCAATTGTCACTTCATGATATTGTTTTGTTATACATTTGATTATATTCAATTGATGTGTTATGCATGATAGATTTTTTGCATTAATGACTGTATACTACTAATATGCATGTGATGGGTAAGTAGCTCATGGTGCTCTCCATTGCTACTTATCTAGAATGAAGCCACCTTGATGACATATTGGATTAGTGCACAATCTCAATAATGTCATGATCGAGATGGAAGGCATCTAGAAAGTTTATGTGAGATATGGATGAATGTTGTATTGGATAAATAGTTGCATGATGCATAAGAATTTGTCATTATGCATATGTTTTACGAAATAGTTCTAACCATGTAGCTGGTGCATTTGAATTGTAGTGAAGGTCCTGTACAACCTCCTACAAGAAGAATGAGACTTGTTCTGAAGAACAAGTGATGACAATTCAAGATTCACTGCAATAAAATCCGAAGCTCCCAAGGTCAGAGACACCATGATGGAAGAAAGAGCTTCAAAGAGCGGTAGATCCACCTCGAAGGATGAATACCACCATGGGTACAAGAGATAACTCAAGATGAAGAAAAGAATGCTATGATCAAAGAATAACAGTTGATCATGGGGAATGATGTATATGCTATGATTTCAAGACATAAAGGGAAGTACATAGTATCCTCCATATGGATCCACAAGAACAAGTGTACAAAGCAAGGTTCGTGATTTGCCTTAGAAAGAATAGAATATGGCATGACATACTCTATTGACCAGTATATATCAAGCATAGAACCACCTGTACAGAATGAAGAGGGAAGATGATACTCCACTTCAGGGGGAGTGACTACAGAAGATATCTGAGTTCAACATGGTACAACATAATGGATAGCTTCGTGATGGATCAATACTTTACCAAGAGTAAAGTGGGTTCCAACCTTCAAGGTTGAATGCAGAAGACTAGGATTGGTTGATGACCTGACAAGACGAACTCATAGAAGATGTTATGATGAAAGAATACTAGAATGATGTTTGGGATATAGTACTCAAACCAGAAAGCAAGAATGTGGTATCTTCCAAATGGATTTGCAAGATAAAATATGTTGATGATAGAAGTAAGGAAAGACTTGTGGCTAGAGGTTTCTATCAGAAAGAGGGAATTAATTCTGAAGAGACACTTACTCCAGGAAGTAAGGTACACTTCCTTTAGAACTATCATGGTAGTTTCTTCCATGATGAAGTAAAGACAAGCCTTCCTTAATGGAATGATTGAGGAAGAGTTTTACATCGAATAGTCACAAGGATTTGAAGTTGAAGACTGATGGACTCACATATGCAAGTTGAAGAAGGCCCTCTATGGCCTGAAGCAAGCTCCCAGAGCTTGGTATGGAAGAATAGATAGTTTTTTGACAAGCATGGGCCTTGCCAAGAGTAAAGTCGATCCTAACCTTTACTGCAAGGATGTAGAAGATGAACCTGTCATCCTGTTATTATATGTGGATGACTTATTCTTGACACGGAATGAGAAATAGATCATGGAAAGCAAGAAGAAACTAGCAGAAGAATTTGAGATGAAATACCTTGGGTTAATGCATTATTTCGTAGGTTTGGAAGTATGGAAAAGTTTAGAAGGAATCTTTCTCAACCAGGGAAAGTATGCGGTAGGATATTGAAGAGATTCAATATGTTCGAATGCAAAGCCATGGCCACACCCATGGACTCCAACCTGAAGCTGTTAGCTAATGACTCATCAGACTTAGTGGATGTGACTCACTACAGATAGATCATTGGGTCATTGATGTACTTGAAAAATACCAGACTAGACATTTGTTTTGCTAGAAACACCTTAAGTCAATATCTTGTTCAACCAAGACGAGTTCACCTAGTAACCTAGCAGCTGCAAAACATGTGATGAGATATTTGAAAGGGACTATAGACTTTGGTCTATACTATGATGGTAGACATGAGTATAGATTGTATGGCTACACAGATGCAGATTGGGCTGGAAGTATTTCAGACAGGAAAAGCACATTAGGTAGATGCTTTTGTTTGAGGTCTGCTATGAGTTCATTGTTTATCAGGAAACAATCCAGTGTTTCTCTTAGCATGGTTGAAGCAGAATACATAGCAGATTGCTCTACTAAGTTGTGAAGCCATATGGCTTCAGAAGCTGATATCAGGTCTCTTTGACCTGAATATGGATACTACAATGATTCTATGTGATAACCATAGTTGTGATGACAAACAACCCTGTGTTCCGACGTAACACATAGAAATCCGATATTTCTACATACAAGATAAGATGCAGATGATGATACTGTAGATGTAGATGATGGTGATTCAGTATTTCTATACTGAATATAGAGATGATGATGTTTCAGTATTCCCATACTGAAGATATAGATGATGATGATTTTAGTATTCCCATACTGAAGATATAAATGATGATTATTTCAGTATTCCCATACTGAAGATATAGATGATATTTCAGTATTTACATACTATAGATGCAGATGATGGTGATTTCGTATTTCTATACTGAATATAGAGATGATGATTCTTTCAGTATTTCTATACTAAAGATATAGATGATGATGCTTTCAATATTCACATACTGAAGATGTAGATGATGATAGTTTGGATGATGATGTACTGATGAAGCCTCTACCTCAAGTAGAGTTCGAACACTTTCAAGACAAGCTTGGTGTTGTTCGGAAAGACCTTCCTCGAAAGGGGGAGTAGTGATGTTGCAGTGGGATTTGTATCATCCCTGGGCATTTTCCCTAAAGTGATCCGGAGACCTCGGTCCTTGAGAATGAAGAGGGATTGTATCATCCCAGGACATCTGTCCACAATAGATCTGGTGACCTTGGTCCTCGAGAATGTGGTGGGATTGTATCATCCTTGGGCACTTTCCCTAAAGTGATCCGGAGACCTCGGTCTTCAAGAATGAAGAGGGATTGTTTCATCCCGGGACATCTATCCATAATAGATCCGGTGACCTCGGTCCTCGAGAATGTGGTAGGATTGCATCATCCTTGGACATCGTCCTAAAGTGATAGGGACTGATTCTCCCGTAATAAATCCGGTGGCTTCAGTCCTCGAGAATGTGATAGGATTCATCATCCTTGGACCTAGTCCTAAAGTGATAGGGACTGATTCTCCCATAATAAATCCAGTGGCTTCGGTCCTCGAGAATGTGGTAGGATTGTATCATCCTTGGACATAGTCCTAAAGTGATAGGGACTGATTCTCCCATAATCAATCCGGTGGCTTTAGTCCTCGAGAATGTAGTAGGATTGCATCATCCTTGGACATAGTCCTAAAGTGACAGGGACTGATTCTCCCGTAATCAATCCAGTGGCTTCGGTCCTCGAGAATGTGGTAGGATTGCATTGTCCTTGGACTTAGTCCTAAAGTGATAGGGACTGATTCTCCTGTAATCAATCCGGTAAATTCAGTTGTTGAGAATGTGGTGGGATTGTATCATCCCTGGACTTTAAGTCCAAAAGTGATCCAAATAATTTTTGTCTTTGAGTTGTGGATTGTAGGTTGTAGCTGATGATGATGATGACGTACTGATCGAAAGATCAGATGTTACTGATGATGATGATGTTCTTTGATCGAAAGATCAGAAGTTGCTGCTGATGATGATGTTCTATAATTAAAAGATCAGAATATGATGATGATGCTATTGCTGATGATGATGATGTTCTCTGATCAAAAGATCAGAATATGATGATGATGATGTTTTCTGATTGGAAGATCAGAAGTTGCTTATGATTATGATGTTGCTGATGATGATGATGTTTTCTGATCGAAAGATCAAAATGCGATGATGATGATGATGTTTCTGATCGAAAGATCAGAATGTGATGATGATGAGATCTTGATGATGTCGTATTATCAAAGTATGATGATGATGACAGATCAGAATATGATGATGAGTTGATGTTAGAGTATGATGATGTTCGGTTGATGATGTTTCTGATCAAAAGATTAGAGGCTGATGATAATGATGATTTTGATTGAAAGATCAGAGTATGATGATGATGATATTTTGATGATGATGATGTTGATGTTTTGATGATGTTTCTGATCAAAAGATCAAAGTATGATGATGATGTTGTTGCTGATCGAAAGGCCAAAGTGCTGAAGAAGATGTTACTGATCGAAAGGTTAAAGTGTTGAAGATGATGTTGTTGATCGAAAGGTCAAAGTGCTGAATATGTTGCTGATCGAAAGGTCAAAGTGCTGAAGATGTTGCGGCTGATTGAAGAGTCAAGATGCTGAAGATGTTGCTGATCGAAGCGGTCAAAGTACTGATGATGCTGAAGACTAAAGATTGAAGATTAAGACTACATGATGTTGAAAAGATTCCAATGATTTATAGATGTATCACCCTGATGATGTTGATGATGTCCTCTATCTCTCTCCTATTATTGTTGTTGTTGATGTTTTTATAGAATACCCTTCTTGTTAAGGGGGAGTGTTGAAATATTGTAACTTCTAAGATTATTCTATATGTATTTCTTTGTGGTCCTCGATGGTCCTACCAGGAGAACCACTTGTATTACTTTGTACCTCGATGCTCCTAATTGGAAGAACTAATAAGAGTCATGAGGCAGTCCCCTCTAATTGTAAAGGTGGGTCATTAGCACCCCATTGTGGTTACTTGAGCCTACATGTGTAACTCAACCCTACATGATTAAATCGAGCCTACATGACAGATGAGTTAACTTAAGTGAACGGATGAATATAAATAGAGGTGTAGTGCTCCTCAATTGTAACACACACTCTCACTTGAGTAGCGCACTTGTGGAGGAGAGAAGCAGATGGAGAAGGAGGAGGATTAGGTTTTTGATCTCCTTGTTGGTTTTACCTTTTTACCTTTTTGGGGCATCTATATTGAGGAAGCTTTTCCTGGGTTTTTCCCTTTAGGGTTTTACGAGGATAAATCTGTGTTGTTCTTGTGATACTGTTTTTTTCAGTGATCCTGTTTATATGCTTTTGTTATGAAAAATGAAATGATATACTGATGTCTTAGCTAAGCATATGAAAATTCAACAATCAATATAGTGGGGAAATGGTCATTGTTTTCTCATTAACAATCACTTTTACATAAATACCTTTGGTATTTCTAGTTGAAAATTTCTGAGAATAAATAAGAAATCATATTTAAATTGTTACAATCAGAAATTTACCAGGTTAAGCTCTCCCAAAGAGTACAATATCTCACCCAAAGCGCAATCCCTACATGAGCAAGAATATGCAATAAAAACTGGAAATGGTTGATAGAATGTGCTGCACTAGAAGGAACCATGAGCTTCCCTGTAGCTTACAAATTCAAATAAAAAATCCATTGATTATCCATTAAATAACTAAGTGGCCTCTCCAAACACCAACTTGGATGGGAATCTTTCACCCTCGAAATTGGCTAAGGAAAGAAACTAGTCATACACTAGCCCTCTCAAATCACAAATGCAAATTTATCAAATTATCAAAATATCCTCTCTTGGTTGATCCATGTATTTTATAAACATCCTTATGCTTCTAAGGTTACAAATATGTCCAAAAAATCATGCCAATTTTAATTATGGTGTGGGCTCAAGATTTTCCAAGTGTCCTCCCTATCCTAGCCTTCCATCTTCCCCCAATTCGAGTAGGAACCCATTGAGCTTCCCCAACACACATGAGTGCCCTATTGGATTCTATATTTCTATATAACATGTCAGATATGTCATATTTCAGCCTTCATATCTTATTGGTGTCATAGCTTCCATAGCATCTTCATCATTGTTGTCATAGAGCTAGGGAATCTACTCCAAGTGTCTCACTAGTTCCAAAATGACTCTTCCTCTCCCATGTAAGTTACATTTCTTCCAAATTTGACCTAAGATGCATATTTCCAAGTGTATTATCCTTATAACTCATCCAAGAACATTTAGGCTTCCCATGTATTCGAAATTGCAAGAGAAGGATGCCATGTGCAACATAAATTCTAGCTTGTGTAGGACCTATAGTCTCCATGTGTCTCCATGCTCCATTGCCACTTCAATTTTCTCTTGTATTTATTTAATAAGATCCATTATTAAATGTTTATTCCATTATATTTTCTAACAACCATTTATTATCTCACTTATTAAAATTCCAAATGTATCCATCCAACCTAGGGAACTTAGTAGGATTGATGGAATTGTCCTGCTCTGCAATTATTTGAGTGGGGACATTACAGTCGTCCCCAGCCAAGATTGCTTGTCCACAAGAAATTTTAGATGAAATATTCTCCTCTTCTTATTTGTCATATTCACTTTGTAGATTCTTCCATTTTACTAAGTATTCTTTGATAGTTCTACTTTGCAATCTCCTTTCCCTTGTCTTCAAAATATTTTTCAGAACAAGTGTGAGATGACCTTCATCATCCAAGGAGGAATTATTTCTGAAGTGACAATTTTATGACCAAGATATTTTTTGAGACAAGAAACATGCAATACATTATGGATTTTACTGTTATACCAAAATCATGTCATCGTCATGTGATAAGACCTTTGACATACCTATTTTCCCTTAAGGGCCATCACTTGGAGTGGAAACCCATGTTGATTGTCAATCTTTCATAAAAGGACTCAACATCGTGCTTTCCCCTTTATCCATGAGCGGTACCTTGCTTGCACTGCCTGTGCCTTGTTATCCATAAGTGGTGCCACCACTTATAGCCCTTGGTCCATAATCATTTCTTACCTGAACCGCTCTGTCATAGAAGGAGAAAAGCGGTACCCTGGGTAAAATGGGAAAATAGAAGATTCTCAAGGCTTCTAGATCATGAGCCTCATGTCCTCCCTTATCCTTATCATTGTGGGTCAATTGAGCTCAAGATCCCTCATCCTAGGATCTTAGAGGCCACCTCATCCACAAATCTCTCAACCATTCCTATCCATTGAGCCTTATAAATACAAGCTCATGTCCATGGTTGAGGGGAGAACCATTGACGTATTGTTATGCTGTTGGATTGATCACTTGGCGCAAGCCATTGAAGAGCATAGAGAGCAAGAGTCAGAGATTATGGGGATGAGAGTGCTTGGTTTCATGGAGATGCATGTCAACACTAAGGCTTAACTGGTTGTAAACTTCTCCATTTTATCTTAATGCAAAGCTGATTTCCGTCCCACATTACTGTTGTTGTTTGATTTCACATGTATGTTGTTAGATTCCTTAGTCACTAACATGGATCAGTAGATTATATTCTGGTAGCTTTGATTTTTTTGCATGTTTAATCTGATTGCATGTACATAGGGTTACTATCGAATCATCAAATTCTAGGTATCTACGGCGTCCAGGGAGGGTCTTCAACCTTTATCCTTCATTTGTTTTGGATCTGAATCATTCAGACCAGTGGAACACCTTACTGCCCACAGAAGGTGAAATATTCCATCTAACAAATCTGGCGACTCCACGGGGGAATGAATATATGTATCAGTTGATTTGATCTTCCTCAGTTCTTCAACTCTTGTCTGAATCTAGGCTCCTTCTCCAACTCTCTCCAGTTAGATCTGCTTTCTGACTTAGTCCATTTTGGTTTGAAACTTCCAGATCTATTTAGATCTGAATTATTTCGACCTTTTATGCTCTTTTTTATTCTCAATCTATTAGCCTTTACCATGATCTAGTCTTTTTCTCACTTGATCTATCGTTCTCTTTGTGTTTTGGATTTATATAGGGAACCACACATGTTTTGTTGGCAAGAAGCGGTGCCACCACCCGAGTCAAGTTATCCATATGTGGTGCTACTACCTGAATCCAATGAGCAAGGAGCAATTCTGCCTCAAAATTGCCTATCAGCAACTTCATCTACGTAGTGCCATGTAGGCCCTGTTCCAGACTTTGTATTTTGATGCTTGTGTGTTTTTGGCTTACTTTTTGATGAAAATGAAGTGTACTTTTGAAAATGAAGGGGCCATGATGTTTGTGTGTTTTTGGCTTACTTTTTGATGAAAATGAAGGGGCCATGAATTATATATTCTGCAGTCGCTTTGATTGTTGTATTCTTTCTGCATTCAAAGAGATTTTATGTTTCTTGCATTGGATTTTGTGGTATTTTCTTTGCTTGAAACCTCTTGCTCTTTTCTATAGATATTATTCATTGGAATTGGAAATATACATTTCATTTTCATGGGTAGGCTTTGGTTTGTTTTGGACTTGGAATGCATGAGTGATCCATGTTGTTTTGAGTCTTTCTTTGCTTGGGGCGATTCTTGTTTCCTTTTGCATGCTGATTTTTTCAGTGCTTGGTAGGAAAGATTGGTTCTTCATTTTCTTATTTGTTTCAAAGAGTAGTTTAGTTTTCTCTCTCCTTTGCTTTATTCACAAGCGTTGTTGAGCGATTTTCTTCTTGTTTTGTGCATGATTGTTCGAAATTCTAGATCTTACTTTCATTGAGAAGAAACATCTATTTTCAACTTTGTGTGCATTAGAGTTAGATTTGTTTGGAAACATTAGTGAAATCATCTTTCCATTAAGTTTTTGTGTCTTTTTCAAGCATGAAAAGATAGGAAACATATTTGGTTTATTTATGTTCGATGTTCTCTAGATCTCTTTTTTATTTGCCTTGAAGATTGTTGGGGTGCATTGATATTTCCCTTTTTGTTTGAAAAGATAGAATTGCATTTGCATTTGGGTGTGCATTTTTGGGAAGAAAAGTAAATCTCTCTCCCTCTCTTAGGTAGAATTTCATTGAATAGGAAAACCTGCATTATCATATAGATCAGTGTGCATATTCTTTATGTTAGCACTAAATTTATTTTTGTCAAAATTGGTCTTATTTCCTTCAAAATTTTAAGTTTTCATGGGTGATTGAGCTGGTTTCCAAAGTTTTCTCATTAAGCTATTTCCAAGTTAGCAAAGAAAAGAGGTTAAAAGGCATTTTAGGTAAAAAGAGAAATAAGTTTTTCACAAGTGGGGCAAAAAGTTTTATTAACTTTTGAATGAAATTTATGAAAATGGGTTTTATAAACTTATTATTTTATTTATATTCAAACTTATATAGTTTTGGATATTTTTTCCAAGTAAAAAAGGGGCCTCGTATTCACCAAACTAAGTCTTAATGAAGGTTCAAGCGCTAAACAAGATCTATTACCTTTTTTAAGGTAAATCAAACCACTAACACATATAATAATCCAACGGCTAATGTAAAAAGGGAAAACTCATCAATGGGTATTAGTGTTTCAGGAGAGTAAAGTTGCGAGGTGGTTAAATTGGAAAGGTGGTAGTGGAATTTAAACCACTTTCCACGTGGTAAATTTTGGTGAATTCCACTGAGGAAAGCAGTAAAGAAAAAACAACTTGATGAAGGCTCTGGAAAGGTCCGTGTATAAAGAGTGATTTGACTTCGGTAAATTTATTTTCATTTGCATTCGTTTATGGTGAATGAGCACATTGGATAAGTTGTTTCATGATACAACTGGTAGCATTGCACCAGAAGGAGTTGCTGGTTATCAACGTACAAATAATGAGGTAGTTATTTTGTGTAACAATCAACGAGCTGTCTCAAAGTCTCATGGTGTTCAAATCGAAAAAACTTGAAGGGAAAATGGCAGAGATAAAGAATCTGATCAAGGAGCTGGAAATTGATCTTAGTAGAGCAAGAAAAGAGAAGCCACCACTCAACAATGCAGAAGGGAAGCCCAAAAAGAAAATCAGACCAGAAGTGTTGCAGAAATATATACAGTGAGAACATTCATGAAGGTATTGGTATGTGTTTAAAGTCTTACAAACATAATTTACAGTAGAGAGTGTGCCAAAGCTTGGGATTATTCAAGTGTTTGGAGGCACTATTAACAAATATGGCTACCTTGATCAATCAATTCATGGGATTGCTCTTACAATAGATGATATTACAAGGATAGATGCTATATGTTCTCTGTTTATGAATTAGAGTTAAACAATTTAAGGTTTAGAAGCAACATAGCATATTTTTTCTGAAAATGACTGTTTTAGTCATTTTATTCAAAGACCTGTTTCCAGAAAACAAAGAATAATTTTCAAAAAAAGAAAGAGGTTTTTCATCATAAAATTATTATCTACAATAACCTCTCTCAAGTTTTACCCAGGTGCTACAGATTGTGAGAATATAAGTCATCTTCAGAGGGAAAATGTTCAGATTTCAAATGACTGTTCTAGTCATCAAATTCAAATAATTGTTTACATCACATGAAGATGAATTTTGAGAAAGTTAGAGAGGATTTTCTTCAAAACATACCTATCCACAATAACCTCTTTCATTTTTCACATAGGTTCTATGGTTTAGGAGAAACAAAGTCAGTTGTACAGGACATTTTTCATGTTTTCTAAAGGTCTATTTCAGCCATCAAATTCAAAGAAGTGTTTCAGACAACTGGAATTAATTTTACAAAAATGAGAGAGGTTTATATTTATAACAGTCCTATAGTTAAAAAACTCCTTCATTTTTTACATAGTAATCACAGGTTGGGAGAATTTAAAATATCTTCACAAGTTATTTTTCCAGAAATCTACAATTTTATTATCTGAGTCATCAGTTTCAAAGGAATATTTCAAGGATATTGAAAGGATTTTGGAGAAAATAATACATGGGTTTTGTCGGGCACATGTCCAGTTACAAAAACCTCTTCCATATTTCACACAGTTGTCACCAATAGAGATATGCGGGAGAAAATTTGTTGTAATTGTTTCTATTTTTATAAGTTCAGTTAGGTTTCGAATTCAAGGTTAGGTAGAGGTTATTCTTGTATAAATTAAAATGTAATTGATAGTTTTAAGGGGGATTTTCAAGAGAGGAGAGGCTCTAAATTGTAATGGCTTCAAGTTTTCAGTAGATGAATGAAGTTTGCAGAGGAGAAATGTAAAACCTTTTTCATGTCGGAGATTCTTGTGCCATCTTTTTCTTCAGTAAGTAATTTCTTTATGTGATTGTTTATCCTTTTTTCCACTCCATTTTGTATTTGATTTCATGCTTGAGAATTAGTTTTTATGGGCTACAATTCATCC
Organism: Pseudotsuga menziesii; assembly: GCA_001517045.1. Lineage (NCBI taxonomy): Eukaryota > Viridiplantae > Streptophyta > Pinopsida > Pinales > Pinaceae > Pseudotsuga > Pseudotsuga menziesii. Next base: position 444,961 of record LPNX010954282.1, read on the forward strand.
TACATGCTCTAGGTCCATTGTTCAAGCATTTTCAAAATATTTTCTTCTAAAGTATTGCAGAATTCACCCTAGTTAGGTGCTCTGTTTGATGGGATGCCTCCCTTTGTCTACTATTCAACCTGCTAATACCTCAATACCAAGGAAATGGTGCCTACATTGCCTCTATTCATAAACCTTCAAAATATTACCTCCTGCAACCTATTTCAGATCTAATTGTTGACTCCATTTCCCAATGGTCTCCTCCATGACTGTCCTACTAAGTCTTTTAAAACAAAATTGTCCTATTTGTCCTATCAAAAATCTGACCTTCTAATTGTCTTTGATTGAATATCTTGAGTATAAAAACTTTGTAAATAGTGAGAGATCCCTCTCTGACTGTATTAGGTCAGAAATACATTCTAAAGTGGTTTTTGATGTTACCTTGGGATTTACCTTTCACAACCTGGGTACATTCTGAGTGCTAGCACTTTAAATTCAAGTTTTCACTCCATGGTTCCACCTAAACACACAAGATAAAATTAATGGTAGTACTAGGTTAAAACTTTTAGCAATTTGAGTGATAAGTTAGAGACATGTTTGGGCGTCATTAAGCATAGGAGCTGTCGTTATTTGTCTGCATTACATCTCGGGACTCATGCGGTTCTTCCACATACCGTCGGTATATCGAACGACCTTTCACGTACCCTTGAGGTATATAGAAAGGTACTTCACGTACTCGATTGTATATCAGAAGGCCCCTTGTGTACGGTTATGCATTAGATAGCACTACTATCGATTTGAGCTCCCACGTACCTTGCGTATATCGAGAGACCCTTTTAGGAATCCTCAAAGCATCTGAGTTATCCTTTTGGCCTGTCCTATGAGGTTCCAGACTCTTATCCACTCCTTTCACATGTTTGCTTGTTGCTTTTAGTTTGAGTAGTAATTGCTTGTGTGTGGTAGTCAGGGGGTTATTAGAGAGTTTAGAGATGGAATCCCAATCTGGGAATACTACTCAAGAGGTCCCTTTCCAAGGTGTACCTTTTGTATTCCTTCCAAGTGAAGGTATTGGTCCTCCCTTTATTGCCACTTTAAATCTTCCTAGATTAACTATAGGATTACCGGTCTGGATTTTTAATCTGGTAATTCCTGTTACACCAAATGTCTCAAATGTCACCTCTCCTCTGGGAGAGGATCTATCTCAACCTTATCCCTCTCCTTCTTTGTCGGTTGTTGTTTCACCCCTTTCTTCTTCTTTGCTTGACCAAATCTCTATGGCTAGTAGTCATGTGGATAAGAAGAAGAAGAAAGGGAAGGGTAAGAAGAAGAAGGATAAGAAAGAGAAAAAGACGCAACCATTTGCTCTTGATGGTGCTCGTTCTAAGAGAACACTCAAAAAACCCAAGTTTCCTTGTAATCTTTGCAAGGAGTACCACCTTCTTAAGGAGTGTCCCAATATCTCCCGTGTACAAGTAGAGTGGTCTAAAAGATCCAAACCATTTGTGTCATCAATCTCTGATCGTCATGTTGACGATAGTCCCTCAACTAGTGACTCATTGGTAAAAGGTTGTAAGGGTAAAGTCTTGTATCCTTGTTTGATATGCAAGGCTATGCATCGTAATTTTCTTTGTCCAAGCATGGATGAAGCTTCACGTTGGTTGGAAAATATTACTAATCATCAATAGGTGATTCCAACAAGTGATAGTAAATTATCCCTCGATCCCCCACTGGTTGACCAAGTGGTTGATTAAGATTTATCTGTGGTTGATCCCACTCTTCTTTTGAAGAGTGAAGTTGAAGTGGTTGAGTCGATGTCATCTCCACCCGATCCCACTCTTTCATCAGAGAGTGTTAAGACTGAAGTAGTCTCATTGACTAAATCTTCATCTCATTCTTCTCTTCCAGTAGAGAATGAACTTAAACCTGCTGAAGTTCTTATGCTTCATTCTAATTGTTCTCGAAAAGAGGAAATTTTGTCTATTTCGATAGAACCCTCTCCGAGTAGTGAGGTTATTTCCATTGAATGGAGTAACCTAACAGAGTCTCATCTTCATTCGAGGGTTCCTTTCCAGATATTTGTGAATGTCACTGCTAGGCGGATACTTTGCACCATTGTTGATGAAGGGGATTTTGTTATTATTCTATCCTCAACTACTTGGCAAGATTTAGGTTCTCCTCCGCTTGTGCCAGTCACCGATCATATACTGGATTTTAATCGAAGACCTATTGCACCTTTAGGCACCCTTCCTTATTTGCCTATTAAATTAGGAGGGAAAACTGTCTGTATTGATGTTATGGTGGTCCAAGGTCCTTTACATTTTAATCTACTCCTTGGACGTGATTATGTTTATTCCATGAAGGCTGTTGTGTCCACACTCTTTCGAGTTATGCATTTTCTCCATGATGGGAAGATTGTGACCATTTATCAGATTTCCTTTATTACACCTGACCATCGTAATACTCCTAGTAATCAGACTACCCTGAATGTGCCGTATGTTCTTGTGGTTCCTTCCCATTCTTCTAGTTAGCTTCTTCCCATCATAGGTAAAATGGGGGGCATGGCTCTATTATATGGACATCATAATAGAGCTGAGCCGCTATATTTTATGAAATGGGGGCAACCTACCAACCTTTGGATATCATGTTGGGTAGGAGTAGGTTTGAGAGCATAGTTTATTTTTGGTTTCAATCTCGTTAAAAAATAAAACCAGTCCTTAAGCATAGTTTACCCTTTTGGTTTCAAGCTTGCATAAAAATGAAACCATGTCGCGAGCATAGTTCCCATTCTGTGTCAAGCTCGTTAAAAAATGAAATAGATGCCTGAGAGCATAGTTCCCATTCTGTGTCAAGCTCGTTAAAAAATGAAATAGATGCCTGAGAGCATAGTTTACTTTTGGTTTCAAGCTCGTTAAAAAATGAAACCACTCCTTAAGCATAGTTTACCTTTTGGTTTCAAAATTGCATAAAAATGAAACCATGTCGCAAGCATAGTTCCCATTCTCTGTCAAGCTCATTAAAAAATGAAATAGATTCCTTTGAGAAAAGTTCCCATTCTATGTCAAGCTCTTTAAAAAATGAAATAGATCTCCTCAAGCATAGTTTACCTTTTGGTTTCAAGATTGCATAAAAATGAAATCATTCCTGAGCATAGTTCATTTTCTATTTCAAGCTCATTAAAAAATGAAGTAGGTTTCCTTTAGCATAGTTTACCTTTTGGTTTCAAGCTTGCATAAAAATGAAACCATGTTCCAAGCATAGTTACCTTCTGTTTCAAGCCTGCGTAAAAATGAAACAGATCCCCTTCCCTTGATTCAAGTCTTCCCTTTAGTGTTAGAACTTGAACCTTCTTTTCACCTGCCCGATTCTCGTTCTTCCTACCCCTGTGGTGAACATTTTCAAATAAGTAACCAGGTTTTTAGGTTGGGTATGGAAGAATAATTGTCAAATGAAATGAATCTTGGGGGCATGTTGAGCCCCTAGAAACCATGCTAGGGGTAAGCTTCACTAGCGATCATGCTGGGGGCAATATTCCAACCTCTGTATATCATGTTAATGGGATTTTTCAAGCATAGTTTACCCATTGGTTTCAAGCTTGCGTAAAAATGAAACAAATCTTTGAGAATTCTTTCAACTGATCTTTGAGCTCGTTAAAAACAATAAGATGGTGTTGAGCTTACTTTTCATTTTTCGTGCTCTCGTTAAAACATGAAAAGTGGTTTGGGCTTAGTTTATTACTTTTTCGTGCTTTGGATTCAAACAATAAAAAGGTTAATGGAGTCCTCTTTAAACTCTTTTCAGGCTCCCTAAATACGAAAAGATCGTCGAGTGATATTGTCTTCTTCACGCTCATTAAAGTATTTGAAGAGTTGTACATCAAATTGTAGGTTATCTCTTTTTTAGTTCGAATAGGACTATTTACGAAAAAGGAACACTCCTGCCAATCATGACTAGAATAGTTCCCTAAGGTATGATTTTATACTTTTTTAGGCCTTAGGGACTAAATCATACGAAAAAGGACCCCTATGGAGTCTTCTTCCGTATTCGTTCAGACTCTCTAAACATGAATGATACCAAGTTTTCTTTTAGTGGACTCGTTAAATTAAACATTGAGAGGCCCGTTTTGGGAACAAACCCCTCCTCTCTTAGGTTCATAAAACATATGAGCCTGGAATTATCTTCTGACAAGCTATATCGAGTGTTTGTTACCCTCTTTGAACTCATAAAACCGAAAAGAGGCACTCATCGACCATGATGGGGGAATGGGAAGGGAATCATTTTGCAAATAATGGCAGTTGTTTGTCGTTACGTTTGAACATGGCACTTGTCTGCACATCATGTCAGTCAGTTGGGTATTCAGTTGATCTCCATGACAATACACTTTAATGAATCATGTCACTCCTTTGAGTTTTTCAAAAGAATACACTGTTCACTGTCCCATTGTGTGTCTGTCTCATTCAGTCATGCTGCCAAGTCTTTTTGTCATGCTGCTCGATGTTCAAAGGGGGATTTGAAGAAGTTTTAGCTCTGTAGTCCACATAGTCTTTGTGTTAGAATCTTTGAGTCAGTCATATGGTTACTACATTAACATCATTCCAGAACTATGTTCCAAGTTTCGTTTCGTCGATGTGGGACTCATCATGGCCCTCCTTGGATGAGACTTTTCCTGTCGACATCAGCTAATCATCCGGGAAATAGTCTTAGAAACAATATTTGGTACCTTGAGATCTGTATGCCTTAATGACCTTGAGAGCATAGTTTATTTTTGGTTTCAAGCTCGTTCAAAAATAAAACCTATCCTTAAGCATAGTCTACCCTTTTGGTTTCAAGCTTGCATAAAAATGAAACCATGTCACGAGCATAGTTCCCATTCTGTGTCAAGCTCGTTAAAAAATGAAACAGATGCCTGAGATCATAGTTTACTTTTGGTTTCAAGCTCGTTAAAAAATAAAACCACTCCTTAAGCATAGTTTACCTTTTGGTTTCAAGCTTGCATAAAAATGAAACCATGTCACGAGCATAGTTCCCATTCTGTGTCAGGCTCATTACAAAATGAAATAGATGCCTTTGAGCAAAGGTCCCATTCTATGTCAAGCTCATTAAAAAATGAATTAGATCTCCTCAAGCATAGTTTACCTTTTGGTTTCAAGCTTGTGTAAAAATGACATCATTCCTGAGCATAGTTCATTTTCTATTTCAAGCTCGTTAAAAAATGAAGTAGGTTTCCTTTAGCATAGTTTACCTTTTGGTTTAAATCTTGCATAAAAATGAAACCATGGTCCAAGCATAGTTACCTTCTATTTCAAGCTTGCGTAAAAATGAAACAGATCCCCTTCCCTTGATTCAAGTCTTCCCTTTAGTGTTAGAACTTGAACCTTCTTTTCACTTGCCCAATTCTCGTTCTTCCTACCCCCCGGTGAACATTTTCACATTAGTAACCAGGTTCTTAGGTTGGGTATGGAAGAAGAATCGTCAAATGAAACGAAGCTTGGGGGCATGTCGAGCCCCTAGAAACCATGCTAGGGGTAAGCTTCACTAGCAATCATGCTGGGGGAAAGATTCCAACCTCTGTATATCATGTTAATGGGATTTTTCAAGCATAGTTTACCCATTGGTTTCAAGATTACGTAAAAATGAAACCAATCTTTGAGCATTATTTTAACTGATCTTCGAGCTTGTTAAAAACAATAAGATGGTGTTGAGCTTACTTTTCATTTTTCATGGTTTGGTTAAAACATGAAAAGTGGTTTGAGCTTAGTTTATTACTTTTTCGTGCTCTGGATTCAAACATGAAAAACGTTAATGGAGTCCTCTTTAAACTCTTTTTCAAACTGCATAATACGAAAAGATCATCGAGTGATCTTGTCTTCTTCATGCTCGTTAAAGTATTTGAAGAGTCATCTGTCTGACGGTAGGCTATCTCTTTTCGGTTCGGATAGGACTATTTACGGAAAAGGAACACTCTAGCCAATCATGACTAGAAGAGTTCCCTAAGGTATGATTTTATACTTTTTCAGGCCTTAGGGACTAACTCATACGAAAAAGGACCCCTATGGAGTCTTCTTCCATATTCGTTTAGACTCTCTAAACATGAAGGATACCAAGTTTTCTTTCAGTGGACTCGTTAAATTAAACATTGAGAGGCCCGTTTTGGGAACGAACCCCTCCTCTCTCAGGTTCGTAAAACATATCATCCTGGACTTGTATTTCGACAAGATATATCGAGTGTTTGTTACCCTCTTTGAACTCGCAAAATCGAAAAGAGGCACTCATCGACCATGATAGGGGAAATGGGAAGGGAATCATTTTGCAAATAATGGTAGTTATTTGTCATTACCTTTGAACATGGCACTTGTCTGCACATCATGTCATTCAATTGGGTATTCAGCTGATCTCCACGATGATCCATTTTCATGAGTCATGTCACTCCTTTGAATTTTTCAAAAGAATACATTGTCCATTGTCACAATGTGTGTCTATCCTGTTCAGTCATGCTGCCAAGTCTTTTTGTTGTGTTGCCTGATGTTCAAAGGGGGATTTGAATAAGTTTTACCTCTGCAGTCCACACAGTCTTTGTGTCAGTATCTTTGAGTCAGTCATATGGTTACTACATTTACATCATTCTAGAACTATGTTCCAAGTTTTGTGTCATCGATGTGGGACTCATCATGGCCCTCCTTGGACGATACTTTTCTCGTCGACATCAGCTCATCATCCAGGAAATAGTCTTAGAAACAATATTTGGTACCTTGAGATATGTATGCCTTAATGACCTTGAGAGCATAGTTTATTTTTGGTTTCAAGCTCATTCAAAAATAAAACCACTCCTTAAGCATAGTTTACCCTTTTGGTTCCAATCTTGCATAAAAATGAAACCATGTCGCGAGCATAGTTCCCATTCTGTGTCAAGCTCGTTAAAAAATGAAACAGATGCCTGAGATCATAGTTTAATTTTGGTTTCAAGCTCGTTAGAAAATAAAACCACTCCCTAAGCATAGTTTACCTTTTGGTTTCAATCTTGCATAAAAATGAAACCATGTCACGAGCATAGTTCCCATTCTATGTCAAGCTCATTAAAAAATGAAATATATGCCTTTGAGAAAAGTTCCCATTCTATGTCAAGCTCGTTAAAAAATGAAATAGATCTCCTCAAGCATAGTTTACCCTTTGGTTTCAAGCTTGCATAAAAATGAAATCATTCCTGAGCATAGTTCATTTTCTATTTCAAGCTCATTAAAAAATGAAGTAGGTTTCCTTTAGCATAGTTTAACCTTTGGTTTCAATCTTGCATAAAAATGAAACCATGTTCCAAGCATAGTTACCTTCTGTTTCAAGCTTGCATAAAAATGAAATAGATCCCCTTCCCTTGATTCAAGTCTGCCCTTTAGTGTTAGAACTTGAACCTTCTTTTCACCTGTCAGATTCTCATTCTTCCTACCCCCCTGGTGAACATTTTCACATTAGTAACCAGGTTTTTAGGTTGGGTATGGAAGAATAATCGTCAAATGAAACGAAGCTTGGGGGCATGTCGAGCCCCTAGCAACCATGCTAGGGGTAAGCTTTGCTAGCAATCATGTTGGGGGAAATATTCCATCCTCTGGATATCATGTTAATGGGATTTTTCAAGCATAGTTTACCCATTGGTTTCAAGCTTGCGTAAAAATGAAACCAATATTTGAGCATTCTTTTAACTGATCTTCGAGCTCGTTAAAAACAGTAAGATGGTGTTGAGATTACTTTTCATTTTTCATGCTTTGGTTAAAACATGAAAAGTGGTTTGATCTTAGTTTATTACTTTTTCATGCTCTGGATTCAAACATGAAAAAGGTTAATGGGTTCCTCTTTAAACTCTTTTCAGGCTCCCTAAATATGAAAAGATCGTCGAGTGATCTTGTCTTCTTCATGCTCATCAAAGTATTTGAAGAGTCATCTGTTCGACAGTAGGTTATCTATTTTTCAGTTCGGATAGGACTAATATTTACGAAAAAGGAACACTCTAGCCAATCATGACTGGAAGAGTTCCCTAAGGTATTATTTTATACTTTTTCCCCATGTCGTGAGCATAGTTCCAGCTAACTTTCAAGGTCCAAGGTCCAAGCTTTTATGCTTTGTTTTGATTGTTGTCGACAAGAGGAAATTTTTTCTGTTTCGATAGAACCCTCTTTGAGTAGTGAGGTTATTTCCTTTGACTGGAGTAACCTAACAGAGTCTCATCTTCATTCAAGTGTTCGTTTCCAGATAGTTGTGAATGTTACTGCTAGGAAGATACTTCACACTATTGTTGACGAAGGGGCTTCTGTTAGTATTCTATCCTCAACTGCTTGGAAAGATTTAGGTTCTCCTCCGCTTGTGCCAGCCACCGATCAGATAATGGATTTTAATCGAAGACCTATTGCACCTTTAGGGACCCTTCCTTATTTTCCTATTACATTAGGAGGGAAAACTGTCTGTATTGATGTTATGGTGGTCCAAGGTCCTTTAGATTTTAATCTACTCCTTGGACGTGATTATGTTTATTCCATGAAGGCTATTGTGTCCGCAATATTTCAAGTTATGCATTTTCCCCATGATGGGAAGATTGTGACCATTGATCAGCTTTCCTTTTGTTGCAGTCGAAACCGTTCTCCCCAAATTTCTTAAAATTTTGGGCCCCTCCTCATGATTTAGCGTTGTTCATAAATCATAGGATCCTGGAACTTATTGGTCGGGTTTTAATTTTGAATGAACGTGTAGACTGATTTTCATCCAGTTTCAAGGGTTTCCTGTGTTTGAATTTTGTGATTGATCGCTGATGTGAGTTTGTTTTACTAGCCAGTGATAAATCAGATCTTTTGTTCTTTGAGTCCGCGGTTTCAGAAGTAAAATTGGTTTTAGACCTTTGCTAATTTTTTGTTTTAAAAAAGCTTCCAAACACTTAATTTTTCTGTTAAATCGGGCATCACACTATGTTAAATCGGCTGCTTTTTTCCTTTTCCCTTCCGTCGTTGCGGCTCCCAAAGCGGCTTAGCATCCGAAGCATAAAGAGCTCCGACTGCCGATGTGTGTTGACCCTTTTCGTCGTGGACCCATAGTTTTTCTCTTTCGTCATTGCGGCTGGGAAAGTCATTTGGATTCCGATGTGGTCACCCTTCCGATTTCCGATTGGGAATTTTCCCGCCTTTCGGTCACTTGTCTGTAACCTATGTCTCTTCCGCCATTGCAGCTGGGAAAGCTGTTTAGCCTCCGATGTTAATATCCTCCGATTGCCTATTTAAAGTCTTCCTGCCTATAGATTGGTCTACCCTTCTGATGTTGGTATTTTGAGCAGCCAATGAGTCCTTGTTTCCTGTCGTTGGTGGTTTTGTGCAAACCCGTGGATAAACAAAATAGTGATGTCGACGTTTGATAAAATTCTAATAATGGTGGTGCACCTGGCCATTTCTTTTGGGTTGTCTGTTTCAGTTGGTATAATTTGCTTCTTTGTTTTATAACGCAGTCCCAATTAATGATACACTTTGTTGAATCGTAGGTGGACTCAAAAGACGTTTTCAAACTACCGCGGCGTGAAGGCATAACGGGCCATTTGGTGGAGGTAGAGCTGAAAACTGTAGGATTGCAAGAAGAACAAATGAAGGAAAAGACAAAATGAATGGTGACAAAGGAGCAGCTCTGAAAGGTTTGGCAGTTACCCAGCCAATCATGAGCATGCGCAAAAAAAATAGAGGAATATGAAGCGTTGGGGAACTGAATGGTCATACATTGGGGGGCAGCCCAGGTGGTCGGCCGTTGTAGTTTAAATATTTCAAAGTAGAACTTAGAGAGGGATTTTTCCCTAGCAAAATTGTAAACCTTTTGCTTGTAAGAGGAACTATTTCGTTTTACAAACCAGAAAGTGAAAATTTTTACCTATTGGAGAAAGTGCTATGTGGAATGGATCAATGCGTTTAAATGAGAAATGTTGAATGTGAACTATTTTGTTTTCAGCTGTGTCTCATTAGCTGTAAGAGTGTTCTAATTTCTTGAACCTATGTTTTTGTCTGAAGATTCTTCAGTATTTTTATGGTGTTCTTCCACTACGAGTAATGGGATGCTTTAATTGTTGATGAGCTATCTTGTCATGTATACTTCTACTTCTGTTTATACGTTTGGTTATAAGAACAACTATCTGTGATTTGCCATAACACCTGAACAGTATTGCATTACTCATGAATTAATCCAACTCTCTAGAGATAGTTTAGTTAGTTTTGTTTTATTACTGTTTGTATGATTTAGATGCTTGTGAGTTCTAAGACGAGAGGTAAGAACCTGCGCATCACATTGTGAATGCTCTTTGCATCTTTATCACTCTGCATTGTTAATTAGGCACGTGCATTTCATAATTTAAGTCAAAATACAAAAACTCGGTGGATCGGGCCGTAACCGGTAAAACCCTTTGTTTTGTTACTTGACCTATGATAGCTGGACCGCAAACCGGATGGATTCCCTACACCAAATAGTCATAGGCTAGTTGGGAACGTTGACTGGGGAGAATCCCTTACTGTTGTTGCCTGCGAATTCTCGGGCCTCAAAAGTTTTGGCGCTAGAAGGAGGGCCGCCAGTGCATGGCCAACCGAGGAAACTCGTTTTCCCGAGATTATTCCACCGGTAATAGTTATGAAAGCAGTGGACTTCATAATCCAATTTCGGAAGAAAGGAATAGAGAACATCTATATTCTGTTGGCAACGAAGTTGTTAATGACCTGAGAAGACACACCAGGGTATATGTAAATAAGATTGGAGGATTGCCAATTATGCCTGAATTGCCCAGAAGAGAATATAAAAAGAAAGATCGTCCTGTAGTAGAAGAATCAGTGTTGGTTGGAGGCTGGGAAGAACTTGTAGAAACAACCTTACATGAAGTTGTGCTACCTTTGAATCAAGAAGGCCCAGATACCCCTCACAGTTCTCCTGCCCATACTCCAGTTGGCTCACCTCCTCACTCTCCACCCAGACTCATGGCAGGCGTAAACGCAAATCAACCACCTAACCCAACTAATCCACCACCCACATGGAGAGCCATATCACCATTAAATATAATGCCTCCGCTGCATGATTTACCTCAATCCTTTGACAAGATGTTGCCCAAGTTCGACCCAAATGAGAAAATACTAGTAGATGATCACCTAAAAAGTTTTTACTTGGCAATTGAAGGATGAAGGGCCAGGGAGTATGAAGATGTAGTCTACAAACTGTTCCTACATACCCTTAAAGGAGCTGCAACATCATGGTACTTTGGGTTTCCTGCTAACTCTATCCTTGATTGGGATACCTTCGAAATAATTTTTAGAAGTAAGTATGCAACTCAGAAAACTCATGCAACCCTCATGAAAGGGCTATGCACCTTGAAGAAAGAAAGAAAGGAAAAGGTGCACAGTTTCACACAAAGGTTTGCAGCCTATCTCAAATTTTTTTCTGAAACGGATAAACCTTCAGACAAAGTTCTGATTGAATATTATACTTCAGCTTTAGGCCCTGATTTGGCCATGTTTGCCAAAGGTAGGGCCAAGCCTACTTTGACGGAGACCTATGAAGACGCAGAAGTAGTGGAAGCTAAAAGAGAAAGTATTGAAGATTATCCAGAACAGTCAGGAGAGAAAGGTGCAGGAAGGAAAGCCTTATTGTTTACTAAGCCTAAGGAAGATAAATTTCCAGATTATGAAAATATGGAAAAAATGATGCAGAAGCTTTCCAACAAAATCATAGATTTGGAGAAAGAGAAGGAAACACAAAAGTTTTATAAGCCATATTATAAGAAAAGAGAGGATAACAATCAGTCTCAACCTCCTCCTCACATTACTGCATCCATGAATTTAACAGAAGTAGGCATGGACAATTTTTGTACTTTCCACCAACAACCACATTCTGAAAAGAATTGTCCTCAATGGATAAACTCGATGACATTGGTCATGAATCAGCTGTTGGATTCTAGATTAACAGAAGATGGAGATGAAGAGAGAAAAGAGAATACTACGTCAACAAAGGAACAAGAAGAGGAAACCATGGTTTTGTGGGATTATGTTTCGTTATTTGATGCTGAAGAGGAAAAGAATCAGGGCTACAAGGACGTCATGGAAACCAACGTGGCAACAAGGAGCCAAGGGCCAATTAAAGAAAACAGTCTCATTCTACCAAAGATCAAAAGGCTGCAAAGAAATGTAAAGAAATTTCAAAATAAATCCTTAGCTGATAAGATTCCGGAATTCACTATTACCAGCCAAGATCTGAAGCAGAATAATACGTTGGCTAGGCCAAAGGAAGGAAAGATGAATGCTGATAAACCTCATCCCATTGAGCAGCCGATGGATTATGACATCGTGGAGGATTTAAAGAAGGTAAAAGCAAATGTTCCACTATTAGAAATGTGTAAAGTGCCGTAGCAAAAAGAAACACTATTAAAAGCACTTGAAGCATCGAATGAGAAGCTGCCCACTGACAATCAGCCTCAGGAAGAAGAAGAAATCGGAGAAACCAGCATTGGAGGTAAGTCTAAGAGCAAACAACCACCTTTCCTCCTCACGTTTGAAATTTTCAATCATAACGTGCACAATTGTCTGGTAGACTCAGGGGCATCGATTAATGTCATGCCAATATCCGTCTGTAAAAAGATAAATGGGAAGCCTAAGCCATCCACGTGGAGGGTTGTTTAGTTGGACAGGACAGATGTCAAGGTGATTGGTGAGATGGAAGACGTCCTAGTCCATCTAGCATCCAATGATAAAGTGTGCCAAGTCATTAATATCATGGTGGCTGATATACCAGACACTTACGGTCTTGTCCTGAGCAGAGATTGGTCGGCCAAACTAAATGGATATTTTGCCTCGGATTGGTCGCATCTGTGGCTGCCATACAAAGGAAGTCCGAACCAGATTAAGATTTTAAGGGAGCCTCACATGAAATACAACGTTACTCAATTGGACGAGAAGAATGGACCAGTGGATTCTGTATTGGGAAACTATTTTATTGAGTTGGAACCAGGAAATTACCAAGCAGAAGAAGCCAGCAACACATTAGACACTTAGCCTGATCTCCTTCGATTCTCGCAGGTTGATGAGATTGACTGTAACATAGTAAACTTAGCAGTAGGAGTAGACTTGCATTCAGTAGTTAGTGATTTTTGGACTTTGTTTTTTGATGGCTCTAAGACATTAGAAGGGTCAAGGGCTGGCTGTGTCCTGATCGACCCCCAGAAGAATAAACATTTTCTCTCATGTAGATTAGAGTTTGAATGTACTAATAATAAAGCTAAGTATGAAGTGCTGGTGCAGGGCTTGAGGAAAGCGATTGAATTAAAGGTAAGTAATTTAAAAGTTTTTGGAGACTCTGAAATTATTGTGAAACAAATCCGGAACCAAATACATTGTGTTTCCCCTCACTTGAAAGCTTACCAAACTGAGGTATGGGACCTGCTTAAATGTTTTAATGCATTCAATATTATTTCAATTCCAAGACTTAAAAATGCAGCAGCTGACTTGTTGGCCACATCAGCTGCTAGGCTCATACCCACTAATAACCGATGCTCTGTCGAATTGCTTTTCAGGTCCTCGGTACCGGATATGATCACCAATCTGTGAGTGTTCGACGATGATCAGCAGATCATAGAATGCTTAACAAATGACGAGGTGTTCAAAGGGGCGATTATAGATGATGAAGAACATCAGGCTGAGATGAAATATGACAATGTCATCCCTAAAGGAGTTAGAACATTGGAAATAATGTTCGATTTAAATGAAAAGTTCAGAAGACCAGCCAATGTGAAGACTCACATCTCATCTCTACAGTTCGAGCTGATAAATTTAGGGACTGAGGCGAGCCCTAAATTTGTGAACCTTGGCAAATGTTGTTCACCAGCGGAAAGAGATAAGTTCATCACTCTGTTTAGACAATATAAAGATGTTTTTACCTGGACATACGAAGATCTGAAAACATACGACACCAACATCATTAAGCATGCTGTCCCCATCAAAGCCGGCATCAAGCCGTATCAACAACCTTTAAGGAAAATGCATCCAAAATTGGAACCGCTAATTCAGAGTGAAGTGAAGAAATTATTGGATGCTAGAATCATTTTTAAGGTCAGACACTTGGAGTGGGTATCAAATATGGTACCAGTGAGAAAACAATCTGGAGAAATCAGATTATGCGTGGATTTCAGAAATCTAAACCGCGCTTCCAAAAAAGATAACTATCCTGTGCCACCCATGGAGCAATTGCTGCAAATGGTCTCAGGTTCTAAACTATTTTCGTTATTAGACAGTTTCTTTGGCTACAATCAAGTATTAGTAGCTGAAGAAGACAGATTGAAGACCACGTTCAGGACCAAATGGGGAACCTTTACCTACAGGAGAATGTCCTTTGGGCTTATAAATACTGGAGCAACGTTTTAGAGGGATATGGACATAGCTTTCGACGGATTGATTGGCCGAAGTGCTGTAGTATACCTTGACGATATTACAATATTCTCGAAGAGAAGAGAAGAGCACGCGTTTCACTTAAGGCAAATTTTCGAACGTTGTCGGAAATATGGCATCTCACTCAATCCTAAGAAGTGTGTGTTTGCTGTCACAGAGGGCAAGTTGCTAGGTCACATATTTTCGAAGAAAGGAATCTCTATAGATCCAGAAATAATTAAGGCTATTGAACAAATCCCCTTGCCCCATAATAAAAAGGGGATGCAATCATTTATGGGAACGATAAACTTCGTGCAAAGATTTGTGCCTGATTTTGCTTTGATTGTCAAGCCGTTGCAGCAGATGGTAAAGCAAAATGCACTATTCAAGTGGACTGAAATTAAGAAGAGCGCATTGAGCAAAATCAAAACTGCTGTTGCACATGCACCCTCCCTGAAAATCCCAGATTTCGACAAATATTTTATCTTGTATACCTTTGCATCCGATGATTCACTAGAAGCTGTGCTCACCCAAAAGGAAGATGGGGGGGATGAATTCCCAATATCCTTTATGAGTACTGGTCTACAGGGGGCCGAATTGAATTACCCAGTTGTTGATAAACAAGCTTACGCTGTATTCAAAGTAGTAAAGCAATTCAGGCCTTATATTTTAAAAAATAGAACCAAGGTGATCGTCCCCTACCCAGCTGTAAGGTCTCTTCTTGTACAGAAGGAGTTAGGAGAAAGAAGAGGTAACTGGGTAACAACTCTTCAAGAGTACGACCTTGAATTCAAGCCAGCGTCTATAGTTAAAGGACAAGGGTTGTGCAAACAGATGACTGAAAATGAAAAAATTGAAGAACAGGCCTGGGAAGATGAAGCTGAATTACATGTAATGGAGGTATGCCCTTTGTTTACAGCTCCCGAGTCTTGGTATAGAGACCTTGTGCATTACCTGCAGGCAGGGTTGTTGCCAGAACATTGGAATTCTAAGAAAAGAAGAGCGCTGCGTATTAAATCATATTCCTATCAACTTGTTGAAGGAGTATTATTCAGAAAGAATTATGACGGGGTTCTTCTCAGATGCTTAGAAAAAAAAGATGCGAAGAAAGTAATGTCAGAATTGCACGACGGTCCTGCTGGGGGACATTATTCAGGAGATACTATGGCTCACAAAATCCTCAGAGCCGGTTACTATTGGCCTACGCTCTTCAAAGATGCACACGCACATGTCAGGAAGTGTGATATTTGCCAAAGGTGTAGTGGGAGACATCCTAAAGCAGCAGCACCCATAAAGCCTGTGATGATCATGGAACCATTCGAGCAATGGGGGTTGGATATCATTGGAGAAATAAAACCAAATTCCTCCCTACAACACAAGTACATTATGACCGCGACCGATTATTTCACTCGCTGGGTCGAAGCAGTTTCGCTGTACAAGATTAATCAAGACGAGGTCATCAGTTTCCTACAGGATCACATCATGACCAGGTTTGGAGTTCCAGTTTCGTTAGTTTTTGATAATGCTACGTATTTTTCATCAATTAAATTAACTGCTTTTGCTCATGATAAGGGATAAAATTGCACTATTCTGCTAATTACTATCAACAAGGAAATGGCCTGGCTGAATCCACTAACAAAAACCTGATTAGGATTTTAAAGAAGACTGTGATAGAAAACCAGAGGAGATGGCACTCAGCGCTACCAAACACCCTTTGGGCCGATAGAGTCACCCCCAAGTCTGCTATAGGAGTGTCACTGTATACCCTTGTGTATGGTAAAGAAGCCATTCTTCCCCCCAACATCATGCTACCCTCTTCCATAATAGCTCAAGAGTCCAGAGGGTCGGAGAATGAAGTTTTGCAGATGAGGATATGCAATATTCTGAAAGCAGAAGAGGCTAGATCTAAAGCTAGGGAACGCTTTAAGCAATAGCAGGAGTTAGTAAAGAGATGGTTTGACAAACATAAAGCTGGAACAAAAGACTTTGAAGTAGGAGACTTAGTCCTCAAATGGGATCACCCCCATGATGAGAAAGGGAAGCACACTAAATTCCTGTAGTTGTGGGTAGGCCCTTTCCAGATTGCAGCAAAGATTGGCCCTTCTACTTATAAGTTGCAAGATCTACAGGGGTGGGAAGAGAACTTACCAGTGAATGGTTTGGTTCTCAAGCCTTATTTTCCTGAGTTTCATTAAGTTCTTCTGTCTTGTATATAAATAATCTGCTTGGCTATCTTTTGAGTCATGTTTTTTTAGTTTGCTTAGTTTGATTTTTCTTGATTCCAATAAAGGGAACGAACCCGCGGTTGCATGGAGACCATAAAAATGTTTGGGAATGATCAACATTTTTGGGTCTCAGACTGTGTGTTTCTAAAAGAACTTCTTCCAGTTTAGCAGTTTTCTCGAATAAGCTCTGTGTGCATTGAAGTCCTACTTAACCCCTGTGAAATGAATCGGATTCGAAGAGTCTGGAATACTATGTTGAGGCTCCATCCACGTCACACTTAAAATTTTCTAAGGAGTGACAGTAGAGGACCCATGGAAAGGAGCAAGGTGAATAGTATATTAAATATAAATGATCCCATGCCAAGAAACGAATCCCAAAAGGCAAATAAGAGTCAAAAACTCCTATGCAAGCATCATACATCAAAGCAGATGTTGAATCATAGTACTAAATTGCCGAAACATCCTCTCCGTCCGTGAGCTGAAACATGAAGTACACCGTTCACACAAAAGGACACTATGGGATAGAGGATCCTGAATTAAAATTCAGTAAGAAAGGCATGTAGGAGGACTCATATAAAAGGGACAAAAGTCCAGAAGCACAAAAAGTGCTAAAGTGGCATGGGAATGAGGAACAAACAAATATTTCTATTTACCATATGCTACAACCCTGTGGTGTCCAAGCTATCTGCTACTTGAAGACAAAAGTAATAATGAAACTCATCCTCTGGCCTCAACAGAGTTATCTGGACTTGAAAATCTTGGTTTCCACTCTCCCAAATTGGACTATCATCAATGATTAAAGGTAAACACTTCTATCATTTGAGAAATCCGAATAGCTGGAAGAATTCAATAGATGCATTTATTGTTAAACAGTTTGTCACTCAAATAACAATCGCCCAGAGATCTAGGTTCACCAGGTGATCGCCAGTTGTTGCAGCCGCAACCGTTCTCCCCATATTTCTTAAAATTTTGGGCCCCTCCTCATGATTTAGCGTTGTTCTTAAATCGTAGGATCCTGGAACTTATTGGTCGGGTTTTAATTTCGAATGATTGTGCAGACTAATTTTCAGCCAGTTTCAAGGGTTGCCTGTGTTTGAATTTTGTGATTGATCGCAGATGTGAGTTTGGTTTACTAGATAGTGATAAATCAGATCTTTTGTTCTTTGAGTCTGCGGTTTCGGAAGTAAAATTGGTTTTAAACCTTTGCTGATTTTTTGTTTTAAAATATCTTCCAAACACTTAATTTTTCTGTTAAATCGGGCGTCACACTATGTTAAATCGGCTGCATTTGTCCTTTTCCCTTCCGTCGTTGCAGCTCCCAAAGCGGCTTAGCGTCCGAAGCATAAAGAGCTCCGATTGCCAATGCGTGTTGACCCTTTTTGTCGTGGACCCATAGTTTTTCTCTTCTGCTGTTGCGACTAGGAAAGTTATTTGGCTTCCGATGTGGTTACCCTTCCGATTTTCGATTGGGAATTTTCCCACCTTTCGGTCACTTGTCCGTAACCTATGTCTCTTTCGCCGTTGCGGCTGGGAAAGTCGTTTAGCCTCTGATTTCAATATCCTCCGATTGCCGATTTAAAGTCTTCTCGCCTGCGGATTGGTCTACCCTTCTGATGTTGGTATTTTGAGTGGCCGATGAGTACTCGTTTCCTGTTGTTGGTAGTTTTGTGCAAACCCGTGGATAAACAAAATAGTGATGTCGGCGTTTGATAAAATTCTAATAATGGTGGTGCACCTAGCCATTTCTTTTGGGTTGGTATAATTTGCTGCTTTGTTTTATAACGCAGTCCCAATTAATGATACACTTTGTTGAATCGCAGGTGGACTCAAAAGACGTTTTCAGACTACCACGACGTGAAGGCATAACGGGACGTTTGGTGGAGGTAGAACCGAAAATAGCAGGATCACAAGAAGAACAAATGAAGGAAAAGACAAAATGAATGGTGAAAAAGGAGCATCTCTGAAAGGTCCGACATTTACCTAGCCAATCATGAGCATGCACAGAAAAAATAGAGGAATATGAAGTGTTGGGGAACTGAAAGGTCATACGTATGAGGGCATCCCAGGCGGTCAGCCGTTGTAGTTTAAATATTTCAAAGTAGAACTTAGAGAGGGATTTTTCCCTGGAAAACTTGTAAACCTTTTGCTTGTAAGAGGAACTATTTCGTTTTACAAACCAGAAAGTGAAAATTTTTACCTATTGGAGAAAGTGCTATGTGGAATGGATCAATGTGTTTAAATGAGAAATGTTGAATGTGAACTATTCTGTTTTCAGCTGTGTCTCATTATCTATAAGAGTGTTCTAATTTCTTGAACCTATGTTCTTGTCTGAAGATTCTTCAGTATTTTTATGGTGTTCTTCCACTATGAGTAATGGGATGTTTTAATTGTTGATGAGCTATCTTGTCATGTATACTTCTACTTCTGTTTATACGTTTGGTTATAAGAACAACTATCTGTGATTTTCCATAACACCTGAACAATATTGCATTACTCATGAATTAATCCAACTCTCTAGAGATACTTTAGTTAGTTTTGTTTTATTACTGTTTGTATGATTTAGATGCTTGTGAGTTCTAAGACGAGAGGTAAGAACCTGCGCATCACATTGTGAATGCTCTTTTCATCTTTATCACTCTGCATTGTTAATTAGGCACGTGCATTTCATAATTTAAGTCAAAATACAAAAACTCGGTGGACCGGGCCGTAACCGGTAAAACCCTTTGTTTTGTTACTTGACCTATGGTAGCCAGACCGCAAACCGGACGGATTCCCTACACCAAACAGTCATGGGCTAGTTGGGAACGTTGACTGGGGAGAATCCCTTACTGTTGTTGCCTGTGAATTCCTGGGCCTCAACACCTTTGTTACACCTAACCATCGCATTACTCCTAGTAATCAGACTGCCCTGAATGTGCCACATGTTCTTGTGGTTCCTTACCCTTCTTCTAGTTAGCTTCTTCCCATCATAGGTAAAATGGGGGGCATGGCTTTAGTCTATGGACATCATAATAGAGCTAAGCCACTAGCTTCTATGAAATGGGGGAAACCTACCAACCTCTGGATATCATGTTGGGTAGGAGCAGGTTTGAGAGCATAGTTTATTTTTGGTTTCAAGCTCGTTAAAAAATAAAACCACTCCTTAAGCATAGTTTACCCTTTTGGTTTCAAGCTTGCATAAAAATGAAACCATGTCGTGAGCATAGTTCCCATTCTATTTCAAGCTCATTAAAAAATGAAATAGATGCTTGAGAGCATAGTTTACTTTTGGTTTCAAGCTCGTTAAAAAATAAAACCACTCCTTAAGCATAGTTTACCTTTTGGTTTTAAGATTACATAAAAATGAAACCATGTCGCGAGCATAGTTCCCATTATGTGTCAAGCTCATTAAAAAATGAAATAGATGCCTTTGAGAAAAGTTCCCATTCTATGTCAAGCTCGTTAAAAAATGAAATAGATCTCCTCAAGCATAGTTTACCTTTTGGTTTCAAGATTGCATAAAAATGAAATCATTCCTAGGCATAGTTCATTTTCTATTTCAAGCTCGTTAAAAAATGAAGTAGGTTTCCTTTAGCATAGTTTACCTTTTGGTTTCAAGCTTGCATAAAAATGAAATCATGTTCCAAGCATAGTTACCTTCTGTTTCAAGCTTGCGTAAAAATGAAACAGATCCCCTTCCCTTGATTCAAGTCTTCCCTTTAGTGTTAGAACTTGAACCTTCTTTTCACCTGCCCGATTCTCGTTCTTCCTACCCCCCTAGTGAACATTTTCACATTAGTAACCAATTTTTTAGGTTGGGTATGGAGTAATAATCGTTAAATGAAACGAAGCTTGGGAGCATGTCGAGCCCCTAGCAACCATGCTAGGGGTAAGCTTTGCTAGCAATAATGCTAGGGGAAAGATTCCAACCTCTGCATATCATGTTAATGGGATTTTCAAGCATATTTTACCCATTGGTTTCAAGCTTGCATAAAAATGAAACCAATCTTTGAGCATTCTTTTAACTGATCTCCGATCTCGTTAAAAACAGTAAGTTGGTGTTGAGCTTACTTTTCATTTTTCATGCTCTGGTTAAAACATGAAAAGTGGTTTGAGCTTAGTTTATTACTTTTTCATGCTGTGGATTCAAATATGAAAAAGGTTAATGGAGTCCTCTTTAAACTCTTTTTAGGCTCCCTAAATACGAAAAGATTGTCGAGCGATCTTGTCTTCTTCACACTCGTTAAAGTATTTGAAGAGTCGTCCGTCTGACGGTAGGTTATCTCTTTTTCGGTTCGGATAGGGATATTTACGAAAAAGGAACATTCCAGCCAATCATGACTGGAAGAGTTCCCTAAGGTATGATTTTATACTTTTTCAGGCCTTAGGGACTAAATCATACGAGAAAGGACCCCTGTGGAGTCTTCTTCCGTAATCATTCAGACTCTCTAAACATGAACAATACCGAGTTTCCTTTCATTGGACTCATTAAATTAAACATTGAGACACCCGTTCTAGGAACAAACTCCTCCTCTCTCAGATTCGTAAAAAATATGAGTCTGGACTTGTCTTTTGACAAGCTATATCGAGTGTTTGTTACCCTCTTTCAACTCGTAAAACTGAAAAGAGGCACTCATCGATCATGATGGGGGAAATGGGAAGGGAATCATTTTTTGCAAATAAATGGCAGTAGTTTGTAGTTACCTTTGAACATGGCACTTGTTTGCACATCATGTCAATCAATTGGGTATTCAGATGATCTCCGTGATGATGCACTTTCATGAGTCATGCCACTCCTTTGAGTCTTTCAAAAAAATGCATTGTCCACTGTCACATTATGTGTTTGTCCTGTTCAGTCATGCTGCCAAGTCTTTTGTCGTGCCACCCAATGTTCAAAGGGAATTTGAAGAAGTTTTACATCTGCAATCAACACAGTCTTTGTGTCAGTACTTTTGAGTCAGTCCTATGGTTACTACATTCACATCATTCCAAAACTATGTTCCGAGTTTTGTGTCGTCGATGTGGGACTTATCATGGCCCTCCTTCAACGAGACTATTCTCATCGACATGAGCTCATCATCCCAGAAATAGTCTTAGAAACAAATACTTAGTACCTTGATATCTGTATGCCTTAATGGAAGATTCTCTCGCTCTCGACATAGGTTCACATCATTGACCTTTGATCGATAGAATCTATTGGGTGTTTGACATCAGGACATCTATTCACACTCAGTAGATTGCACTAGGGTACCTTGGGAATCATTGACATTAATGGTGATCTCCCTCGCACTTGTTAACGGTTCACATCATTGGCTGGTAATCAAGTGGTTTCTACCATGTTCGACTTCAGATCATTGTAATCACATGGATAGAATCGTACTTTGTGGAAGACAAGACGAAGACCCTGGGAATTTGTTTAAAATCACTCATTGCTTTTACCCCAGGTTGCGATGGAGTTTTATATATCTAGCATGGATCCACATTTGTATGGTCATGGCTATGCTCAAATTTGCATCTGTATGACATAGATCTACATTTTATGTTTGGTAGCTATGTCTAAGTTTGAGTCCTCTATCACATGGATCTACACTGTATTCTAGTAGCCATGCTTGTTTATTCCTTCCATGGATCTTCCTTGTATTGGTTTGCAGCCATGAGTTGGTTACTTGTGTCTATGACTCAAAAATATTGATGTAATATAGATGCCTAATTGACTACATGCTCCGATCGAGCCGACATTTTCACCTCGTAGCAACAACTTGTTCTCTCAAAGCTCTCATTTATCATATCCCTCTAAGACTCATGCTTTGGGGGGCATCCTGCTATACCAAAATCCTGTCATCATCATGTGATAAGACCTTTGACATACCCATTTTCCCTTAATCCCAACACTTGGAGTGGAAACCCATGTTGATTGTCAATATTTCATAAAAATACTCAGCACCGTGCTTTCCCCTTTATCCATGAGCGATACCTTGCTCACACTACCTGTGCCTTGTTATCCATAAGCGGTGCCACCGCTTATAGCCCTTGGTCCATAAGCATTTCTTACCTTAACCGCTCTGTCATAGAATGAGAAAAGCGGTACCTTGGGTAAAATGGGAAAAAGAGAAGATTCTCGAGGCTTCTAGATCATGACTCGTGTCCTCCCTTATCCCTATCATTGTGGGTCAGTTGAGCTTGAGATCCCTCATCTTAGGATCTCAGAGGCCACCTCATCCACAAATGTCTCAACCATTCCTATCCATTGAGCCTTATAAATACAAGCTCATGTCCATGGTTGAGGGGAGAACCATTGAAGTATTGTTATGCTATTGGATTGATCACTTGGCCCAAGCCATTGAAGAGCATAGAGAGAAAAAGTCAAAGCTTATGGGGATGAGAGTGCTTGGTTTCATGGAGATGCATGTCAACACTAAGGCTTAACTGGTTGTAAAATTATCCATTTTATCTTAATGCAAAGCTGATTTCCGTCCCACATTACTGTTGTTGTTTAATTTCAAATGTATGTTGTTAGATTCCTTAGTCACTAACATGGATCAGTAGATTATATTTTGGCAGCTTTGACGTGTTTGCGTGTTTAATCTGATTGCAGGAACATAGGGTTACTATCGAAGCATCACATTCTAGGTATCTACGTTGTCCAGGGAGGGTATTCAACCTTTGTCCTTCATTTGTTCTAGATCTGAACCATTCAGACCAGTGGAACACCTTACTGTCCGTAGAAGGTGAAATATTCCAGCTAACATTTACTCCCTTCCGGAAGTTCCAATTGACATGCTACTTCCCCAATCTTCCGAACTACCTTGTACGGGCCATAGTATCTTGGTTTTAGATTTTCTGCCCCATTATTTTTGAGATATTTTTGTTTGTATGGCTGCAACCTCAAATATTCCAAATCATTAACCTGAAAGGTCCTTTCTTCTCTATGTCTATTTGCATATTGTTTTTTCTAATTTTGGGCAACCTGTAAATTGCCTTTCAAAATATTTAACATTTCTTGGCTCTCTTCCACACAATTTTTATCTTTTGAATCTCTACTATCACCAAATATAATATAAAAAAAGGCAATTGCATCATAAACATATAATTATTTGAAAGGATACATCCCTACTGACATATGAAAAGTGGTGTTGTAGCAAAAATCACCCAAGTGTAGCCATTTTTCCCATGCTTTTTGCTGCTCTGCCACATAGCTTCTTAGGCACCCTTCCAACCATTGATTCATCCTCTATATTTTTCCATTTGTTTGTGGATGATTTCTTGTACTTGGAGTCAACTAAGTGCCCACTAATCTAAAATTTATTTCCAAAAAGCACCCATAAATCTACTATCTCTATCACTTACAATGCTCTTGGGGAGCGCATGCAATCTGAAGATTTATTTGAAAAAAATATCAGCCACTTGTGTAAAACTAAAAGATGATGTAAATAAAATAAATGAGAATTTTTTTTCAATCTATCCACTACCACATATATTCAATCCTTACCCAAATATTTGGGCAAACCGATGATGAAATCCATTGAGATATTGCCCCATTTTTGGTCCGGAATGGGCAATGGTTGTAATAAACCAGCTGGGCATGCAAGTTCTGATTTGTTTTGATGACATACCTTAAATTCATTCACATATTTCTGAACATATTCCTTCAACCCCTTCAAAATAATCTTTGTCTCAATTTCCTATAAGTTTTGAAGATCGCCAGATGGCCAACTAGTGGGGAATCATGTGCTTCTTACAAAATTTTGTACTTGAGATCTTAATATTGAACCAAATAAATTTTTCCATTATAATATATCAGCCCATTCACAATCCTATAGTTATCATCCCCCTTGATTCCATCTAACACATCACAAGCAAATTTATCTTTGGCATATTCAACTAGTAACATGTTTTTCCAATCTTTAGCAATGTCCATAAGAGAAAAAGAAGGTGTTTGAGATAATGCATCTGATACAATGTTATTCTTCTATTTTACATATTCAATATCAAAATCATAATATTGAATCTTTCTTACCCACTTTTTTTCCCTTTCATTTAGATCCTTTTGGGTGAGGAAGTGCCTTAGACTATTGTGGTCAGTTTTCACCACAAACTTGTTTCCTACCAAGTATTTTCGAAACTTGGTCAATGCATGCATGATGGCCAAAATTTATTTGTCATATATGGATTAAAGTGTTTCATGAGGCTGCAACTTACTACTCTCAAAGGATATAGGATGTCGTCCTTGCTTTAGGATAACCCCTATTCCTCCACCTAAAGCATCACATTCAACAACAAAAGGCTTAGAAAAATCAGGTAATGCAAGTATGGGAAAACTACTCAATACCTGTTTAATTTTTTGGAAGGAATTTTCATCCTCCTTGTCCCACTTGAATTCATACTTGTTAGTCAAATCAGTGAGTGGATAAGTCAACTTGGAGAACCCTCTTACAAACTTTCTATAATAAGTGCATATTCCAATGAATCCTATTAATTAGGTGATGTCTTTTGGTGATGGCCATTCTAAGATAGCCATGATTTTTTCCATATGTACTTTCACTCCTTATTTCCCAATAATGTGCCCAATATACAATAGTTCCTTCATCCCAAATTCACATTTAGACATCTTAGCAAACAAGGACTGTTCTTGCCAAGTTTTCAGCACAATCTCTAGATGATGCAAGTGATCTTCCCAAGTTTTAGTGTAAATGAGAATATCATCAAAGAAGAACAAAACAAACATTCTAAGCTTCTTCAAAAATATTCTATTTATTCATGCTTCAAATGTGGCTGGAGCATTAGTTAATCCAAATGGCATAACAAGAAACTCAAAGGGACCATAATGACATCGAAAAGTAGTCTTTTGCACATCTTCTTCCTTCATTCGAATTTGGTGATAATTTGATCTAAGGTCAATTCTGGAGAAATATTTGGCTCCAAATAGCTCATCCATGAGCTCATCAATCCTAGGAATAGGATATATATTCTTGATGGTATTCTTGTTCAAATCTCTAAAATCTATACACATCCTCAAGGTTTAATGTTTATTCTTAACGAACACTACCGAAGAAGCATAAGGGATAGAGCTTGGTATAATGAGTACCAACTCTAAGAGTTCTTCGATGTCCTTCTCAATATAATCTATGAATTTATTGGGATGTCTATAAGGTGGTATCTAAATGGGTGAAGTACCCTCCTTAAAAACAATGTTGTGCTCAACCCCTTATCAGGTGGTGTATCATGTGGAAGATCTCTAAATTTTTTTTCATACTTTTTCAATAGTTTCTTTGTCTCCTTTGGGTGTTCAACAACCTTTATGTTTGTATTGGGATATGTGATATGACATTTAGCATCCCATTCTATGTCCCCATGCCTCAATATATATCTCATACTATTCCAAGTCACTACTTGATTTGGGTAAGTGTGCGGCCCTCTCACAACCCTTAGTACACCTTTTGAATCTTGAAATTCATCTCAAGAATTTGATAATTTATTGTATGATACCCTATTGAATACAAACATTGCACTCCCAAAACCACATTAGTATCAACATCAACCACATAAAAACTATCAACAAAAGTATAGTTACCTATGGTGACTTGCAGCTTTGGAACCCATATTTTGGACTGCATTGTGTTGTGACTGGGAATGACAACTATGTGCTAGATTTTTATCAATTAGACAATATTATCTTAGGATATTATCTAAGAAAATAACATGCACAACAATCAATCACAAGAGACAATGGACACAAATATTTTCCTCGGGGAAACCATAAGGGGGAAAACCCCACAACTTCCTCAGAGATAGAATGAGCACCAATGGCAACAGTAAAACCAAAAGATAGTAAGATGATATCCAACAACTATTCTATCTCTTATCCCAACTCCGTCTCTCTCACTCATGTGCTACAACTGAGTGTAAGTGAATGTGTGATAAATAGAGAGGCTCACTCTCTATCTATACTAGTTTCTGAATTGACAATAACTTACCAGGGCTGAATTTTCTAGGAGAATATAATAACCCTAGTGCCCCGAAACTGTGGGGAATTCAACCCCTGATCAACAAAGGAGGGTTAACCTCTATGACTTTACATGACTTGATTACATTAATGATTCTCCTGATAGGAAGATTGAGGACCAATGAAAAACAATATATGAAATATACAAGTGAATACATTTTGAAGTTACAAATACATCAACACTCCCTCTTAACTAGGAAGGTATTCTCTTGACACAATTCATCAGCACAAGTCTTCATCACTGGATTATCACTGGATCATCACTAAATCAAAATCAAGTTTGGATCATCAATGGATCATCATCACTAGATCAACATCAAGTCTAGATCATCACTGGATCATCACTGGATCAACGTCAAGTTTGGATCATCACTGGATTATCATTGGATCAACATCATCACTAATTCTGCTATCTCAATCAAAGGTGCTATCTCTCAATTCTACTCATCCCAGGAAGTTCTAAAGAGTGAACATTTTTTCATGCTGGTTGTAGTCCTAGCCTCCATGTCAGTATTCATCAACAGAGCCATCCCTTTTTCATGCTGGATGTACTACCTTGCCTTGCAAGGACTTCCCCTTCAGATCCAATCCTTTTTCATATTGGATGCAACACCTTGCCTCTTGTAAGTATTTCCCCTATAGAGCCAGTCCTTTTTCATACTGGATGCAATGCCTTGCCTCATCACTCATGGACTCATCACTTCCCCTTGGAAGGAAACTCTATCTGGAGAACACCAAGCTTCTCCCAGAAGAACTCAAAATTCACTCTAGGCTTGGTCAACACATCAGCTATCTATTCGTCCATCGCAACATACTGTAGCTTCACTGCTAATCTCTACACCATATCCTTGATATAGTGATATTTGATCTTGATATGCTTCGACTTGTCATGGAACACTGGGTTCTCCGACAAATTCACAAAACTCTAGTTTTCACAATGTATACAAGTAGCATCCAACTAGAGATCAAAAAAATTAGACAGTAGCTTCCTCAGCCATACTACCTCACAACTAGTTGAACAAGATGCAACATACTCTGCTTTGGTTGTACTCAGTTCCACACAAGACTGCTTCATGCTAAACCAAGACATCATACCTGATCCCATACTGAAGCAGCACCCTGAAGTGCTCTTCCTATCAATGGCACTACCTGACCAATCTGAATCCACATAAACTTCCAATTTAATCTTCTGATTCGCCTCATACTTGAGCCCATAATCAATTGTACCCTTCAGGTACCTCAGAATATGCTTTGCAGCAACTAGGTGAACATGTCTAGGATCTATCAGGAATTGGCTCAATGTGTTCACAGAAAAGAAAATATCTAGTCTCATGTTTTTCAGGTACATCAAGGATCTAATCATCTAATGATACATCATAGTATTAACCAAATCTGATGAAGCATCACTCAATAGCTTCAGGTTTGATACCATAGGTGTGGTCATGGCCTTACAGTCCATCATCCCGAACCTCTTTAGGATATCTATTGCATGCTTCCCTTGTCCCAAAGATATTCCATCTATATTCTGCCACACCTCCATGCCTAGAAAGCAGTGCATCATACCCAAGTCCTTCATCTCAAACTTGGTAGCAAGCTTCCTCTTTGTATCAGCAATAAACCCATCTATACCTGTTACAAACAGATCATCTACATACAATAGGAGTATCACTGGGTTCCCTTCCTCAACCTTGTAGTAAATATTGGAGTTTGCTTTACTCTTGGTAAATCCCAAATTGGATAGGAAGCTGTCAATTCTTCCTTACCATGTCCTGGGTGCCTGTTCCAATCCATACAAGGATTTATTCAATTTACACACATGAGTTTCCCTGTTCTGTGTCTCAAAACTGAGTGGCAACTCCACATACACTTCCTCTTCCACTACACCATTCAAGAAATCAGTCTTGACATCCATCTGGTGTATCTTCCATTTCATTACTGTAGCTAGAACAAGTACTGATATGATGGAAGTATATCTGGATACAGGTGCAAACGTTTCTTCATAATCTATTCCTTCTTTCTGGGAGAAGCCACGAGCCACAAATCTTGCTTTATATTTCTCTATGCTACCATGGGCAACATGCTTGATCTTGTAGATCCATTTGGAAGTCACAACAGACTTCCCCTTTGGTCTTGGGACAACGTCCCAGACATCATTCCTCATGATTGACTGATACTCCTCGATTATAGCATCCTTCCATTATTTCTTCTTTGCCGCTTATTCATAGTTGGAAGGTTCTTTATCAATGGTGTCACATAATAGGGCTACATATCTAGAGTAGGACCTAGTTCTCTTCCTCTCTTTGTGCATTTATTTTGGAGCCCCATATCTTTCTGCACCTTGGATAGCCTCTCATACCCATGCATGTTTCCTCTTGTGAGGATTCTTTTCTAGTGGTGGATCTATAGGTTCCTGGGGTTCTTCTATTTCTTGATCTTCTTCTTTAGTTGCATCATTCATAGTTGTATCTTGAATTCTGGGTGCTTCTTCTTCTTCAAGGTCGTCAACAGGTTTCTTTCTAGATTTTTTGTAAGCTTATTCTTCGTTGAATGTTACAACTCTACTGATGTTGATCTTCTTGAATCCTGGGAATTATATTTTGTAAGCCTTCGAGCTTTCACTATATCCCATAAATATACCCTTCTTTCCTGAAGGATCTAATTTTGTCCTCTTTTATTTTGGAATGTGTATGTATACTGGATTGCCAAATATTCTAAGATGACTGACTTTTGGTTCCTTTCCCTAAAATACTTCTTCATGTGTCTTTTTCTCAAGTACTCTGTGCAAAGTACGGTTCTGTACATACACCGTTGTTCTAGCAGCTTCTTCCCATAGATGCATGGGAAGATATTGATCATGAAGCATTACCCTTGCATCTTCCATAGTCATTCTATTCTTCCTTTTTGCAACCCCATTCTGTTTTGGATTATATGGAGTGGTCAACTCCCTCTTAATCCCTGAATCTATGCATAATTCTTTGAATTAATTTGATGTGAATTCTTCGCCATTGTTTGATCGAAAGGTCTTGATTTTCTTTTCTGTGTGGTTCTCAATAAAGACTTTGAATTCTTTGAACTTGCTGAATACTTCATATTTGTTCTTCAAGAAGTATATCCATGTATTCCTAGAAAAAGCATCAATGAAAGAAACATAGTATACATACCCACTCAATGAACTAGATGACATCGGACCGCATACATTGGAGTGGATTATTTCCAAGATTCCTTTTGCCTTGCTCTCGATACTTGGAAATGTCTTCTTTGTGTTCTTTGCTTTCACACATCATTTGCAAACACCTTCATGCTTTTCCTGTATTTCTGGAATACCTTCAACAACTTTGCTTGCAAGTGGTAGTGCTCTATAGTGCACATGTGCAAACCTTCTATGCCAAAGTTCATTTGGCTCTATTGAGTTATGGACAAGGGCTTGTTCTGGTTGGACCTTTAGCTTGTATAAGCCTCCCTCTTGCTCTCCAATCACTACTACATCATCTATAGTCTTTCCCTTTGGCCACATAAGAACTTGTCCATCTACAAATGAAACCCTCATGCCTTTTGCATCTAATGTAGATATGGAGAGGATATTATTCTTTAGTCCTGGTACAAACAATACATCCTTCATCTTCATAGACTTTACAGAGTCTAGCTTATATGAGGATTCACCACTACCTTTTATTGGATACTGGTAGTCATCCCCAAGTTTCACCTTGTGAGGTGACTCATATTGTTTGGAAATTTTCACAAATGATGCTTTGAATCCCGTCATATGCTTGGAAGCCCCACTGTCTATATGCCAATCATTGATTCCATGTTTGATAGTTCCCATGAGAGAGGAAATCAAAACATATTCTTCATAACTTTCTTGTTTGATTCTCTTTATGGAAGGTTCGTCATCCTTTGCAGCATGAGCATGATGTCTTCTTTTGTTTCCCTTCTTCTTGTGAGAGCCACTTTTGTTTCCGGGATAGTTTCTAGAGATGTGTCCTTTCTGATCGCATGTAAAGCATCTGATACTAGATATATCTCTGTTAGATATTCTAGGGTTATCTTTCTGGTGAGAGTGCTTACCTTTGTGATGATGATAGTCCATTCTGATGTTCTTGGAGTGTACTTTGAGAGCTTGATATTCACTTCCCATCTTTTCTTCTCAGGCTACTATTCGAGCTTCTTCTTGTGAGCATTCCTCCCACAGTCTATTGAAGGTGACTAGTTTTCTTCTGGCACAAATTCCTTAAATGAAGGAGTCCCAGGACCTAGTGAGACCATTCAAGGTGGTCATCACAATTTCTGCATTCTCTACTTCTTCATCCACTACTTCAAGTTGTTCTTTGATTTGAGAGACCCTTGTAAAGTAAGACTGCATGGTCTCTGCATTTTGGATCTTCACATTCTTCAATTGATTTTTCAAATTCATCTTTCGATTTATGTTCTTCCCTTTAAATAACTTGGTTAAGGAATCAAACATCTCTTTAGGTGTCTTTAAGGAGGACACCTATGGAATGAGGTGATCCTTGATTGAATAAGAAATAATCCTCTTGGCCTTGATCAAGTTCTTCTTGTGTAAGGCCTTAGCCTCATCTCCCTCTGGAACTAGAACCTCTCCACTGATGTAGGAGTCCAATTCATTTTCTTCAAGAACTAGGGAGATCCTATACTTCCATGCTCAGAATTTATCAGTTCCCTCAATATTTTCATCACGCTTGGTGTGATGAGACATATTTAACTGAGAAACTCAAATGGAAATACAAAATATTTAGATCTTACCAATTTGAGAAGCTGAAAACTAGAACTAGAGCTGATCTTCTGCATTGCTGGTTTTCTGGTTCCAGAGAAAATTAGGGTTTGAATTTCCTGGAGTTCTACCCAACCAAAAACATTGATTTTTGTCTCTAAAATTCGATTTTGAGGAGGAGAGAAATCCTAGACCTGGCTCACTCAAAAATTCCACTTCTGTGAAAAGCCCTAGTTTCCCGATGAAGTGGTAGGTCAAAAACTAAAGGTACTCAGAATCAGATTCTGCTTCCACAGAAATATGCGCCCTTCAATGGAGATTCATCCTAGCCTCCTTTTGCTGATGGATTGTGGATAGAGACCCAAAAAGTAAGAATCCCTAGCTTCTACAGCTGCACAGTGTCTTCTTCTCAGGTTAGCTCTGATACCATGTTAGATTTTTATCAATTAGACAACATTATCTTAGGATCTTATCTGAGAGAATAAAATACGAAAAAATCAATCACAATATACAATGGACACAAAGATTTTCCTTGGGGAAACCATAAAGGAGAAAACCCCGCAGCTTCCTCAGAGATAGAATGAGCACCAATGGCAGCAGTAAAACCCAAAGATAGTAAGATGATATCCAACAGTTGTTCTCTCTCTTATCCCAACTCCTTCTCTCTCACTCATGTGCTACAACTGAGTGTGAGTGAATGTGTGATAAATAGAGAGGCTCACTCTCTATTTATACTAGTTTCCGACTTGACAATAACTTACGAGCGCCGACTTCTCTAGGAGAGTCTAATAACCCTAGTGCCCAAAAACTGTGGGGAATTTAACCCCTAATCAATAAAGGAGGGTTAAACTCTATGAGTTTACATGAATTTATTACATTAATGATTCTCCTGATAGGAACATCGGGGACCAATGAAATACAATATATGAAATATATAAGCGAATACATTCCGAAGTTACAAATACATCAACTCTGTGATGCCATCGAATGGTTCAATAGGTATCTTCATTTTCTCCACCATATCTTCATCAATGAATTTATGTGTGTCTCCTCCATCTACCAAAACTGAATCTCTTTGTCCCAATACAACACCCTTGCATCGAATAGTGTGATAGAAAGGCACTGCTGAAAGTACTGCCATTCTTGCTTTGTCCAGTGAGGGCTCATTTTATTCTTGTCTTTCTTCTTTAGCTGTTGTTTCATATGCCTCATATTGATATGAATTGTGTCCTTATTCATCCATACCCCTTTCATACTCATAATTATCAGAAAATACTTCTATGTATTGAGCTTTTCCCTTAGTGCATTTATGCCTCGGTGTCCATGGTTGAAAGCATGTGAAGCAGAATTTTTTTCTTCGAAGTTCATCCATGTTTAGTCCCTATTTATTATTCTTTTCAATTGAATATATTTGCAAAGGGTTCTTATCAGGTGCATCTCTTTTCCAAGGTTTCTTTTCAAATTTGAAATTAGGCTTGGGAGGAAATCTTGTTCTAAGAAGCACATTTTGGAGATCTCTAGTCAAGCTTATTGCATATTTTGATGTAGCGGGTTTGTGGGATTTGACCAAAATTTTTAAGGGTTCATCAAAAAATTCAGTGAAAAACCATAATAACCTTCCCATAGAAACATCAGCCACCTTGACTGATAATTTTTGAAATTCCATCAAATAATCAGTAGGGGTCCCGACTTGCTTCAATTGGGCTAGTTCTTTGAAAGACAATTCTAGATATTTTTGCTCAAATATCTCTAGTAACCTGCCAATAAATTATCTATATGTTTTAACCTGATCATGACCCAAAGTTTTTAGGCCATGGAACCACCATTCATTGGCATCTCCTTCCAAGTGTAAGATGGCTATTTTTAAGGCTTCTCATTCCACCATTGAATTCAGCTGAAAATACACATCTAATTTTTCACCCAAGTGTTAGCAAAACTTTGAGAGGAACCGTCAAAATTAGGGAGTGGCACTTTGCCAATGGCACAATTTAATTATTTTTTTTGGTGTAGAGACTTATTATTTTACTTCTTTTTGAGTTTGTTTGCAGCAAGAAAGTACTGATCAAATGGTACACTTTTCTCACAATCTTCATCCAATTTATCCCATTCTTTTTCCATTGTAGCAAGTTCAATTTGAATGTTAGGCTCTTCTTTGGGTATAATAAATTTAGGTGCAGTAGGCCTTGGTGTGATTTGAAATTCATGGGGTCTATTATGGGTTCATTTTATTGATAAAATATGCTCACCCATTGTCTTCTTTTCTTCTGATTGTGAACTACTGCTATCTCCTATTACTCCTTTGCTTCCAAATTGGCTAATCAACAATTCGAATACATAAGATGATGGTTCATGTTATTGGTTATGTCATCAAAGATAGGTTTCATTATTTTAATACATTCCTCCCTATTCCTATCATCCTATAGTCCATACCCCTCGTTAGTCATAGTTTCAGCAGAATGTACCTGTTATTCTTCTACTTCTTTTTCTTCAACAAAAACACAATCAAATTTAGGTTCTAAGGGTGGTGGATTATTTATTTGACTAATTTTTAATACCATCAGGTTCCAATACCATGCTATGATACCATTTTTAATTTCCCTTTTTAGTATTTTTTATTAAATGACCAATTTTTTACTTTTTTCCCTAATTCGACCTTTGACTAGTTTTGATGTCTAGATCTCCAAATTGGTCCAAATCATCCCAAATATTATGAGAAGGTGTATGAATGATATTAAGACTTGAATATTATTTTAAGGTATGATTTATGACCCTCCAATTACTTCTTCAAACTTGTTTAATATTCTGGCCAAAGTAGGAGTCTTTACTAGCAAATTGGGGTTCTAATTCCCCTCGGTAAATGCTGGAAATGGCTTCTCAAATGCTCCCAAACCCACTCGAATTTATGAAAATATGAAAAGGATGTTTAAGGTACATTTTTAATGTCTCATATGCATCATTATTAAGTTTATACAGGATTTTATACTAGGGTTATTATGTTAGATATATGTATATTAGAAATAATACTCTAGTTTCCAAACAAAATCTATTACTTACTTAATGTTTAGTGGGGAATGCTCACAAAGGAAAAAGATAATTCCTTGTGGAACGAAGAAGTATTCATATTTTATATTATAAAAATATCAAGTTGTGAACATTTCTAACTTAGTTATTATAATACACACCCTCCAGTTGAATTAATTCTTGTTGAAAGAATAAATTCCCATTGAGCAAAGAGACGATCCAATATTTAACATGGGAATTTCAGTTTCCATGCAACAATGGGTCATTTTTGAAGGTGCGATTTCCTTGGAGGAAATCATGGGAATTATTCTAGTATAATAAGGTGATGCCAAATTTCTTAAATTTTTGTAGACATTCGGAAGGATAACTGTGCCACTTGGCTCTTGGATAGCTAAGAGGGAGGGGCAGAGTTAATATTCCAATGGTTATCAAGCTTCGAGAGAGAAATCTCTGCCTGAAAAGAGGGATCTCTATGATTTTGTAAAGGCAGGGGGAGCTTGGTATTCTAGAGGAGGAAGAGAGTCTCCACACCTTAATTTAGAAGCTCTGTTGGTGTTTGGAAAAATATCTGTGTTTTCCACAAGCAAGGAGCTCCATGCTTTTATAGGAATGGTCTCAACGTTTGGAGAAGAAACAATGACCTCTGTGTTTTGGAGAGGAAATCCATGCATGTTAAGAATGACTCTTAGCATTGTTCTTTTGAAAATATCCCAACTTTTTGAAAGGGGGTCCCTATGTCTTGAAGGAAAGAGGAGCTCCACGCTTTGGAAGGAACTAATCTCTATGTCCCTAAGGGTATATCTATGCGATTTGTCCAAAGGTGAACTTCTGGCTGTGTATTCTTAGTTCATGTTTGGATCTGGCATTCCCACATTTACATTGGATTTCATTTTTAGAGATAGATTCGAACATATATGTGATTCATGTCCAAATCATAGGCTTCATAGACTCTGGATAGATTTACTTAGTTTATATTTAATGCTTGCAATTTTCTTTCATCTCAAATTTTATATATATCGTATATGCCATGTTGTTAGGGTCTGATTTTATGAATACGGCCCGTGTTTTATTGATTGACACCTATGGGAAGCTAGAAGCATCATATGAATTATACCATAGATTCTTATGATAAACAAACCGTTTATATTTTTATTTATAAATCGATGAATACCACCTGTGTTTCATAGGTCGGAATATATGGGAATCCAGAAGTGTCATACGACTTAGATCATAGTTTCTTGTGATAGGGAACATTTTGTATTATGCATAGATCAATGAATACAACTTGTGTTTATAGATCAGAATCTATGGGAGTTTGAAAGTGCCATATGACTTATCTAGTAGCTACTTATGACATGAAATCGTGTATTTTATATGTGTACATCGATGTATTTTTGTAATTGTTAAACCACCGGTTGTATTTTATAGATCGGATATGGATCTTCAACATGATTCAGATCGTATTCAATTCTGTAGAGAAATATATACTAGGTATTGTGATTGTTAAAACCCCAGCCTTATTTTATGGAACTGAATACGGATCTTCAATACGATTCAGATCATGTCAGTTTGGTAGAGAGTTATATATATTGTATGTGTGATTTGTTAAAATCATGGCCTTATCTTAGGGATTTGGTATAAATCTTCAATGCCATTCAGATTACATTAAGTTTGTAGAAACTTATATTTTTATATATAATTGAATAAACCTCTTCTTGTATTTTTATAAAACTAAATATGGATCTTCAGTACAATTCAGATCATGTCAGTTCAGTAGAGAGTTATATATATTGTATGTGTGAATTGTTAAAATCCCGACCTTATATTAGAGATCTAGTATAAGTCTTCAATACCATTAAGATCACATTAAGTTTGTAGAAAATTATATTTTTATATATAATTGGATAAAACTCTGCTTGTATTTTTATAGAACTGAATCTATTAAGTACATTTGGAATCAATACGACTTAGGTCATGTGCAGTTTGGATAGGAAAGCGTATAGCTATAGATATAAAACCCTCGAATGCTTGCATTGGTTAGGGAATCAAAAGCCCACATTCTATTCTTTCAACTTTACGCTTGTCCCTTTTTGAAAACTTGAGTTAACCGAACCTTGAGCATAAGCATGGTTGATGGTTAAGAGTAAGGTCTTGCATAGTGGGATTGCTGGTTTAGGTCTCAACCTCTCTGAAGTATTTTATTAATATTGAATAACTATAGTCTCACTAGTTCATGCTAGAATCAGTAGAAATATTTGGAGTGGGTTTTTAATAATATTGTTCTTAACAAAGGGGAAGGCCTTGCAACAAGGATACTTAGTAATTTGGTTTTGTTATTTATAAGCGATATTTGTGGAAAGGATGCGGTACTAGAACTGCACCTTTGTAACCTCTTGTTGAATAATTTAATAGAAGATCTTAACAGTTTGGTGGACGTAACCCCTAGTTAAGGGCGAACCATGTATATTGATGTCTATTCTTAATGGTGTACTTTGTGTATCTATTTCCGTGATCTCACTCAAGGTAGTGCCATGTGATCCCTACATGTATTAAGAATTATCCATTTTCTTACTTGTACCTAATTCAATGAACTATGGATCATGTTAGTTAAACAAATACAAGGTTAAGGCGTTACATACATTTATGTTATGATAAGAATTAAAGTAATAGTATGGTGTTATCATGAATGAATGATGGTCAAAATATATAAGTTTCCCAATAAGTATCCATCTATTTCTCATGTAGAAAATATAAAATCTTGATATGGAATTGCATTTAAATGCCATGTAAACTCTTGAGACTAATGCTGGTGTTGAAAAGAAAATGATTTGGAAAAGAAAAGAATCACCTCATCATCCAAATAGTTGGTTTTAGTATGTGTCAACTTATGCTGATTCGGAGATAGCAAGCTTACTCAAAGAGCCAAAAGACTTTCAGTACTTGTTTTTACAATGTGTTTAGTGTCATATTATTGAAGGCATAAGTAGTTTTCGTAAGGAAATTACTGATTTGTTTTGGGGTCACTACAGTGATTTTAGTCACTTATGAGAACCATATGTTAGTTAAAATAAGTCGCAAGTCGATGTATGTTGAAATGTGGGTATGTTGCAAAATGATAGTTGAAGCTGCACATAAGTATTCCTCTATTGAGGAGAAAGCATGTTCATGTAAAATTAGAATGCATTGTATGGATGATGTTTGATCAAGAAGCTTATGTTATTATTATGATTAGCTTTTGTAGCTCAAATAAAGGTGTATTATTTTATAGTTACAAGGTAAATCTTTCATTGAAAATACTTTTCTAAAAGTCTGTTAGCAAGAAGAAATGCATAAAATATTTGGCCATAAATTATGGATTTATATAAATGCATGGGTGTGATGAATAATTAATAAGGCTGCTGGTATATCTTGATAGCAAATCTAAACTCTAGAGGAACGCTTTGAAAGTAGAAGTAGTTTGTGTGGTTGTATCGAATGTATAAGTTTGTCTTTTGATAGTCAAAAATTTTATTGACATGGGGATGTGATAGATAGTATCAGAGCTGAAGTGACAACACTCATGCCTATTTGGGCTGAGCATTAAGTTAGAAAGCATGAACATGTTAAGAATAACCAATAAAATTATTTTGTGGATGCATGGCAATGATGGACGAGGGAAATAAACTATTCGAGTAGGCCTTCAAAGATTGAAGGAGGTAGCTAAAGAGGGAATATCATGACAAGGTATGATTCACATTTTACAGCAGATTAAAAATCAAAAGCAGGTGAGTAATTCTTTCTTATGGTATTGAAGGTTATGTTATGTTTACACCGCCAAAATAGGAGGTGGGGCTATAAATTTTACTGACACATTAAGGAAGAATTGTCATCATTTTCCTAGAATTTCCTCTAGAGATGGATATAGAGGTATATATATGGAAAATGATAAGACTCATATTAACAGGAGACCTTTTAAACCTAGGACACCAAATGAAGGGGTAATGAACTATGGAATACTTAGGAAAAGAAAATGCATGGGTGCTAGCAGTAAATGGTAAAAGCTATAAGAAGGCATAAATGGTAGTAAATATTACTAGGAACTAGTGGAAGCCATGTGTTTACTATGAATTATGAAGAGTAGTCGATGTTGTAAAATAATTACAAAGAGTCCCAAAATCCTAAGTATTGGGTACTGTATAAATCATCACAGCTTGAGGGAAAGTTTGAAGACACCAATCATGTGTAGAGAAGGTTGTAGGAATGAAAATGTTAGGCTTATCTTAAGATTTGGTTAAATCCAATTATGGATTGTTCAATGTAGTGTTGAGAAAAATTATTAAGCACAGAATGTAATTTAAGGAGAAGTCTAAATTAAAAACTAGCTTTAAGCCAAATTGGATGCTAAATTGCTACAAGTAGAAGTAGAGTGGGAAACCTAACAAAACAATATCGTGTTGGGTATTGGTGTATTCCATGAAATATGTGATGAGACAAGCGTAGAATCTAATATTAGAGTTAGGTGATTGGGTAAAGTACGTAAAGTATCAGGATGTATTCTTTTATGATTGAAGGGTGAGTTTAGGAGTATGTGATTACCACCTTAGGAACTATTCGTATACAAGGGACAAAATCTAATATAATGAATCATACTACACCTCGCCATGTTAAAACATTTTGGCTGTTTGAGAACATGTTGGATACATTTTATTGCACCAACGTTGAAATTCTTGTGAAAAGAGTGGGTTGATTTCAGAGAAATAGTATTCTAAACTGACAGTTACTGGTGATAAACATTATTGTTTAATAAAAGTTTTAACATGTGTGTATTCATGGTTATAGGGGGTTACTCAAAGAACAAGAGTCCCAACAAAGAGTATAATGTTTCCTCCAAAGACACTAATAGGCAGATAGATCTAGATATCAATTGAGATTCCTACCACTTAGTATTGTTGTGTAGAATTGGAGTTCCCTTTCACTCGTAACTATCCAAAGAAAAATGAGTAAAGATGTTCAATTGATAATAGTATTGGAAAATGATAAGTGAATGAGTGTCATATAATTTTATGTGCTAACATTGCAGAATTATAGCAGGAACACTACCAATCGAAATGGAGTGTTACTTATAAAATTCACTGGCTTAAAAAGTAGAGTTAAACCACTAAGGAATGAGTGATGCTTTACTTCTCTAATATAATTGTTGGATTTTCGAGGTTTTTATGAACCAAGGATTAACTATGGATTATGATGTTTATGTACTGACGTTGCATGTATTTACTATGATGTTGGGCTATAGGGCAGACCTGGGTTTTATACCTTTAACTTTGCACCAACAAAAAACCCACAGAGTTGGCCCTTTCGGCAACAACCTGCGAACATGTTATAGTCTCACCCGAAACAGCTATGGGGTGTCGCAGAACCAGATTTCTGCAAGCAAAAGAGGGATATTACTGTACCTTTAGCTTTTAACAGACTATAAATAGAAATCACAGAGCTTAACATTCACTTATTTGGCTTCGCAGTTAGATAAACAAACAGTGTCTTGCGCAACCCTTTACTGGGAATTCGTAGCGAAGTTATTATCTAGCAGTGATCTTTACTTATCAGATATATAGATATAAATGCATGAAAGAACACAACATAAACAACACATAGAACCACGACACAAGATATAACGTGGTTTACCCCCAGTGTAGGGGTTACGTCCACAGAACTGTGTTTTATTCAACTTTCTACAAAAACCACAGTTCTGATCTGTGCACTCAGCTGCAGATCCCTTCAGTCCTCAAAGCCACGCACACAGCTGCAGGCTTTTGTGCACACAACTGCAGATTTCCTTATCACCCAAAAAACCTCTGCGCACATAGCTGCAGAGGTCGTCCACGCACACAGCTGGGACTTAACCTTTTCTTACAAAATTAGCCTTAGCTTCGCATCAATTCCCTTTACATAAAAAGCCTAACCTCACTTATTTACAAGAGTGCCTATTTATACAATGCACTTATTACAAAACCATGGACTTAAACCATGGGCACCCCGAACCCTAAACCCTGGATTTAAACCATGGGTTTATTACAAAATAAGGTTTTTGACTCAGCCTTGACACCCCTAAGACTATTTTGAGTCATAACTCCGCTTACAATCTCCCGTAACTCCGCGGAGTTACCCATCCTAAGGACCATTAGGGTGCGTGCACCAACATATGATTTTGACTATTGTCATGATCAACGTAAGACACATATTTTAAATACCCTTGTAAATAAGTTGATCTCAATCACTCAAAATAAGTAATGATCCATTCTGGATGAATTACAGGATTGTATGAACCATGACTGATGGTAAAGGTACAAATCACTACAACTTATTAAATGTTGATTAAATTGATGAAATTATTGTTTATCGATAGATGTTAATTATATTTCAACTAACCGTGAACTGATTCATGAATCCGGATAATGACACTGAAGTCACGTTAAGCACCGAAGAGTGTGTGTCACAAATAGTCAAAGGTTGTAATTAACATTAAATACGAACAAGGAAAATATATGTTGTGGGAGAACAATGGTTTTAGGAAAATGATTGCCATGTGAGAACATTAGTGTTAGGGATACATGCTGCAGGAGCACAATGGTGTTAGGAAAATGATTGCTGTGTGAGCACATTGGTGTTAAGCATATGAAGTGGAAAAAAATTGATGATCTAACTCTACTTTGCTTTTCTTGGACTCCAGTAGGGGGCTGTGTAGAAAAGGAATTCCTGGACTCAAGCGAGGAGGATTGAGGGGAATCATGAAAGAGTTATGATATCAATAGGAGGACCTAGGAAAAATATCGACATCTGGAAGACAGGACGTTGTTTGATGTCATAGAGGAGAAACTTTTGACTAGCAGTAAAAAGGGAGAAGTAACCTTAGATATAGCCCGTAAGTCCACACGGGAATTGGTAAAAGAACTCAAGAGAGTTGAAACACAACGAATGAAAAATGTGTTAACGAATTTTCCAAGTAACTAGACTGTCATGCATCTTATTGTGTAAATATGAAGAAGGACCTTAGTAGGAAAATTCCCTCGAAGGCAGGGATGAATAAGGAATTTTAAAGTTCTGATTATGTTAATTTCTGAATGAAAGAAAGATTTTTCTCAAGTTAAAGACTAGTTAAGTATTCAATATTGGAGAGAGGGGCAAAGTTAATATTCCAATGGTTATCAAGCTTCAAGAGAGCAATCTCTGTCTAAAAAAGAGGAATCTCTGTGCTTTTGAAAAGGGGGGAGCTCAGAATTCTAGAGGAGGGAGAGAGTCTCTGCGCCTTAAGGAAGAAGATCCGTTGGTGTTTGGAAAAATCTCTGTGTTTTCCACAAGTAAGGAGCTCCACACTTTTATAGGAATGGTCTCAGTGTTTGGAGAAGAAACAATGACCTCTGTGTTTTGGACTGGAAATCCCTTCATGTTAAGGATGCATGTTAAGAATGACTCTCGAAATTGTTCTTTTGAATAGATACTGGTGTTTTGAAAGGGGTCCCTACATCTTGAAGGAAAGAGGAGCTCCATGCTTTGGAAGGAATTGATCTCTACATCCTTGAGGGTAGATCTATGCGATTTGTCCAAAGATGAACTTCTGGCTATGTATTCTGAGTTCACGTTTGGATATGGCCTTCCCAGGTTTACATTGGATTTATTTTTTAGAGCTATATTCGAACATAGATGCAAATCATGTCCAAATCATAGGCTTGGTAGACTCTGGATATATTTACTTAGTTTAGATTTAATGCTTGTGATTTTATTTCATCTCAAATTTTATATATATCATAGATGCCATGTTGTTAGGGTATGATTTTATGAATATAGCCCGTGTTTTATAGATTGACACCTATGGGAAGCCAGAAGCGTCATATGAATTAGACCGTAGGTTCTCATGATAAGAAAACCATTTATATTTTTATTTACAAATCGATGAATACCGCATGTGTTTCATAGGTTAGAATCTCTGGGAATCCAAAAGAGTCATATGACTTAGATCGTAGCTTCTTGTGATAGGTAACATTTTGTATTATGCATAGATCAATAAATACAGCCTGTGTTTATAGATCAAAATCTGTGGGAGTCTGAAAGCGCCATATGACTTAGCTAGTAGCTGCTTATGACATGAAACCATGTATTTTATATGTGTACATCGATGTATTTTTGTAACTGTTAAACCCTCGATCGTATTTTGTAGATCGGATATGGATCTTCAACATGATTCAGATCATATTCAGTTCTGTAGAGAATTATATACTAGGTATTGTGACTGTTAAAATCCCGACCTTATTTTATAAAACTGAATACAGATATTCAATATGATTCATATCATGTTAGTTTGGTATAGAGTTATATATATTGTATGTGAGATTTGTTAAAACCCTAGCCTTATCTTAGGGATCTGGTATAAATATTCAATACCATTTAGATCGCGTTAAGTTTGTAGAAAATCATATTTTTATATATAATTGGATAAACCTCTACGTGCATTTTTATAGAACTAAATACGGATCTTCAATACGATTCACATCATGTCAGTTTGGTAGAAAGTTATATATATTGTATGTGCGAATTGTTAAAATCCCGGCCTTATCTTAGGGATCTGGTATAAATATTCAATACCATTCAGATCACATTAAGTTTGTAGAAAATTATATTTTTATATATAATTGGATAAACCTTTGCTTGTATTTTTATAGAACTGAACCTATTAAGTACATTGGGCATCAATACGAACTAGGTCATGTGTGGTTTGGATAGGAAAGCATATAGCTGTAGATATAAAACCCTCAAACACTTGCATTCGTTAGCGAATCAAAACCCCACATTCTAGTCTTTCGACTTTACGCTTGTCCCTTTTTGAAAAATCAAGTTAACCAAACCTTGAGCATAAGCATGGTTGATGGTGAAGATTAAGGTCTTGCATAGTGGGATTGCTGGTTTAGGTCTCAACCTCTCTGAAGTATTTTGTTAATATTGAATAACTCTAGTCTCACTAGTTCATGTTAGAATTAGTAGAAATATTTGGAGTGGGTTTTTAATAATATTGTTCTTAACAAAGGGGAAGGCGTTGCAACAAGGCTAATTAGTAATTTGGTTTTGTTCTTTATAAGAGATATTTGTGGAAAGGATGCGGTACTGGAATTGCACCTTTGTAACCTCTTGTTGAATAATTTAATAGAAAATCCTAACACTCATTAGAGGAAATTTCAACTCAAAATGGGCCTTTTAACTTTTATTCAAATTCCATGTCATCATGTGTTAGCCAATGAAATTGATTTAAATTTGAAATACCGTATAGGTCTTAAACACTTTTTTAATATAAATTTGGGGATAGGTATCATAAAAAAACTACTTTTTTTGTTTGTATTTTTGACATATCTCCATGTGTTTTTACTCAAATTTCGATCAGGAGAGCTTGTTGGATGCGGAATTAAATTCTACATCCAACGAGCTCTCCTGATCGAAATTTGAGTAAAAAAACAGGGATATATGTCAAAAATACAAACAAAAAAGTAGTTTTTTTCTTTTCTTCCTCCAAAATTAATAAATATTATTTTATTATTTTAACTATTATTTTATTATTTCATTTTAGGAGGCCCATTTTGAGTTGAAATTTCCTCTAATGTTGGTGGACGTAACCCCTAGTTAGGGGAAAACCACGTATATTGGTGCCTCTTCTTAATTGTGTACTTTGTGTATTTATTTCTGTGATCTCACTCAAGGTAGTGCCATGTGATCCCTACATGTATTAAGAATTATCCATTTTCTTACTTGTACCTAATTCAGTGAATTGTGGATCATGTTAGTTAAACAAATACACGGTTAAGGATTTACATACAATTATGTTATGAGAAGAATTAAAGTAATAGTATGGTGTTATCATGAATGAATGAGGGTCAGAATATATAAGTTTCCCAATAAGTATCCATCTATTTCTCATGTAGGAAATCTAAAATATTGATATGGAATCGCATTTAAATGCCATGTAAACTCTTGAGACTAATGCTGGTATTGAAAAGAAAAGAATCACCTCATCATCCAAATAGTTGATTTTAGTATGTG
Organism: Pseudotsuga menziesii; assembly: GCA_001517045.1. Classification (NCBI taxonomy): domain Eukaryota; kingdom Viridiplantae; phylum Streptophyta; class Pinopsida; order Pinales; family Pinaceae; genus Pseudotsuga; species Pseudotsuga menziesii. The sequence goes on from LPNX010954282.1 coordinate 489,358, forward strand.
TCGACTTATGCTGATTCAGAGATAGGAAGCTTACTCAAAGGACCAACACACTTTAAGTGCTTGTTTTTACAATGTGTTTAGTGTCATATTATTGAAGGCATAAGTAGTTTCCATAAGGAAATTACTGATTTGTTTTGGGGTCGCTACAGTGATTTTAGTAAATTACGAGACCCATATGTTAGTTAAGAAGTCACAAGTCAATGTATGTTGAAATGTGGGTATGTTGCAAAATGATAGTTGAAGCTGCACATAAGCATTCCTCTATCGAGGAGAAAGCATGTTCATGTAAAATTAGAATGCATTGTATGGATGACGTTAGATCAAGAAGCTTATGTTATTATTATGATTAGCATTTGTAGCACAAATAAAGGTGTATTATGTTATAGCTACAAGGTAAATATTTCATTGAAAATCCATTTCTAAAAGTATGTTAGCAAGAAAAAATGCACAAAATATTTGGCCATAAATTATGGATTTATATAAATGCATGGGTGTGATGAATAATTAATAAGGCTGCAGGTATATCTTGATAGAAAATCTGAACCCTAGAGGAACGATTTGAAAGTGGAAGTAGTTTGTGTGGTTGTATCAAATGTATAAGTTTGTATTTTTATAGTCAAATTTTTTTATTGACATGGGTATGTGATGGAGATATTCTTACATTCGGAATAATCAACATTGCCATGGCAGACATTGATATAGTAGGGAAATGGTCATTGTTTGCTCATTAACAGTCACTTTTACATAAACCCATTTGGTATTTCGATTTGAAAATTTATGAGAATGAATAAAAAAGAATATTGAACTTATTACAATCATAAATGGATCAGGAGAATCTATCCCAAATAGTGCAATAGCTCACCCACATCGCAATCCCTCCATGAGCAAGAATATACAATAACAACTGGAAATGGTTGAGAATATGTGCTACACTAGAAGGAACCATGAGCTTCCATGTAAATTACACCTGAAAATACAAAATCCATTTAATCTCCATGAAATACCTAAGTGTCCTCTCCAAACACCAACTTGGAAGGGAATCTTTCACCCTCGAAATTGGCTAAGCCAAGAAACTAGTCATCCACTAGCTCTCTCAATTCACAAATGCAAATTTATCAAATGATAAAAAGATCCTCTCTTGGTTGATCCATGTATTTCATAAATATAATTATCCTTCTAAGCTTACCAATCCATCCAAAAACTCAAGACAATTCTAATTAGGGTGTGGGCTCAATATTTGCCATGTGTCCTCCCTTTCCTGGCCTTCCATCTTCCCCCAATTTGAGTAGGAACCCATTGAGCTTCCCCAACTCAAATGAGCGCTCTCTTGGATGCTATATTTCAACTTGACATGTCAGATACGTAATATGTTAGACTTCAGATCTGATTTGTGTGATAGGTGTCATAACATCTTCATCATTGTTGTCATAGAGCTAGGGAATGTAGTCCAAGTGTCTCACTAGCTCCAAAATGACTCTTCCTCTCCCATGTAAGTTACATTTCCTTCCAAATTTGACCTATGATGCATATGGATAAGTGTATTATCCTTCTAACTCATCCAAGAACATTTCAGATTCCCATGGATTCGAAATTGCAAGAGGAGGATGCCATGTGGCACATAAATTCTAGCTTGTGTGGGCCCCATAGTCTCCATGTGTCCCCATGCTTGTTGGCAAGGGGTTGGAGCTAAGTGAGTTGCACAGCATCTAGGATGCTACACATACTCACGTGATTATGCATAAGACAAAGATGGCGCGATAGGTGGAAAAGAGTCCACTTTCTATGTTTTCATGTCACTATTTGTACTTATTGACCATTTGTTCAGAATATTGGTCCTTAGTGGTTAAGTTAGTTATAATTTTGTTAGAAGTTAGTTAGAAGTGGACCTTGAATATAAAGGCACAAGCCTATAAATAGAATAATTATGCATGTAAGAAGATAGAAATGCAAATATAGATAGTGAATACTGGGGTTTAATGGATCACTGTTTGTTTTTGATCTGCGATTCGTTCTGCGGAAATAATATAATCTAATGTGGGTTGATCTGAAATCGGTGTTGCATTCTTACCTTATTCCTGTTTTACACTACCGTGATTCTGATGAGAAATGTTGAATGAATGGATTTGCATATGAATGGGTAATGCAATTCTTTCTGGTTGTGTATACTGTCATCTTTTAGATTTGTTTCCCCACTCGTATATCTACTGAAATGACAAAGATTGTGACATACTGAATGGTTCCAATTTGAGGAAGCAAGTAGATTAGATCTGGGAATCGAGCTAATGAATGTCTGATGCCCCAAACCCTCCTCCATACTATAGAAACTTGGTTCTGACAACTCTCCCTTGAACATCTCGGGTGAGACTGCATCTGCTCTACGGGTGTTGCTGGACAGGGTAAAACTTGTCTGGGCCAATGCTCAGGGAGATCGCTAAGTGTTGAGCGCCGACAGAGTGGAACCTCTGTCGAGTGGGTTTTGTTGGAATGGATTGCACTAACAAATGGTTCCATTGTCGGGACCTCGTTGCAACTGAGAGGAGGGAATGTGGCACTCGACCAATGGTTGCCCAACAATGGATGTGGCATCCGACGTGATTGGAACTACAATATTGGTTTGATCAGAAGCTGTGAGAATTTTCTGAGGCAGAAAATCAGAACCCTGGGTTTACAAAAATTAAATGGTTAGAAAGGTACATCCATGACGATCCACACAAATATTTATTCAATGAATTTCCTATCATATTGTATGAGTGGTTGGCACGATTCACATACAAGAAGACAAACTTTTAAGGAGGCGAACCGATGTCCTGGACCCCTAAATTGATCCAAGAACTATAGGAGCCTAAAAATAGAGTGTCGCATGCTGTCGAGGTTTGGTTGGATAGTATCCTGGAGGGATATATCATGGAGTTCACAGCTGACACCAATAAATATTACAATGAAGCAAAAAGGGTATTCTTTAACGAACCCATAGGTAAATTCTTGCTATCACTTCAATTGTCGATTAAAATGATGATTTACGAGAAGGGTATACCCAAGATGCACCTAGAGTAGTAGCACCTCGGTGTGTAGAGGTTGTGGATACCATGACCAAGGGGGGAGACGAATGGGAAGATAAGGGGTAGATGGGTGCAAATTTCAACAAGATTGTGAGGGGAGCCGATGATGAAAGTGGTTGTACAAGGGGAGGAGCAAGGTTCCAACTGGAGAAGAGGTAGAGAATAGGGGAAGGTTTGCTGTGGTTGGAACGTGAGACCATGAAGGAAAACCAGATGAGATGAAGCGACCCTATGGTGACAATGAGGAAAACTAGGCACAAGATACGCTTAGAATGATGGTAAGATAAAACCCCCAAAACAACGTACCCACACCTATGTGCACTACTCCAACCTCAAGAAAACCTCCAAGTCCCATGTTGACTTGCTCGACATGTCAGAAACAGTTGAGTAGTAGATCAGAATCTATCGAAAGGTGGCCTAGGATGGGGGGAGACGATATGAAGCTACCCTTGGTCCATGGAAATGGGACTGATGATCCCGAGCAGTACTAGTTTTTATGTGAATCAGTGTGGACAGTTAGACAGGCCACTAATGATGATGTAAAGAAAGGAAAAATCATGACTACTCTGAGGGGTCACGTTATCGATTGGTTTATGAAGTTTACCCAAGTTCCTAAGGGGACTCCAGTGAAGACATTGAATGAGATCCGGATGGGACTAATCAAGGAATTTAGGAAGCCGAAGTCAGAAGCACAATACATTACGGAGCTGAAGGAACTCAAGAAATTTCCTAAGGAGACCATTTGGGACTTCAATCATAGGTTCAAGACAATGATGGAAAGAGTCAGTTTTTATATGAGCGATGTCCAACATAAAGAATGGTTTATTGTAGCATTGGTTTCCCATGTCCAACAATCATTTATGCAACAAAATATAGCGATGCAGAGCGAAGCCCTGGAAATTGTGATGAAGCTCGAAGCTTCACCTATCGGGGAAAGTGCCGTTGGGATGAATCAAATTCAGGTGCAGCTAGCCAACCTCACACTTCACCTGTAGGATATCAAGAAAGGTAAGGAGGACCACACAAATATTTGGTGTACTCGGTGTCACACAGATGGACATACCAAAGATACCTACCCCGAATTTAGAAATGACCTATTATCAGGAGCACTGAACCCGTTGAGTAGTGGTGGTATGCTATGGTGTCATATATTCAAAGTTTGTGGACATCACCATGAGGAATGTAGCTATATGTAAAAGATGATGTCAAACCCTGCCAATTTATACTGTTCATTTTGTTGCTTAATCAGGCATGAGGATAGATATTGTCAGGCATACGATCTGCTTTAGGATAGAAAATATGATTTGTATTTTGTGAAGGGAAAGGGTCACCGTGCAGTACAACAACAACAACCACAACCTCAGGTTGTAAGGTCTCAACCATAATCACAGTACACACTGCCACCATTGATGCAGTTTTACCCACTACAGCTGCAGCCGCATTTCACACCAAAATGGCCATACAATCAATGACATATGGCTCAGGCACATCCACAATATGTCCAGGCACAATAGGGAGGATTCCGGGGCAGAGGAGGAGGATTTGGATGAGGAGGGGGACGGGGTTGTGCATCCGTTGAGTGTTATAATTGTGGAGTTTTCAGACATTATCAGAGAGACTACCCACACTTGCAGCGCTTATGTACATACTGTGCAACAATTGGTCACATCGTGGAGAAATTCCCCTAGTTAATCGCAAGATGGAAAACCGGGAACGTTCCGCAGTTAGAAAACCAAGCCCAGTTGCAGACTCCAAATTAGCTACTTGTCTAGAACCAGTTACAGAACCAGGTCCAGAGCTAGGTTCTGCTTCAAAAATAGGTCATGAACTAGCCATTGAACCCACCAATGAACCAAAATCCATCGATGGCTCAGTCTCCACCGATGAACCAGATGTAAGGTCCAACAATCGTGATGATTTTAGCAGAGCCCAGGACGCAGGATGTTGATGTTTCCATTGTTATTTGTGGAGGTGCGACAATGGGAGATGATGGATCCCGACTGCAAGTTTGATTAGCTAGACAGAAGAAAATGACATTTGATATTACGACTAAAAAAGAGACGTTTTTTGAGACGCGGGATGCGATCGGACGCATTCTAGGTAATTTTCCTGTCTATGAAATGTCATCCGCTTTTGATTTATCCTTAGAAGTAGGACCATCATGGCAACATGGTACCTTACAACAGTTCTTTGAGAAATTTTTAGCACTCGCATGAGATCCTGATGCTCTTATTGAGATTGAAAGGTTGTTGTACCACCTGGGAAAGGAGCTAAAGGACTATGTAGTGAAATCCTTGTAGAAGAAAAAGATAGGTAAAAAGATGCGTATGAATATCCAGATAAGTGACTATGAGGTGGACTCAGTCATCTTGGAGCTAGGATCGGATGTGAACATCTTGACTAAGCAGACCTAGGAAAAAATGGAGAGCCCTATGATGGGTTGGTCCCTTGTGCAGCTGAGATCGACAAACCAAGCTAAGGTGCAACCAATTGGAAGGGTGATGAACTTATTTGTATATGTTGAAGGCATGATAACACACACTGAATTTGATGTAATTGAAGTCATGAATGGGGAAGGATCCTATCCTGCGCTATTGGGGATTGGATGGGTTAATGACAGTATGGCCGTAATTAAATTTAAGAAGCGAATGATGACATTCGAAAATAAGGATATTCAAGTCATCGCACCCATGGATCCAACTGAAGGCCGAATATACATTGAACCTGTGAAGGACGAGGTTGTCAAGGGGTGGGATCATGTATACAACATCTCTGACTATTATATCCACCTGATGGCCAAGGGGGAACTTGGCTGGCGCAACACTAGCTCTGCATCCTCTGATTCTGAGGATGTGCTGGAAAATTGGAAACATCTCATGCATGAAGTGTCCTTTAGAAAGTGTGGAATAATCACACGGTCATTGCGCCATGTTGCGAATAAGATTATTGAACTACAAGTCTATGAAGGGCTGCCAAAATTTTCTGCGTGCTTACAAGAATTTGAAGAAAATGTCTCATAACCGCAATTATTACTTGCACTAGAGGAAGCACTAAAGGATACTCTGGCACATTGGTGGGAAACTAGAAAAACAAAAATTACTGGATGGGGATAGTGTTGACACTTTCTGACGATTTGCTTCGGTTACATAGAGACATACCACACTGAGTGGTATGATGGGAAGAATTATCCTAAGAACCATTTGATGGAGTGCCAAACACTATGGACTGCATGACCAAAGGATGAATGGATCCATGCCTTTATTCATACCTTGGATGAAATGATGAGGTCTTGGTACATATCAGCAGAACTATCCAGAGAAATAACTACTTCGGAGGAGATGACTATTTTATTTGTGCATACCTTTGGCTTTACAGATGCCAATGCAGAGGTTAACAATGCACTGCAGATAATTTGGGATGTAGTCTTGAAAGTTACACCAGTCGCATATCCTGTGGATCCACATGCACATTACCACATGCAATCGATGATGGAATTCTAAAACATATTTTCCGAGATGGAGGATGATGATGAGTTGCACAATATTAATATTTCGGAGACTGGAGGGAGTTGGGATGTCACAGCACTAGATGTGCCAACTGATCCCATGACTCAACCATTGAATATTAAGAAAATTAACATTGGGACGTGTTGAATCCCCAACTATGTATGTGGATGATCAGGGTGTTCAAGGCTTGCAACACACGAGAAAAACCCAGCCAAATGCTTCAAACAGTCCCATGCAGGTATTGTTCTATCCTCGAGCTATTTGGGATGGTAATCTCCCACAGATACTTTAATAGTATCCACTAGCTTATGGATGGATTTGATCCACAAAGGGATCTATTTTCCAGAATGGAAAACATAGAGTTAAAAATAGAAAAGGAAAACTAAGACCTTAACTAGGAAGAAGGACCTAATCTAAATCTAAACTATTTTTTGAAAAGGTGTTGAATGATTGACAGGTTGTCTTGAGCTGTGTGTAGAACAGACAATTCATCACACTGGCATAAATGTAAATATAATGAAACTGTACTAACTGAGATTACAATTGTTTAATGAAAATTAAATAACAGTAAATCAGAGTTAAACCATTCAAGATAACCTGCAGGCGCTCAAGTTAGTTGAAAAACCAACTTATAAGCTATAAAACTTTTATTGCTAAAGCATTTGCAGAAATAGATAAAGACAGTTCATAAAATAAATTTCATGAAGTTTTATCAATGTAATGATAATTAACAAAGACAAATCAAAGTTAAATAAACACATTAACCAATTTTCAAATGAACCACAGTACTATCTGATCATTTGGAATAAGAAAACTAAAATTGTCAAAGAAATTTTATAGGTCAAGTAGAAAAGATAAGAATTGCAACATTGTATTATATTCAAAATTATCTGTAACAAATTACATAAAAGACCTTAGCAAACGCTGAAGTGTTGTTCAATCCCTTGTATCAGTCTCCCTTCCAAAAGTCAAAATTTCAAGAGCCCTTGATACAAAAAATAGAATCCCCCCCTAAAGGGGATCCAAAAACTAAACAAGGCTAATATCCTAGGAAATCTTTCCAAACTCTCCAAATTTGCAGCAGCTCCTCGATATCAGGATAAGTGGCTGATTCTATGCCTAATTGAGCATTAAATTTATAATCCTTGACCTCATTGTTATCCAACTTATGCCAAATTCAGATGTAGACATGGATCTTGCTTTGCATTGTGAATGGATGTTTGATTAACTGCTCCACATCATGTATGTTGATGTAGTCCAGTTCCTTGATTTTCTCCTCCTGGTCATCCCTTCATTTCTCAACCTTCTCGATCATCAGTTCAGGTGGACATGCCTTCTCAATAAGCACCATGGCAGGGAAGGATAAATCAGTCATGATATGATCAACTGCATACCACCTTCTGCAGTAGATAACCTGAGCTTTCTTTATAGCTTCAGCCACTATATCATCCAAGTCTTCCCAAGATCTCAAAATAGTTATGGCCCTTTTAAACTGAAAAGGGGTGAGAAGAGTGATATTATCAGGCCTCTCCTTCATGTACCTCTGCCAATCAGTGAGTTCATCATAAGCTTTTGAGGCTTGTTGTCTTTTCTCAATTAGATCCTCCAAAACCACAGACATCTTGTCAAATACTGTATGAGTCTCAAATATATCAGCAAGAGTTCCAGCCAAATCACATATCAAATGAAAATGTTCCCTGATAGTTTTGATAGCAATCTCCTTAAACTCCTCTTGGGAAAAACTGGAAAATGAAGATGAAGCTGCACTTGCAATTGCATATTCATTTTGCCTCTCTAATGCTGCAACCTTTTGAACTAGAGTAGCATTATCATTATTTTCTCTCTGCAACTCTACAATGAGAGCAACATTCTTCATTTGGAGTTCATCATGTTTGTCCTCATGTTGTTTCTTGAGCTGCTCTAGTGCTTGTTTCAAACTGATAATTTCTGCCTTTTGTTCATCAAACTCTCTGTTTAGAGAGTCGACAACATCCATATTGGCACCTGTGCATGCTCCCAGAACAGAAGCTACATCTGTAGCATAGGCTTGTGGATCACTCGATTGCGGTTTCCATAAAACTTCATTCACCATTGACATATCCATATCATTATGATCTCTGCCCCTCTTCTTACCCTATCTTACCACATATTTCTCAGCTTTACTATATCGATATTCACCCAAAGATACCACAAAGTATTGATTAAACTCAGATCTGACCTCATCAATAGGAGGTATGCTTAGGCCTGTGGATATCAAATATGAAGTTTGAGTTGTGGTTTGAGAGGGAATAGCCATAGTGATATGAGAGGTGGCAGGGGAGGAAGTAACATTTTGAATCAAGAGTCACTTCGGGGGCTGAAGAAATGTCATGAAAAGAAGATTCCACAGAAGGAAATTGCACAGAAGTAGCCTTAAGAAATGATGATGGTGATATTATCGCAATTTTCTTAGACATAGGGGATGAAACTGAGCTAATTGAAGGGATATGCAAGGAGAATTTGAAAAATGGAGTCTCAAAAGATGAGGGGATAGGTTCAACCCTAGGAATAGGTGTGATTGACTTAGGAAGACAGGTGGAATTATGGTAGAGTTATCTCATAAAAGGTGTCACAACAGAACCATCAAAAAATTATGACAAATCCATTATTGAAGAAAGAAGTATTACGGAAGAAGAGGTAGTAGACTGACATAAAATTTGAGATTGAGGAAAAGAGGATGAAGGATCACCATTGCTACCATTGTTGAGATTTTGAAAATCATTATCAGTCTAAATAGTAACAGACACAGGAGAAATTATGTCCTCCTCTTCCTCTGAATGACTCAAGTCAATGGTGGAGGCAGGAGTAGATGAGATTAAATATTGTTTCCATTTGAGAGGCTCTCATTTGATCTGTGCTAGCACAGATTGAATATTATCATTCACAGTAGTCACTTGAGCATCTTCAATTGGATGTGAGGTTGCAACTTCCTGAGTAGTTAGTGCTGAAGTCAATTTGTTCATCCTCTACTTTATCTACTCTGAAGTCTACAAATAATCTCTAACCTCCTATTTCATAGATACCTGGGGACTTTCTCCCATGGGAGATTTCCATTTATCCAATTCTGAGCTGGTTCCCACAGATGCAGTTTTGGATGCCAAAACTTCTTTTTGTTGCATCTCGGGCTTCTCTTTCTTCCCTGTCTTTTTCCATCCTTTATAGGATGTCCAACTCCATAGATCTGTAATGTTTTACCTTATATTTGAACTCCTTCTGATACAACAAGATATGTATTTGCTCTTCTTTGTTTGCAGCCCTTGCCATGACTTCAGAAAATGTATCTACTCCCTTATAAATGAAATCATCCGAAGTTTCCTCATGAAAATAACTTGTTTTGAAATGGCTCTACCTCAGGTGTAAATTGACAATCCCTTCAGGATCGTGCTGCCTTTTGCTTGCAAAACCAAGTTTAAGTGACATGATATGGTCACTTAGAACTGATGCCCAAGTAGAAGAGGGGACTCTCAAGGATCCAAGTGTAACAGGAAACCTGGGCCAAACGTTTCTCTTTGGTGCAACACATTTCTTGCAGATTCCCTCTGTAATTGTCTGAAATGAGATCTCTTCTAAGACCAACCTATCTGGGACGACCTTAGGAAACATGTGAGATGTGTTGCTACCATAAACCATGATGTAGGTGAAATATTCACCCACATACCAGTTCCCCATAGTGGCTATGAGAGATTTTGCTTCTGGTGAGAACACAGGGGCTTCTATGTTGAAAATCAGAAAATACACCTTGCCAAGAAAAATTTCACAGATATCATAGAACCGAGTCACATATTTACTATCCCAGAGCTCAGAATGGTAAATATGTACAAGCGGGGCTGACAATTCCCAACTCCATCCCAAATTAGGGTAACGAAAATCAACACAGAAGATGTCCACAATGAAGGCAATGAGATAAAAATTGGCAAAATTGGCCTTTTTCTTAGCAGTTGCTTTTTGGAACTCCTGGATGACATTCTTATGTTCCAGTGACAGAATTGAGGCCCAAGGGAAAGATTCACCTGTGGTAGTAATGTGATGAGCGATGGGAGCCCATTATTCTTTGAAAAAATAATAGTTGGGAAGGCCATAAATCCTGCACAACATTGCTGCTAATAGGGAGTAAGGCTCTTTGAACCACTCGATAGGGTATAATTCATCTTTCCTCTTGGAAAACTTGTAAGGTTCTATCATCTAGGATTTGAGCATCTAGTCGAAATTAAATTTGGATTTGGTAGTGTTAACAAAATCTGGATCTAGGAGTTGGGTATAAGGTTTAAGAGCATAAATCCTGACAAAGGTTTATGAGCAGAAATTGGCTAGCTGAGACCTGGTATTGGTATTGAAAGAATGATCTTTCACATTGGCGTGGTCAATAATCCATCACACAACATCGTTATAAGGTAGGATGGCTAGTCTGGCAGTAATCATATGCAGGCCAGAATCTCTAATTCTCTCATAAATAGTTTGGTCACTTTGGAAATCTGAGAGGTCATTGTTATCAAAAATTGAGTAAACCCGGGACGAATCTATATAACACCCCGGTTCTGACCCCATTTGCATTAATGTATGTGATGTATATATTGTAATGAATCATGGTGTGGAGATGAAGGAAAAATCCCCACCATCGATTCGGTTGTGTTATGTTTCAGTGATTGGAACTGTTACCGATGGTATATAGGGATATGCAGCATACATATTAAGTTGTGGCATCATGTAACTATGCATTTTGATTAAGTAACCCCAATTGGATATGTTCATTGCAACCATATTGAAAAGGGAATGATTTCCTAAGGTTAAGGGGGGGGATTGCTAAATGTGGAACCCATGGGGAAAATCCATTTGTCAAACCTTAAACCCCTATTGAGTTGAGGCAGTTAATGTTGGGTAGGGGTGGGTGGCAGGATTGCCCTCACGCGCCTCCACTAGCTGGTTTAGTCACGCACGGGTTGGGAGTGGTTCCTCACACACCGTTTGGGATGCTGACCGTCTGTCCACTCTCTCAGATCATGGGTTGTTTGTTTTCCTCATGCAGAGCAGGGGATAAAATGTTTTACAATCCATTTGTGTAGGGGTTCGCCCTTCACTCTTACACTGATTTCCAGTCTGTGGTTATTTTTTTCCTTTCAGTCATGCAGAGAATCGATTTCCCTCGATATGGTCGGACTGTGTATTGTCCCGTCCTACCTTTGGAGATGCTGCTGTGTTTTCCTTATTGATCCATGGCTGTAGTCTCCTACACGTTTGGATTGACTGTGTTTTCCCCTTTTTATGGCGGTATCGGTTGTAGATTGCTGGGGGTACCTACATTTTGGTTATCTCCATTTTTCCTTGTGATTTGGGCTGCTGCAGGTTGTTGTGGGATCGTTTTGGCCATGATAGGGCCAAGAACGATCCAGGGAGTTGTATATCCCCTGTTAAAACTTTAATAGCTAGTTTCTGTATGCACGCAGTGGTTTTGTCCTTGGACTGCATTGGAGTGGTGAATGAGGGCCTAATGTGCTTGATAAACCTGGTGTGTTTGGGGAACCACACAGACAAAGCTAGAGGGCTGGCTTTCTTCTCCACAACCCATGAATAGCACTGGAAGGGAGGTCAGGGCCTGAGGGACTGCGTAGCAGAGAGAGGGCTGATTTCCTTGTGTTGGGTGTGTGTGGGTGTCCTGGAAGTCAGGCTAGTTTTGGTGTAGGTGTCCTTGGCTCTTTAATGAGCTCACCGACTTAGCATTTAGCCTTTCCCAGCTCTTGGATGGCCTGATAAACCCAACTTTGTTGGCTTGGTTGTTTCGATGTTCACCTGATAAACCCAACTGTGTTGGCTTGGATGAACTGTGTACCCTTGTTGTGTTGTTATCCTTGGCTATGTGTAAGCCTGTTAGTTCCTTATTCCTTGGGGAATCATGCCCGACTTGGCCGTGGTAGTGTTGTTGAGAGCTTAAGGAGCACGCGGGCCTATGGTTGGGTGGAACATTGCAGTGACGTAGCTGGTTACGAGACAAGTTCTTATTAAGATAAGTATTCTTGCCTGACTTGTGTCTGCAATCATATTTACTATTGATGAATGATAATGTACATGTGAATGCTGAAATTGTATATGAATGCATGTTGTTTTGATTTCGCTATGTATATGAATGATTAATGCATTGTAGTATGTTTTATGTATTTAAGTATCTTGCTTTATCATTATATGTATGTATGTTCATGTTCATGGGGGTATAGATGCCCGTATGTTTGGTGTTTAGTAGCATCCTCTTGCCCGGTCAGAGGGTTGGGAACATTATAGTGTTGTATCAGAGCTCTGGTTGTAGCATGGGCTTGAATGGGCCATGAAGATGCAGCGACAGAGCTTATGTTACAGCATTTGGGGCCCAGAGGGACATGAGAAGTAGCTAACAGAGGCAGGGTGCCTACTGCCCAGAATAAAACAGGAGAAAATGGGTGAATGACGAGAAAATTTTCAAATTTTTTTAAGTGCTAGAATTGTCGGCGCATCGAAAAACTAAGTGACAAGTTCTTCCGACACGGCGGAATGTTAGTCTGAATTTCACTCACAGTGGAGAGGAGATTTCAATTTTTTTTTTACGAAGTAGTGAAATCATCAGCGATCGGTGATGATTAGTTGATCGCATCACTGATGCTTAGATGATCAAGTTGCCAAGGCAGCGAGAAGTTCGAAGACTACATCGAAAGAGGTTAGCTGATGGTATGCTGCCATTGAGGATGGTTAGAGGACTATCCTTCTGACAGATAGAGTCCCCGACCGCTGATGTCGTAGAGGAAAGTCATTCCGACAGCCGACACAACGGAAAATTTCTGAATTTTTTCTAAGGAAAGGGATCATCGGCGATCGGAAAAGAATAGTTGTTGACATTGCCAATGAATAGTTGTTGAGATCACCGAGGATTAGTGAAGTGGATCGGTGAACGTCAGTTGACGGAAGAGTCGATGCAAGAAGAAAATTCAAAAACTTCTCTAAGGCACGAGATCATCGGCCATCGAAAAATGTTAGTGGTATTGGTCGTCGATGAACATCGAAAGAATTTAGTGGTTTGTGCGCTCGCCATTGTGAAAAGATAGTGTACTAATCTTCCAACTGGTAAAGGTTTCGACTGTCGATGCCGATTAAGTTGTGAACCATGGAAGACACAGAAGGTCTATTGGTTGCCATTGCGGAAACCTTGAAGATTAGCCATTCGACGCACAGAGCACTCGACCACCGATGCAGTGGTTAGTCTATTTTATCGTCGATGAAGTTCGAAGTGATAGATCACTACAACCCGTAGATACAACGGAGAAAATTAGAAGTTCTAGCTGCTGAAACAATGGAAGATTAGTGAGACAAGGACCTGATGAACAGTCCTTGGCATCGCCGATGTAGATCGGAAGTTTAGATGATTTTCTCACCAAAACGCCGGAAAGTTAGTGGGAAAGAGACCCGATGAAGAGAAGGAAATTTTGGGTTTTCGAAGAGGAATGTTTCTTAGCCAATTCCAACTATTTTAGCAGATTTCAGTAGGCTATCAGAGGATTACAGGGCTGAACATGAGAGAGAGAGAAAATTTTTTTGTTTTAGCAAAATTGTTGTTTTATGAATTTCCAGAAAAGGAAGGTAAGTAATTCCGATTTACATTAATGATATGCATCTAACAGTTTTCTACTAACACGTTTGCAAAATCATAGACACCTCCAAGAGTAGTATTCCAGGGAGAACATTGTGGTAAAGCAAGAGGTGATTCAGTCATGAGAACCCATGATGGATATGATGCTCAAAATTCTTACGAGTGTGTGGGAGATGCCATGGGAGAAAATGTCTATAATGGAAATGACAACATAGAGTCTAATGGAAGGAGATTCGAGGAGACACCATCCGAGGTTGCAGCCACCACGAGAAGCCTGATTAAATCCCATGAAGAGCAACACCAGTTTAATGCTACCATGTTGCAGAGTTTGATAGATTTGCAGAGAAATATAGACTCTGGACGAAGTACAACAAGACCAGAAGGCAGTAAGAGCAGCACTAGGAGAAGGAGAAGGACTTCTAGTGGATCATCTGGCTCTAAAGAATCCAGTGGAGATACAAGCTCATCTTCTCACAAAAGGAAAAGAAGAATACACCATAGGGATCACTCTCGGGATGAATTTAAGAAAGCTAAACCTCCTACATTTGATGGTGGGGTAAACACTGGACAAGGGGCTGAAGCTTGGCTTCTTGGGATAAAGAAGTACTTTCAAGTGTAGGATTATTTGGGAAACATGAAGGAAAGAGCTGCCATATTCAATCTGAATGGAAGAACATCCATTTGATGGGAACACTTCAAGCAAATAAAGAGAATCAATGAAAGGAGACTGAAGTGGAAATAGTTCAAGAAGTATTTCAAGCAGAAATACCTCTCTGACAGGTATTACGATGACAAGATTAAGGATTTCCACGAGCTGAGATTGAGACAGCATACCATGGATGGATATGAAAATAAGTTCTTGGAATTGTTGAGGTATGTCTGGTACATCAGAGATGAAAAAGTGAAGGTCCAATGGTTTCTGAGTGGATTGCCTCAGTCTTACAAAGACAAAATTGAGTTTTATGAACCTTGAACTCTTGAAGAAGTAATAAGTAAGGCTAAGTATTGCTATGAGAAAATCAAAGGTAAAATTGATTACCATAAGGAATGGAAGGACAAGAAGAATGAGAAGTTTGACCAGAGAAAGAAATGTTTCAAACCTTCTAGATTCAGGAACCAACAGAAGTAGCCATCCCAAGCTGCAAGTAAGCCAGTTGGAGTGTTAGGAGAAAATCCTAAGGATCCACAACAGGATAGAAGGCCACTCAAATGTTGGAAATGTGAAGGACCCCACCTACGCAAATATTGTCCACTCAAGAATGAGAGTGCAAGGCCAGCTTACAACATTCAAGAAGTAGAAATAGTGGGTCAAGTAGCAAGGGTAGTTCCTATGATCTATGCAGCATTGGAGTACCGCCAGGTAGATCACTAGTCAAATGTGGTTGAAGTTGCAGGTAAGATTGTTAAGCAATCTGTTTCTATTTTGATTGACCCTGGTTCTACTCACAGTTACATTACTCCTAGAGTAGTGGATATTTGTGCTTTTTAGAAAGTAAAGCATAGGAAATCTTGGTTAGTTCATCTAGCCACTGAAACTAAGAGAAAAGTTAGTGAAGTGGTAGAGAAATGTCCATTGGTCATGAATGGATTGGTCACTTGTGTATATCTGAATGTTCTACAGCTTGGTTTCTATGATGTTCTCATTGGAATGGATTGGTTAGAGGCTCATAGAGTAAAGCTTGATTGTTATAACAAGAGTTTTGAATGCATGGATGAAGAAGGAAACCCAGTAGTTGTGAAAGGTATTCCAAAGGTAATTTTAGTAAGGCAGGTTTCAGCAATGCAGCTGAAGAAGTTCTGTAGGAAGGGTTTCCAGTTGTATGCAACTCATATTTTGGAGCCAACAGGAGATGAAACTTGTTGGGGCACGCACCCTAATGGTCCTTAAGGTGAATAGCTCCGTGGGTTTTGGGAGTTTGTAAGCGGAGCTACGGCTCAAAATAGTCTTAGGGGTATCGGGGCTGAGTCAAAAACCTTATGTTGTAATAAACCCATAGTTTAAATCCAGAGTTTAGGGTTCAGGGTGCCCATGGTTTAAGTCCATGGTTTTGTAACAGTGTGTTGTTTAAATAGGCACTCTTGTAAGTAAGTAAGGTTAGGATTTTTGTGTAAAAGGAATTGATGCGAAGCTAAGGCTAATTTTGTAAGAAAAGGTTAAGTCCCAGCTATGTGCGTGGACGACCTCTGCAGCTATGTGCGCAGAGGGTTTTGGGTGATAAGAAAATCTGCAGTTGTGTGCACAGAGGCCTGTAGCTATGTGCGCAGCTTTGAGGACTGAAGGGATATGCAGCTGAGTGCGTAGATCAAAACTGTGGTTTTTGTAGAAAGTTGAATAAAACACAGTTCTGTGGATGTAGCCCCTACACTCGGGGTGAACCACGTTATATCTTGTGTCGTGGTTCTGTGTGTTGTTTATGTTGTGTTCTTTCATGCATTTATATCTATATATTTGATAAGTAGAGATCACTGCTAGGCAATAACTTTGCTGTGAATTCCTAGTAAAGGGTTGCGCAAGGCACTGTTTGTTTATCTAACTGCGAAGCTAAATAAGTGAATGCTAAGCTCTGTGATTTATATTTATAATCTGTTAAAAGTTAAAGGTACAGTAATATCCCTCTTTTTCTTGTATAAATCTGGTTCTGCGGCACCCCATAGCAGTTTCGGGTGAGACTGCATCCTGTTCGCAGGTTGTTGTCGAAAGGGCCAACTATGTGGGTCTTTTGTTGGTGCGAAGCTAAAGGTATAAAACCCGGGTCTGACCTATAGCTCAACAAATTGGTTCCGTTGCCGGTTGAACTTAGTATCTGCTCAAGAGGGTTTTATGTCGTACCTCGAGGGCTATGTTCTGGAGGCCCTCTGTGAAGGAAATCGGTGATTGACTTGATGAGACTTATCTGAAATTTGCTGAGCAAGAGAACAAAGATCCGCGTCATAGTGCAAACAACTTCTTACAAAGGTATCTTTTTTGTGACACTTATGAAATTTTCTTTGGTAGTATCCACATAGAGTTGCACCAGTGGTTATCCAAGTTAACAGAGCGAAGGATGAACTTATAAGCACATCATTTTCCTGCTTGGACCCTCGCAAGAATTAATATACTAAAAAGGGTGAACAACTAGATATCCCGCGCTGTTGATTTCTAGACAACGCGAACCCTTGAAGCATTTGTGACAGAGTTCGCCATCGACACGAGTACCTCCTTTAGTGAAGCTGAGCGACAGTTTTTCAAAGGACCAAGGGGTAAGTTTTTGAATTCATTCAGTTTACGAATTAAAATGATATTGGCTGAAAAAGGTATATTGCTAATTGAATCAGACTGTTAGATTTAGTATTACTAACCTATGGTTGTAAGTGAAAATACCTTCGACGAGCAAAGTGGTTTGCTACGAAGTGGAAAAAGGTACAAGAGATATTTTGGATCCTATTCCCAGGGTTAGCATACCGAGTATCCCCCTGTAAATCCCGCTGATTCCAAACCCAAAGAAACCCCTTCTGTTGGAAACCCTCCGGTAACCCCGCAGCAAAGACCTATTATCCCTGAGAACCCGTCGCAGTCTGAAAGTCACCCTAGCTTGAGTACTCCTGTCGCAGGTCAGTCTACCCCACCTACTCCCAGTCCCCCTCCTTCCCCCCCTAAACCTGCGATGGCCCATATGCATGACGAAATTAAGCTCCCTGTTTTCAAAGGAACTGGATCAGAGGATCCAGAACAGTTCTGGTTTTTATGTGAAGCAGTGTGGACTGCTAAGTCCATTACGGATCAAGATACAAAAAGAGCGCAGCTAGTTACTTCTTTCAGAGATCGTGCTTTGACCTGGTTCATGAAGTTCTCCAGCAATCAGAACCATGCATTGGCTGACATAAAAGAAGCAATGATAAAATAATTTAAGAAGCCAAAATCCGATTCGTAGTGTATCACTGAATTGAAAGAGATTCAACAGAGACGTGGAGAATCAGTGTGGGACTTTGATCAAAGATTCAAAGTTCTGCTAGATCAAGTCAGTTTCACCATTGGACCTGCGTAGCACAAGGAATGGTTCATTGTAGCGTTGCTACCGCATATCCAAACTCCACTCATGCAACAGAAGGTTGCTGACCAGCAGGAGGCTCTGGAAATCACGATGAAGCTTGAAACCGCTCCTGTCACAGACAATTCTGGTATTGTTCAAATTCAAGCGCAGTTGGCAGCGATGGCCCTGGAGCTTCAGGATATGAAGTAAGGAAAAACCGGTCGCGAAGAGGTTTGGTGTACACAATGTCGCATCGAAGGTCATGCCAAGGAACAGTGTCCTGTGGTAAGAAATTACCTGAATACTGGTACGCTAAACTCGTTTACCCCGCAAGTTCTTTATTGTGAGCTTTGTATAACAACAGGGCAGCATCGACCTGAAGACTGCTATCTGCTACAGAGGTATGGACAAGTACCCAAGAACCCTTACTACAAATTCTGTAAGTCCGTAGGCCATAATGAAGATGAGTGTCACAGTTATGACCTCATGAAAGAACACACCTACGATGCCTATCAGGTACAAAATGAGGGACAGAGTAATGATGGCTATGGCTACCACGGTGGTGTATCAGGTAGAGGTGGTTTTGGAGGCCGCGGTCATGGTGGCATGGCTGGCAGGGGTCGTGGTCAGGTGGTGTGTTATAACTGCAACCAGGACGGACATCTAGCTCGCGATTGTCGGAACCCGACTACGACATGTCGGTATTGTCGAGCAGTAGATCATGTGATCGAGCAGTGCCCGTAGTTGCTAGCTAAGATCCAGGAAAGAAACAGTGGCCCCACTCAGAATCTTCATATGATTTCTGTTGAGCAAAGATCTGACCCAGCAATTAATGTTGTTACCCGAAGTGGAGCTACGACACAGATACAACCTGCTGAGAAACAACCTGACGAGGATTGGGTTCGTAAGGCCCCCGTGAAAGTCCCTGCCTTTGATATTGAAAGAGAAAAGGAGACATTCATGGAGGCTAAGAAATATTTTGTGGATTCTAGCCCAGCAGTAGCACCTGCGCAGCCACATCAGCAGCAGTCGCAGCTACAAGAAGCTTCGACGGATAAAGTAAGTACACTGTCATCCTTCTTACAGAGTTGTCTAAAACTTTTAAGAAATCAGAATGCTTTAAGTGAGTTGTAGAAAGTTATTGCTTCCTATGAACTTCAACAAGGGTCTGGTCAGGAAAAATCCATTCATAGAGTCAGAAGAACTGGTAGGGAAATGAGATTGAATGCTCAGATAGGAGACTATGATATGACTGATGTTATTTTGGATCTAGGATCAGAGGTAAATGTCTTAACCAAACAGACCTGGGAACAAATGGGAAAACCTACCCTTGACTGGTCACCTATTCAATTGAGATTAGCCAACTAGCAGAAGATTGTGCCCCTAGGATGATTCCCTAACATCCCAATAGATATTGATGGCGTCTGTACTGTAGCAGACTTCGAAGTTATTGAGATCATTGACGACAGCAATCCCTATCCATCCTTGTTAGGTATTGAGTGGGAAATGGCAAATGCTGCAGTTATTAACCTTAAGAAGAGACAAATTACTTTCGAAGGGAAGGATTTGTGAGTCATAGTCCCATTGGATCCTTCCCAAGGAGAAAGGTACACAGAACCCCTCCGAGATGAAAATCAGGATGTGTTGGACCATATCTACAATATTACAGTGAAGGAAGAAGATTATGTTGATCCTAATGCCAAAGGTATTATGGATTGGCAGTGTGATAGCTCCTGTATGACGGATTCAGATGATGGTCTAGAGAATTGGCAGAACAGATTGTACGAGTTACATGGCCACCATTGTGCCAGAATTACCAAGTCTCTTAGATGGCTTGGCTTGCAGACAAGACCCTTACCTGTTTTTTATGGTTCGACAGACCCAGAAACGTTTATTGAGAAATTCTCAGCCCAGATACCCGACTCACAGAAAATAGAGATTTTGGACTCAGCATTCAGAGCCATAGCAGCCAGATGGTGGAATGGTCACAAACAGTACATTCATAGTTGGGAAGTTTTCCAACAGTCCCTTCACTTGAGATTCACGGATCGACCACAGTAGGTCCGGCATAGATTTAATGGTAAGACTAATCCTCAGAAGCATTTGGAACAATGTTATGGAGCCTGGAAGCATGTACCTCATGCAGAGTGGGTACATAGGTTTGTTCATACCTTGGATCCTATTGCAAAGAATTGGTATGCGAAAGTCGAGCTTCGCCGGGGTACTGTAAGTTGGGATACTCTTATTGACAGTTTTGTATTGACATTTTCTACTAATGAGGTTTTCCCTACTTTAGATGCAGCTATTTAGTTGATCCATACTAAGGTGTTTGATGATCAAGAGATAGCAGAATACCAACCGGATTGGAAGGCACAAGAAACTAATGCAGTCGAATGTTATAACCTCGCAATTGACGAGGATGACAATCCACGCAACATTGATATTCCGAAGTCCGAAGGCCACTGCGAAGTTCATGGACTAGCAGTTGAAGTTCCTGAGGTAACCCAGCCCCTGAAGACGCAGACCATAAAAATTGGCTCAGAAGAACAGCCTAAGCATGCTACCATTGGAGATTATTGGGATGACGAAATGGTAAGCAAAGTGACCCAACTTCTCCATGAATATCAGGACCTATTTCCAACAAAGTTTTCGGAGATGAAAGGTATCTTGGGTGATATAGGAGTCATAAAGATCCCCTTGAAACCTGATGCCAAGCCTGTGAAACAGCGTCCTTATAGGTTGAACCCTAAGTACAAGGAAAAATTTAGGATGGAGCTGGATAAGATGCTTGCTGCAGGAATTATTGAGCCCGTTGAGGAATCTGAGTGGGTCAGTCCTATGGTGGTGCAAGAGAAGAAGACTAAGGGTGAAATACACATCTGTGTTGATTTAAGGAAGCTGAATTATGCTTGCCTACATGATCCTTTCCCCACACCTTTCACAGATGAAGTGTTAGACAATGTCGGGGGTCAAGAAGTGTACTCTTTTACCGATGGATTTTCAGGTTACCATCAGATCAGAATTTCTCCAGAGGATCCACATAAGACAACTTTTGCTACCGAAATGGGATCCTTTCAGTATACAGTTATGCCCTTTGGATTGAAGAATGCACCTGCTATATTTTCTAGAGTAGTCATCTCTTCCTTTAAGGAATATATACATAAATTCTTAGAATTTTACTTTGATGATTGGACTATCTTTGGGCTACTAAAAGACCATATAACTAGTTTAAGACTTATGCTGGATAAATGTAGACAGCACCAAATTTCCTTGAACTTGAAAAAGTGTATCTTTTGTGCACCTTTTGGGATTTTGCTAGGTCACATTGTATGTAAAGAAGGCTTGATGATGGATCCGGCGAAGATAGCTATTATTGTGAACCTACCACCTCCAACATCTGTTAGACAACTTCGCACTACACTTGGTCATACTGGATATTACAGGAAATTTATTCAAGGGTATGCTCAGATCACTGCTCCGATGGAAAAGCAGTTGAAGAAAGACATTAAGTTCGAATGGACACCTGAGTGTCAAGAAAGCTTGTCTATTTTGAAGGAAAAGATGGTAACTGCTCCCATCTTAGTATTCCCTGACTGGAATAAGGAATTTCATGTGCATGTTGATGTATCCTCCATTGCTCTGGGTATAGTATTAGCCCAGTCAGGTGAAGGTAATATTGATCACCCCATTTCTTTTGCAAGTAGGAAATTGTCCACAGTAGAGAAAAATTATACTACAACAGAACGGGAAGGTCTAGCTATGGTTTATGCATTACATAAATTTCGACATTATCTATTAGGATCTCATTTAAAGATGTTTACTGACCATTCTTCCTTGAAGTATTTGGTTAACAAGCCTGTGCTAGGTGGAAGGATATGCAGATGGCTGATTCTATTTCAAGAATATGACTTTGAGATCATAGTCAAACCAGGACGATTGAATCTAGGACCTGACCACTTGTTGAGGCTTGAGTCGGGAGAAGAACCTACCAGCTTGGACGAAGCTCTTCCTGATGCCCAGTTGTTTTCCATCCAGATGGTTGATGAATACTTTCAGGATATTGTTCAGTATTTGTCTACAGGGTTTGCACCAGCCGAGATGACAACACAACAGAAGAAGCAGCTGGTGGTTCACACAGCTGACTTTACCTTAATAGCATGACAATTATATAAGATGGGACCAGATGAAATACTGTGCAGATGTGTCCTAGAACATGAAAATCCACTAATTTTGGCTGAGGCATATTCTGGGGCAGCAGGAGGTCATTACGCAGGAAAAGCTACAGCACAGAAGATTCGGACAGCTGGATTGTGGTGGCCCATGATTCACAAGGATGCAAGAGAATATTGCCACAGCTGTGACATCTGTCAAAGGATGGGCAAACAATCCAGGAGGGATGAGATGCCTCTGGTTCCACAGGTTACTTTACAACCCTTTGACAAATGGGCTATTGATTTTGTTGGACCTATCAACCCCCCCGCGAAGAAGTCAGGCGCAAGATACATTATTACAGCAACTAATTACCTCACCCGATGGGCCGAAGCTCAACCAGTCAAGAACTGTAGCGATGCTACAGCTGCAAAGTTCATCTTCGATAACATCTTGTCCATATTTGGGTGTCCTAGAGTCCTTATGAGTGAGCAGGGCTCACATTTTCTAAATAAGACTATTGAAGTATTGACTGAAGAATTTCAGATATACCATCAGCAGAGTACTGCCTATCATCCACAAGCAAATGGGACTATCAAAGCTTTTAACAAGATCCTTGAACAGGCTCTGACGAAGGTTTGCAACGTTAACAGAAATTACTGGGATCTTAGAATTCCAGCAGTACTATGGGCTTATAGGACTACCTGCAAGAAATTGACAGGCCATACACCTTTTAGGTTGGTCTATGGGCAAGAAGTAGTCATGCCCATGGAGTACATTGTTCCTAGCCTTAGAATATCTGCTTTCACAAAGATGGATGACCCAACGATAATAACAGAAAGGCTGACAAATATACTCGAACTTGAAGATGACAGATTTATTGTAGGGTTCCAGCAGCAAGTATAGAAAGCTCGAGAAAAATCATGGCATGATAGACATATCAAGAAGAAGCAGTTCCAGCAGGGTGACCTTGTGCTCTTATATGACAACAAATTCATGAAATTCCTGGGTAAGTTTAAGACACATTGGAAAGGACCATACATAGTGCAGAAAGTTACCGATGGAGGAGCAGTCCAGTTAGCTAAGTTGAATGGAGAAATTTTACCCTCTATGGTAAATGGCAATCGTTTAAAGAAGTATAGGGATAGGCCAGGACCTCCTAATCAGAAGTAACCCCAGGAAGGACAGTCTAAGTACCAAGAACAGTTGAAATTGGGCGCTAGACTATAATGAAGCTGTCCTCAAAACTATGAAGTGTGGCAGGCTGTCAAAGTTCAAAGGTTAATATTGTGTCGAAGGTTCTTGTCAAGGCGAAGCCAAAGCTAGCAGTTATGTCGAAGATTAAAAGTGTGTCGCAGCTTAAAATGTGACGGATGGGACAAACTAGACTTGGCGGCGCCGGCACGCGAACTTCCCTCACTGCCTGCAATAATGAGATCTTGGGAAAATCTAGCACCGTGTGGACAGGATTGCCAACACTTCATCAGATTTGGTGTCATTAATACACCATGATGACAGATTCTGTTTTGGGATTCTATAAGAAGCTACATCATCCTGCGACTCATGCATTGTGCATGTCTTTGCATTTCTTCAGTTACCACTATGTCAAATGATCGTGAAGTCCAGAAGTTATTACGAGTGGTCAGGGAGAGAGGTCTGCTGAACCTTCTGAGTAATCCACCTGGGCAGCCATGCTCGACCAAGGCACAAAGAAAGGCAGAAGTTCGCTCTATGGGGTCGGAAGAAAGGTAGAAGTGCGCTCTATGCCGCACAAAGAACAGCACCGGTCTTCACAGAAAAACTCTGAAACATCCCAAGATGTATCCTCCTGGTTTGACATAACCACGGCAGCTGTTTGTCTTATGCACCTTGACACACAAATCTGGGGACCCTAAGTTGTGGATGGTCAAATGTGTGACAAGCGAATCGAAGGATGGGGTCACTGATAGATCTAGAAGGCCTTAACCAGCAATTCACGAGGGAAAGGAACAACGAGCCAGCAACCGCATGTATGGCTTCAGCAAGCAGCGCACCAGGCTTCGCCAACAAGATTCTACCACTAGAAAAGTAGCTGAGTGTCCCGGGATGGGCCACTGGTGAGTCTTAGGGTCCTGTTGGGGCACGCACCCTAATGGTCCTTAAGGTGAATAGCTCTGCGGGTTTTGGGAGTTTGTAAGCAGAGCTACGGCTCAAAATAGTCTTAGGGGTGTCGGGGCTGAGTCAAAAACCTTATGTTGTAATAAACCCATGGTTTAAATCCAAGGTTTAGGGTTTGGGGTGCCCATGGTTTAAGTCCATGGTTTTGTAACAGTGCGCTGTTTAAATAGGCACTCTTGTAAGTAAGTAAGGTTAGGCTTTTTGTGTAAAAGGATATGATGCGAAGCTAAGGCTAATTTTGTAAGAAAAGGTTAAGTTCCAGCTGTGTGCATGGATGACCTCTGCAACTGTGTGCGCAGAGGGTTTTGGGTGATAAGGAAATCTGCAGCTGTGTGTGCAGAGGCCTGCAGCTGTGTGCGCGGCTTTGAGGACTGAAGGGATCTATAGCTGAGTGCGCAGATCAGAACTATGGTTTTTGTAGAAAGTTGAATAAAGCACAGTTCTATGGACGTAACCCCTACACTGGGGGTGAACCACGTTATATCTTGTGTCGTGGTTCTGTGTGTTGTTTATGTTGTGTTCATTCATGTATTTATATCTATATATTTGATAAGTAGAGATCACTGCTAGACAATAACTTTGCTGTGAATTCCCAGTAAAGGGTTGCGCAAGGCACTGTTTGTTTATCTAACTGCGAAGCTAAATAAGTGAATGCTAAGCTCTGTGATTTATATTTATAATCTGTTAAAAGTTAAAGGTACAGTAATATCCCTCTTTTGCTTGTAGAAATCTGGTTCTGCGGCACCCCATAGCAGTTTTGGGTGAGACTCCAACCTGTTCGCAGGTTGTTGCCGAAAGGGCCAACTCTGTGGGTCTTTTGTTGGTGCGAAGTTAAAGGTATAAAACCTGGGTCTGCCCTATAGCCCAACAAAACTCCTAGGCTGGGGGACTATTAAGTGTTATAGGAATTCAAGGATGTGTTTCCTGATGAGATTCTAGGGCTTCCTCCAAACAGGGAGATTGATTTCACCAGTGAACTTGTGCCAGGAGTGGCACCAGTGTCCAAGACACCCTACAGGATGAGTACATCGGAGATGCTAGAGTTGAAGATGCAACTACAAGAGTTGTTGGAAAAGAAGTATATCTGACCGAGTGTGTCTCCTTGGGGAGCACTGGTTCTATTTGTAAAGAAGAAATATGGTACACTCAGGTTATGTATTGATTATAGGCAGTTGAACAAGGTTACCTTGAATAATAAATATCCTTTGCCTAGGATTGATGACCTCTTTGATCAAATGAGAGGAGAAAATGTATTTTTCCAAGATTGACTTGAGGTTTGGTTATCATCAGGTGAGAATCAAGGACGAAGACATTCATAAGACAGCCTTCACGACAAGGTATGGGCATTATGAGTTTTTAGTGGTACCATTTGGTCTCACAAATGCACCAACTACATTTATGTGCCTTATGAATAGTGTCTTCAGTAAGTATTTGGACAAGTTTGTTCTTGTTTTCCTTGTTGACATTCTTGTTTATTCTAAGAATGAGGAAGAACATGAAGATCATTTGAGATTGACATTGCAATTGCTCAGGGAGCATTAGCTGTATGAAAAACTAGGCAAGTGTGACTTCTACAGAGATAGAATACAATATTTGGGTCACATTATCTCAGAAGAGGGTATATCAATAGACCCTGAGAAGATTGAAGCCATTATAAATTGGCCTACTCCAATAAATGTGACAGATGTAAGTTCTTTTATGGGACTTGCAGGATACTACAAAAGATTCCTTGAGGGATTTTTCAATGTTGCACATGCCATCACTTCTTCGCAAAAGAAGGGGGTAAATTTCGAATGGAATTCGAAGTGTGAAGAAAGATTCTAGTTGTTGAAGAATATTCTCACCAGTGCACTAGTATTGAAAGTTGTAGATCCAGAGAAGGATTTTGTGGTATGTACTGATGCATGCAGACAAGGGCTTGGAGGAGTCCTTATGCAAGGAAATGACATGATATGTTATGAGTCAAGAAAGCTGAAGGAGCATGAGAAGAACTATGCCGCTCATGATATCAAGCTTGCAGACATAGTACATGCTCTTAAGATGTGGATACATTACTTGATGGGTAGAAGATTTGAGCTCAGGACAGACCATTGTGGTCTAAAGTATCTATTTGATCAGCCTACTTTGAATTCTAGGCAAGCAAGATGGATGGAATTTTTATGTGAGTTTGATTTTGAAATCAAGCACATAAAGGGAAAAGAAAACAAGATAGCTGACACGCTCAACAAGAAGATGCAGGAAATGCATGTGGAATCCCTTAGTATTTGCCAATCAGATTTGAGGCAGTAGATTGTTAATTGTGCTACCGAAGATGAATTGTATGATCTGGTAAAAGACAAATTGCAGTAGCAAAGTCTTGAGAAGAGGTATGAGGGATATAAATTGGAAGAAGATGGACTTCTTACTTATAAAGGCAGAGTTTATATTCCGAATGTGGCAGATTTGAGGAGAGTTGTTAAGGATGAAATCCATCAAGCTCCGTATTCTGGTCACCCAGGATATCAGAAGACAATTGCTACAGCTAGAAATCAATACTTTTGGACAGGAATGAAAAAGGACATGGCTGAATACATTTCAAGGTGCGTCAAATGTCAACAGGTAAAGGTTGAGCATCAAAATCTAGCGGGTTTGTTGCAGCCTTTTCCAGTTCCAGAATGGAAATGGGAAGTTATTTCCATGGATTTTATTATAGGATTGCCAATGACTTGTAGACAACATGATTCCATCATGGTTTTGGTAGACAAGTTGACAAAGGTAGCACATTTTATACCGGTAAAGTCTACACATAAGACTGATGACATTGCAAAGATCTTCATGAAGGATATTTTCAAATTGCATGGATTGCCGAAGGCAATAGTTTCTAACAGAGATGTCAAGTTCACTTCCAATTTTTGGAAGGGGTTGTTTGCACATTTGGGTACAAAGCTAAACTTCAACACTTCCTTCCATCCTCAGACAGATGGGAAGATAGAAAGAGTTAATCAGGTGCTTGAAGACATGCTTCGCATGTATGTGATGGACAAACTAACCAAGGGGGAAGATTACTTACACTTGGTAGAGTTTGCTTATAACAATGGATAGCAGGCATCCTTGGGGATGAGTCCGTATAAATATTTGTATGAAAGAAGGTGTAGGACACCAGTGACTTGGGATAACCCAGTGAACAGGATTGTGCTTGGACTAGAATTGCTCAAGGAAATGGAGCAAGAGGTTGTAAAGATCATCCAGAATCTAAAAGCAGCACAGGACAGACATAAAATCTATGCAGATAAGCATAGGATGAACAGAGAGTTCGGTGTTGTGAATCATGTATAACTCAGAGTGAGGGCCAAGAAAAGTTCCTTGAAGCTTGGAAGTTGTGCCAAGCTATCACCTAGATATTGTGGGATGTTTGAAGTGATTGAATGAATAGGGCTTGTTGCATATAGACTTGCATTTCCTGCTAGTACTAGAGCTCATAATGTTTTTCATGTTTCTTTGCTTAAGAAATATGTACATGATCCTAACCATGTGATAAATTGGGATGTGATTCAGGTGGAACTCAAGGGAGAGTTCCAAATCGAGCCAATGCGTATCCTCGACAGGAAGGTCACAATGCTCCGAAACCGAGCCATAGGGCAGGTGAAGGTGCAATGGGAGCACTACGGACTTGAAGATGATACATGGGAGTTGGAGGATGCCATGTGATTAGCACATCCATTTTTGTTCAATTCTGCAGAACACTGAGGCGATACCAGTGTAGCATTTTGTTCAATTTTGTAAAGCACTGAGGACAATGCTATTGAAGGGGGAGGGGAATGTAACACCCTAGTTTTGACTGCATTTGCATTAATGTATGTGATGTATATATTGTAATGAATCATGGTGTGGAGCTGAAGGCAAAATCCCAACCATTGATTCGGTTGTGTTATGTTTCAGTGATTGGAATTGTTACCAATGGTATATCGGGTTATGCGGCATACATATTAAGTTGTGGCATCATGTAACTATGCATTTTAATTAAGTAACCCCAACTGGCTATGTTCACTGCAACCATATTGAAAAGGGCATGATTTCCTAAGGTTAAGGGGGGGGGGGTGATTGCTAAACCTAGACCCCATGGGGAAAAGCCATGTGTCAAACCTTAAACCCTTGTTGAGTTGAGGCAGTTAATGTTGGGTAGGGGTTAGTGGCAGGCTTTCCCCCACGTGCCTCCACCAGCTAGTTCAGTCACGCATGGGCTAGGAGTTGGTTCCTCATGCAGCGTTTGGGATGTTGACCGTCTTTCCACTCTCTCGGATCGTGGGCTGTTCTTTTTCCTCATGTAGAGTGGGGGATAAAATGTTTTACAATCCATTGTGTAGGGGTTCGCCCTTTGCTCTTACACTGATTGGCGGTCTGTGGTTATGTTTTTCCTTTCAGTCACGCAGAGAATCGATTTTCCCTCGATATGATCGGACTGTGTATTGTCTTGTCCTGCCTTTGGAGATGCTGCTGTGTTTTCCTTATTGATCCCTAGATGTAGTCTCCTCCATGTCTGGATTGACTTTGTTTTCCCCTTTTTATGGTGGTATAAGCTGTAGATTGCTAGGGGTACCTACATTTTGGTTGGCTACATTTTCCCTTGTGATTTGGGCTACTGTAGGTTGTTGTGGGAGTTTTTTGGCCACGATAGGGCCAAGAATGATCCAGGGAGTTGTATATCCCCTGTTAGAACTTTAATAGCTAGTTGCTGCATACACCCAGTGGTTTTTTCCTCGGACTACATTGGAGTGGTGAATGAGGGCCTAATGTGCTTAATAAACCTGGTGTGTTTGGGGAACCACATAGACAAATATAGAGGGCTATCTTTCTTCTCCACAACTCCTGAATAGCACTGGAAGGGAGGTCAGGGCTTGAGGGACTGAGTAACAGAGAAAGGACTGATTTCCTTGTGTTGGGTGTGTGTGGGTGTCCTAGAAGTCAAGCTAGTTTTGGTGTAGGCATCCTTGGCTCTTCAATGAGCTCATTGAATTATCATTTAGCCTTTCCCAGCTCCTGGATGGCCTGATAAACCCAACTTTGTTGGCTTGGCTGTTTCGATGTTCACCTGATAAACCCAACTGTGTTGGCTTGGCTAAACTGTGTACCCTTGTTGTGTTGTTATCCTTAGCTATGTGTAAGCCTATTAGTTCCTTATTCCTTGGGGAATCATGCTCGGCTCGGGGGTGGCAACATTGCTGAGAGATTAAGGAGCACACATGCCTATGGTTGGGTGGAACGTTGCAGTGACGTAGCTGGTTGCGAGACAAGTTCTTATTCAGATAAGTATTCTTTTTGGACTTGTGTCTGCAATCATATTTACCATTGATGAATGATAATGTACATGTGAATGCTGAAATTGTATATGAATGCATGTTGTTTTGCTTCCGCTATGTATATGAATGATTAATGCATCGTAGTATGTTTTAAGTTTTTAAGTATCTTGCTTCAGCATTATATGTATGTATGTTCATGTTCATGGGGGCCTAGATGCCCGTATGTTTGGTGTTTAGTAGCGTCCTCTTTCCCGATCGGAGGGTCGGGGACATTACAATCTAAATGGTAAGTTTTAGTCACTCGGCTGCTAGTATCAGAAAAGACATCAAAGTTCGGGTCTTTGGTGAACATATCCTTCTGAAGGTTTTTACTTCTAGTAATTCTAGGGGTTTCAGATGTCGCCATGTGTTGTTTTGAATATTTATACCAGAAATTAAAACTGAATTATATAGTAAGCACAGTAAAAAAATCGAATTGCAAGAAAGCAACCTGGTAACCAACCTGAAACTATAGCAATCACTGTCGAAATCACGTGGTAAATTTTGGAGGTAAAAATCACACAATAGAGCGAATTACAATAGTAAAAACAGTGAAAAATTGTAAATCAAAACTATCATATTTATAATTCCTGAGAAATTATTCAGACCATCGGATGAGAGTAAAAAGAAAAAGAATGGTGAGGATCAGCTTTGTAGGATGTGGGATAAAAAACAAAATCACAAATTTTATTAATCATTCCGCAACCCGCAACCCACAACTTGTGGTATACGGAAACAAAAAATAGCAAAAATTTATTCAACCGGCTCCGCACCCTAGATTCTGCATCTTGCGGGATAAAAGATGCAGAAATACACAAATTGAATGCATACAAATGATTACCCCACAACCCACACTCTGCAAGTTACGGGATGCGAGATGTGGGTTGACTAAAAATAAAAAATGAAATATCAAAAAAATAAAAGGTTTCCTGCATTCAGCGACTTGCGGGTTGCGGGATGGAAAACTATCCAAACAAACTCAATCATTCTACATTCAGAACAAGGAAATCAAACATGGTTTTTTTGGAAATTTGGTTAAGTCAAGGAATCCCAAAAATAAAAATTGTAATGGAACCATTAAAGATTACGAAGAGTCTTACCAAATAATCTTCGCATGTATAATTGGGCTCCTGTGTCAAAATGACATGGGATCTGTTGTACCTACAACAAATGGTGACTGGCTGGAAGAACCAGTTATCTATGCAAAACAATGATCTTTTCCAATCAAACAGTGAGTGGGAAAATGATTAACTCTCAAGAAATGTTAACATAAGAATGTAACCAAGTAGAAACTTTTAAATTATTGATGCAATCCCATCCATGGTCATTTAAGACCGATGCAACTCTGATTCAAATGTCGTTGGAGAATAGGGTAATCTGAACTAAGGCTGACATAGGCATGTAGTTTAAAGTTGAACTTGAGGTTAGACCTTTACCACTTTGGTTTTCCACACAAGGCCTTTTAAACTATTATTTGTCTTCCCCCTCCCCCTTTTTTATTACACACACACACATATATATACACATATATACATATACATATATATTATATATATATATATATATATATATATATGTATATATGTATATGTATATA